>LT669793.1:16264292-16864292 GCA_900128785.1 Arabis alpina
TAACCACTTGATTAAAAACTAAATTTACAACATTAATGACAAAGATGCTCTCAGTTAACCGATTTTGCATACAAGCTACGTGTAATAAAACGACACTTGTGACAAATTTTAATAAATTGTACACGTATCACTGTCACTTCAAGATTAACAAAAAGAAAAAAAACACGTTATTTATTTTCCTTATATGTCTCTTTATTTATTCGAGAGAGCTTAAAGCCACATAAATTTATTGGCTAAAATAGTTATTTATTTATAACAAACACATGGCCAAAAAGCTCAGAACATTTATCCTCTTGTAAATCTCTCTTAGTTAACGTGTAAAACACTCTCAAACTATACAAGAAAATCTTGAGTTTGTTTCTAATCTCTCTCATCACAAGTATGTCGACCGGACAAGCGCCGGAGAAATCCAAATTTCTCGGAGATGTAATTTGTTTAGCCGTTACTTGAAGGAGAAGGGAAGTTTTGGAAATATAGATATGGTTTAGCTCGAAAAACCGATCTTGGACTTGCTGGAAAATCTGATCTCGGAGGTATTTTTTGTTCTCTATTTCTTCTTCCGCCGCCAACAAAGACCAAAAAAATTATTTTACTTTTTGAATCTTTGGTTCGTGTTTAAGAATCTTTAAAAAAATGTAAGACTAAAATAAAAACTATTTTTTTTCTTCGATCTAAGTATTGATACTATGTTTTTGGACCGTTTAAGGTGTATTAATGTTAGAGATTTTCTATTTTGATATTAAAGAAAAAAGTTATAGATTTTGTTGTTTTTTTTTTTTTTTTGTATAGGTGAACAAAATGTGAATAAGAAGGCAGAAACTTTGGATACTAGAACCTTCGGGTTTATTCAGAAGCTTTCCGTTGGTGAAGCTTCTACTTCTTCTGGAGGCAAAGCCATAGATGTCGTCGACCTTAGGTACCGTACACACAAACTTCATATGTGTTCCAAATCCGGTTCGGTTTTCATATTCTTTGAATTTTAAGATGTAGGCATGTGTGACGACTAGTAGTACTTTAGGATGTTCAATCTTTACATTTTGTGGTGATTGAATTAGAACCGGTTTGTAGATGTGTGTGGAATTTGAGAAATGTACCAATGGTTTGATTTGGTTTCAGTGAACCGGAAAGCCTAGTACCGGAGCTGGGAAATTCTCAGCTAACCATATTCTTTGGGGGAAAGGTTATAGTTTTCAATGAGTTTCCTGAGGACAAAGCAAAGGAGATAATGGAAGTAGCAAAACAAGCGAATCATGTGGATATAGTTGATGTAAAGGAGATTCAGAATCATAGGAGTCTCGATGTGAACGTTAGCAACAAAAGCGATATTAGTGTGATTCCTGATCTGAATGAGCCAACTAGTTCGGGGAACAACGAAGATCAGCAAACGGGACAGCAACATGAGGTCGTGGAACGCATTGCAAGAAGAGCCTCGCTTCATCGATTCTTTGCGAAACGGAAAGACAGGTAAACCCAAACTTGGAGCTGTTTTTGCTTAACTTGAATTGGTCATAATAGTGAGAAATGAGCTGGTTACACTCTTTTGAGGCCCTTGTTTCGGGATTATATACATAGATTAGGACCAACATTTTTTAGAAAGCTATATATGTAAAATAACTAATGAACTCAACTTATTAGAAGATGGATGTTTGAAATCGATTGCTATGTTTTATGCGTTATGGATACTTCACAAAGTACTAGTCTTGAAATTAGGAAAATTATTAGTAAAATGTTTGGGACTTTTTAGCTAAAGAAAAACTAATAACTAAAAGGTCTTTGTGAGTCATAATTCAACTAATTACTTTATGTCATTTATGTTAAATCAAGAGTTTTTTTTTGTGATTTAACAACCCACGTTTTTCTGTTTTGCTTAAAATCAAAGCTAACTACATTCTATAATTTTGTCTTGAACTCTTCCTATAAAAAAAAAAGTTGTATATTGTACAAGACACCTTCCGGGTATCTCATTAGTTTATTTTTGATTTCGATGCTTCCATGTACTTCAAGACCGATATAATTGACAAGCTTAAGTGTGTTTTGAATTTCAGGGCTGTGGCTAGAGCTCCATACCAAGTGAACCAAAATGGTAGTCATCTTCCTCCCAAGCCAGAGATGGTCAGTCCATCGGTAAAGCCAGGACAATCCTCGCGACAGGCTGCGACTCCTCCAAATCCTAAAGGGCATAACAACATGTCGATGGAAGTGGACAAAAAAGAAGGAAAGTGTTCAAAAGATCTTGAACTCAAGCTTTAGGACTTGTAAAATTCCTGAGTTCACATTTGCAATTTGACTTTATTTTAGGATTTGAAGCCATAGATTTATGAATTATATATTATTTATTCCATAGTTTTTTCTTGTTAAGATATATTTATTCTTACTTTTAAATTATTTTGAGTGATACTAATGTATTATGTAGTCATATTTAAATAATTTGATATTCGTTTCTCAACGTTTTTGACAATATGATTAATCAAAGAATTCAAAACGTTCTCTCGGAAATGATCACCAATAAGCGTTAGTATAGCCACATCCACCTAAAACTCATGTAATTATTTCCCTCTGGAAACAAAAAATACAGCATTGAACAAAACATGGGAATCATGTGACTATAATCACAACAACAAAGTTTTTCAAATATTATTATCATAAAATGATCTTAGGCATCATCGAATTTCCTACTCAAACTCGGATTTATCTCTCAAGCATGTTGCTACATTTAAGGTTTTTAAGCTGCCAAGGAGTCTGTCTGTGACGCCCGTGAACCATTTTTAAGAAAAATAGAGGGGCTGTCGATCGACATGATTCTTAGGGGCTGTCGATCGACACACCTAGTGTCTGTCTATCGACATGTACTTAAATTGGTCGGTTTTCTGGTTCGATTTGAGTCGTTCAGTTGGACCGAGCCGGTTTGGGAAAACCCTAGGGCTTCGTATATAAGCCTTTTGGCCGCATTTGAGCGAAACCAAGTCTCAAAATCAGCAGAAAAAGAGTTTGAGAGGAGTTCTCTTATTTCTGTTAGGGTTTTAAGTTAGGGTTTTTGTTCTTGAGTGATTTGGAGTAGATTTCGTAGTGGTTGCTGTGGATTTCGTGCCTAGCCTCAATTCTACCAGTTTCCATCCAATTAATTCAAGGTGAGTGCGTCACCATGGCTTCTGGGCCGGTGGATTCGTTAGGGTTGTTTGGTGGTAGGTTTGAATTGTTGGATTTGATATTGTTTGTGTTGAATCTGTCTGTGAATTGCGTGTGGATTGTTTGGATTGTGTTTACTCGTGCAGGTTTCGTGTAAACGCAGAGGAGGTATCGATCCGAGAGGATATTGGTCGATTTCCTATGAATCTGCGACGGCCTGTCGATCGACAGCACTTGGGTGTGTCGATCGACAGACCAACACGCGAGCTGTCGATCGACACCTAGAGGTTGTGTCGATCGACATGCTCTTGGGTTGCTGTTGATCGACATGTACTTTGGGGTGTCGATCGACAAGTCTGAACAGGGGTGTCGATCGACACCTAGTGGTAGTATCGATCGACAGGCCACCTGTTTGGGCTGTGGTTGAGCCGTTGTTGTGATTGTATGATGGTTTGATGTATTTTTTCCTGAGCGGATCCGTCGCGTCTGAGTGCGCAGTCGTAGATGGGATGACCACCTCACTGGGTATTTGTGATAATACTCACGCATCTCTTTTTCCATGTGATGCAGGTAAAGGAAAATTGTGATCTTGGAATCATGGCAACGAAGAGGGAGATGATCTAGGGTCTCGGTTTCGTGCAGTGTGTTTATTGCTTTTATCGTTTTAGAACGGCTGTTTGGTTACTGGTTTTGTGGAACCTCTTGTTTTGAATTGTTGTTGAACCGGTTTTGGTAGTTTTAATGGAATTGTTTTGTTGGTTGATTTTGTTGGTTATCCGCTGTAGTTTGACTGTGTTATTTTGCTTGGTTGTTGAGGATAGCGTTTATGGGAATACTAATCCGAGACAAGGGGTTTAATGTTTTAAAACAAAAAAACGGGTCGGGTCATTTCAGTTTGGTATCAGAGCCCTTACGGTTTTAGGACGGGCTAGAACTGCTAGGATTGAATTTGGTAAATTAGAATTCTGTGAGTTTGGGGGTTCTAGATCATCTTCCTTCGAGCTTTCAAAGAGATTCCACGGTAAGTGTTGATTGTTTGTGTTGTAGTCTTTCTAGTGCTTAACTTGCTTGCTTGTGAGTGCAGTGAGATGGCTAGAGCAACTAGAGGGTGTGGTCGTGGGGCCTGAGGAGGCCGAGGCAGAGGTCGTGGACTCGGGGATGAGCCAGTCTTTACTGAGGCTCAAAGTTCCGCACGTGGGCCTGGGGCAGGTCAGCAGTCGGTGCATGATGGTCAGACCCCTAGTGTGACTGCCAGTGTGGGGCCGGTTTGGGTCATGTTGGGGCTGGTGTAGGTCCTGTAGAGGCTGGTTTGGGTCCTGTTGAGGCTGGTGGTGTTGGCGCAGCTAGGGGTGCGGTTGCGGCCGCAGGTGTTGCCCAGGCTGGAGATGATCGGCTGGCTGATCTGCTGAGACAGTTGTTGGAGCGGTTACCGGGTGCGGTGCCAGCGCAGGCTCCAGTATTGCCAAGAGTGGCAGAGGTGCAGCCGAGGGCTGAGGTTGCTGATGAGGTTCCGTCATATATCCGTATGATGGAGCATATGCAGAGGATCGGTACGGGTTATTTTACGGGAGGTGTGAAGCCTGAGGAGGCTGATGAGTGGAGGTTGAGGTTGGAGCGAAACTTTCGCTCGATTAGGTGTCCTGAGGGATACATGGTTGACTTGGCAGTTCATTATTTGGACGGTGATGCACACCTCTGGTGGAGGAGTGTGGCAGCTAGATGGGCTGGGACAGTTATGTCGTGGCCAGACTTTGTGACGGAGTTCAACTCCAAATTCTTTCCTCTGGAGGCATTAGATCGTTTGGAGGCGAGGTTCTTGGATTTGGCTCAGGGAGCGATGTCTGTACGGGAGTATGACGTGGAGTTTAACAGACTCTTGGGTTATGCTGGTAGGAGCTTAGAGGATGAGCAGGCTCAGGTTCGGAGGTTCTTGCGAGGACTTCGACCAGATTTGCGGACTCGGTGCAGAGGCATCAGGTTTGGGTCTAGAGTGGAGCTGGTAGAGATGGCTGCTCAGATCGAGGAAGATCTTAGGGAGCAGGTTGCGGTAGTGGTCCAAACTGTTCAGCCTAGGAGGCCTCAGCAGCAGGTGCAGCAGGTGGGTTCTGGCAAGGGCGGCAAACCTGCGCAAGGACAGAAGAGGAAGTGGGAGAGCACTTCGGGATCAGGACAGAGTGGCCGAGGTTGTTATGTGTGTAGTAGTCTAGACCACAAGAGGGCGGGTTGCCCGAAGCAGAGTGAGGTTCGAGCGGTTCGGACGTGCTATCAGTGTGGAGAGTCGGGACACATCAGGCCAAACTATCCGAAGTTGCAGCTGTTGGCAGTGGCAGTGGTCCAGCCTGTAGCTCAGTATGGGCCGGTGCAGCCTTTATACCGGATTACGGCGACACATCGCCCGCCGGCTATAGCAGCGCCGGGTAAGCCGAGCTCGAGGCCGATCACAGGTAAACCTTCTAATCCAGACTTTGTAAATTCAGTATTATAGGATTTTTTTGTGCTTGTTTTGGATGATTGTCTGTGATAGAAAGTTAGGTTGCTTAGCACATGGGAATTGTGTAGGGTCCTTGTTTGTGGGCGGGTGTGAGTCCCACGTGTTGTTTGATTCTGGAGCATCGAATTGCTTCATTACTCCGGATCATGCTGAGAGAAGTGGTATCCGGGGTGACGCTGGTGAGCGGACTGGACCGGTTATGGTTGTTGGAGGAGAATTTCTAACTAAGCATGGCCGGGCGAAGGAGGTGGATATTCTGGTAGCGGGAGAGTTGATGCCAGCTGACTTAGTGATTAGTCCAGTGGAGCTGTACGATGTTATCCTTGGTATGGATTGGTTGAATCGGTACAGAGTCCATTTGAATTGTCACCGGGGTCAAGTGGTATTTTAACGTGAAGGTGGTAGGTTGGTTTATCAAGGGGTGAGACCGACCTCAGGAAGTTTTGTGATCTCTCTTGTCCAGGCTGAGGCGATGATAGAGAGAGATTGCGAGGTTTACTTGGCCACGATTGTAATGCCGGAGGCTGTTGGTGGGGCTGCTGTAAGGGATATTCGGGTTGTTCGGGATTTCGAGGATGTCTTTCAGTCATTGCAAGGATTATCGCCGTCTTGGTCTGATCTGTTCACGATTGAGTTAGAGCCCGGAACGACGCCGTTGTCCAAGGCACCCTATCGAATGGCTCCAGCAGAGTTGGAAGAATTGAAAAAGCAGTTGGAGGATTTGTTGGAGAACGGATTTATTCGACCAAGTACTTCACCGTGGGGAGCACCGGTGTTGTTTGTAAAGAAGAAAGATGGTAGTTTTCGGTTGTGCATCGATTATCGAGGGCTTAACCGAGTCACTGTGAAAAACAAGTATCCTCTTCCGAGAATTTATGAGTTGTTAGATCAGTTGAGAGGGGCTACTTGGTTCTCCAAGATTGACTTGGCATCCGGTTACCACCAGATTCTGATAGACGAAGCAAATGTTCGGAAGACGGCTTTCAGGACTCGGTATGGGCATTTTGAGTTTGTAGTGATGCCATTCGAGTTGACGAATGCACCGGCGACATTTATGAGGTTGATGAACGGAGTTTTCCAAGAGTATCTTGATGAGTTCGTAATCATCTTCATCGATGATATTCTGGTGTATTCGAAGAGTCTGGAGGAACATGAGGTTCATTTGAGGAGAGTGCTGGAGAAGTTGCGGGAACAGAAGTTGTTTGCGAAGTTGAGTAAGTGCAGTTTCTGGCAGAGAGAGATGGGTTTTTTGGGTCACATCGTTTCTGCAGAGGGAGTTTCTGTGGATCCGACAAATATTGAGTCTATCCGAGATTAGCCTAGACCGAGGAATGCAACTGAGATCAGGAGTTTTCTTGGTTGGCAGGCTATTATCGGAGATTCGTCAAGGTTTTGCGAGTATGGCTCAGTCTATGACGAAGCTGACGGGGAATGATCTTCCTTTTGTGTGGTCAGCTGATTGTGAGCTGAGTTTCGCGAAGCTGAAGATGATGTTGACTAGTACACCAGTATTGGCGTTGCCTAAACCGGGTGAGCCTTATGTGGTGTACACAGATGCTTCGGGAGTTGGGTTGGGTTGTGTGCTGATGCAACAGGGTAAGGTGATTGTTATGCTTCGAGGCAGTTGAGGAAGCACGAGGGCAATTATCCTGTTCATGACTTAGAGTTGGCTGCAGTGATCTTCGCATTGAAAATCTGGAGGTTTTACTGTATGGTGGCAGGGTTCAGGTGTTCACTGATCATCATAATCTGAAGTACATTTTTACTCAGCAGAATTTAAATGTACGACAGAGGCGATGGTCAGAGTTGTTGGCTGATTACGACTGGACATTGTTTACCATCCGGGTAAGGCTAACACTGTGGCTGATGCTCTTAGTCGAAGGAGGTATGATCATCTCAGGAGCGGGATGTGAGAATCTGGTGAGCATGTTAGTACTTTGAGGTTGTGTGTACTTCAGAGGAACCGTTGGGTTAGCGGCAGCAGATCAGGTGGATCTTTTGAGCAGGATCCGAGTAGCTCAGGAGAAGGATCAGTGTTGTTAATCTCTCTAAAGCTACTGGTTCTGAATATCAGGTTTCTGTTAACGGGACTATCTTGGTGCATGGACGAGTCTGTGTTCCTAAGATGAGGACTTGAGCCAGGAAATTCTGAGAGAGCTCATGCGAGTAAGTTTTCGATTCATCCAGGAATGACTAAGATGTATCAGGATCTGAAGCGGTATTATCATTGGGTCGGGATGAAGAGGATGTGGCGGATTGGGTGGCAGCTTGCAACGTGTGTCAGCTGGTGAAGGCTGAGCATAAGGTTCCTAGTGGCTTATTGAAGGTTTACCCATTCCAGAGTGGAAGTGGGACATGATCACTATGGATTTGTGGTAGGGTTGCCGGTTTCTCGGACCTATGACGCGATTTGGGTGATTATGGATCGTTTGACTAAGTCAACACATTTTATGGCCATTAAGAAGACGGATGGAGATGAGGTCTTGGCTAAGAAGTATGTGAAGGAAATTGTGAGGTTGCATGGTGTGCCAGCGAGCATTATATCGGATAGAGATCTGAGGTTTGCTTCAGTGTTCTGGAGAGCTTTTCTGGCTGAGAGGGTACTAAGGTGCACATGAGTACAGCTAATCATCCGCAGACGGATGGGCAGTCCGAAAGGACGATTCAAACACTGGAAGATCTGTTGAGGATGTGCGTGCTAGATTGGGGTGGTCATTGGGCGGATCACTTGAGTTTGGTGGAGTTCGATATAACAACAGTTTTCAGGCGAGTATTGGTATGGCTCCTTTTGAGGCGTTGTATGGGAGGCCATGTCGTACTCCGCTGTGTTTTACCTAAGTGGGGGCGAGGAGCATCTTTGGGGATGATTTCGTTCATGAGACGACGGAGAAGATCCGTGTTGTGAAGCTGAACATGAAAGAGGCTCAGGATCGGTAGAAGAGTTATGCCGATAGGAGAAGGAAAGAGTTGGAGTTTGCAGTCAGAGATCGAGTGTATCTCAAGATGGCTATATGCGGGGTCTGAACAGGTCCATGTCCGAGGATAAGCTGAGTACGAGGTACATGGGTCCGTTTCGGGTTGTGGAACGTGTGGGACCAGTTGCTTATCGGTTGGAGCGGCCTCCGATCATGGAGAAATTCTATGATGTGTTTCATGTTTCGAAACTCAGGAGATGCTTGCATGCTTCTGAGGAGGTAGCAGTGACGATTCCTGCAGATCTTCAGCCTAATCTGACTGTTGGTATGAGGCCAGTTAGGATTCTTGAGAGAAGTATCAAGGTTCTGCGCCGGAAGAGAATGCCATTGTTGAGAGTCTTGTGGGATTGTGACGGTATTCAAGAGGAGACTTGGGAACCAGAGGCAAAGATGAAAACGAAGTTCAGGAAGTGGTTCGAGAAGCAAGCCGAGGAGTGAATTCGTTTTTCTTTGTGGTTTCCAGTTCAGTTTTGTGTTGTGATCACCGTGTGTGGTGAGGTTTTTGGTTGTGGATTTTGTATTTTCATTAAGTTGTAATGATTATGAAATTTTCTAGTTGAATAAGAAAGTGTTTTTCTTATGTTTTGACTTTGAGAGTCATATGTTTGTGGTTAGAGAACCTTGAAATGGAAGTTTTATTGTGAATAGAACTTGCCAGTTTCGGTGGGGACTCTAGCGGTGTGTGTGTGTGTATGAGAGAGTCTTGGAATAGAAGTTTTACGGTGGTTAGAACTGTCTAGTTCCGGAGAGGCTCTGCAGCGACATCCGGGGTGAGGGATGGTCCGTGTGATCTATGATGATCATGATTGTGATGGTATTCCGCGACGGGAATATCATGTGAGACCTTAGGAGGTAGTTCCGGTCAGAGGTGCATTATAGACGTTAGGAATTGATTGCATAGCTCAGAGATAGACATTGGTTCTTTCTTGGAGATGAGTCTCCGGCAAATCTTGAGAGATGCGTCTCTCCAGGGGACGGTGGGTTCCCTGCATACCGATCGTTCGTCAGGACTGCGAGGACTGAGAGCGTGAGGGAATGGAGATAGTTTGGGAGGTTGCGACCTCTGGCAGATCTTTGAGAGATGCGTCTCTCCAGGGATAGTGAGATCCCTGCATATCGAGAACTTGATAGACTGTGTGTCTTGATGGGTTGAGGTGTGGAGATGGTTGAGTATCAAACACCGTCAGGACTGCGCGGACAGAGGTGGGTTGGTACTAGACACCGAGAGCTGAGGGGTGACGATCCCGAGAGCTAGAAGGTGGTTATGAGTTATGAGCTATGGGCAATCAATGTCTGAGACGGGTCTATGTGCATAGGACGGAGGTGAGCCTCGAGAGGGTCTGGGAGATGTAGTCTCCGGTGTTACTGGCGGGTTGGCCAGGGGTTAGCTTGGTGGGTTGTGTTTGAGGATTCGAGGAAGAATCCAGTTTTAGTGGGGGAGAATTGTGACGCCCATGAACCATTTTTTGAGAAAAAAATGGAGGGGCTGTCGATCGACACACGTGGTGTCTGTCGATCGACATGGCTCTTAAGGGCTGTCGATCGACACACCTAGTGTCTGTCGATCGACAGGTAATTAAATTGGTCAGTTTTCTGGTTCGATTTAAGTCATTCAGTTGGACCGGGCCGGTTTGGGGAAACCCTAGGGCTTCGTATATAAGCTTATTGGCCGTATTCTGAGCGAAACCAAGTCTCAAATCTGCAGAAAAAGAGTTGAGAGGAGTTCTCTTGTTTCTGTTAGGGTTTTTGAGTTAGGGTTTTTGTTCTTGATCGATTTGGAGTGGAATTTCGTGGTGGTTGTAGCTGAGTTCGTTTCTAGCCTCAATATCCAGTGAATTCTATCGAAAATCTAAGGTGAGTGCGTGACCATGGCTTCTGGGCCGGTGGATTCGTTAAGGTTGAGTGGTGATAGGTTTGGAATCCTGTGATTTGATCTTGTGATGTTTGCTTGAGACTGTTAATTGTGTTTGTGTGTTTGGATTGTGGTTTTCGTGCAGGTTTCGTGTTAACACAGATGAGGAATCGATCCGAGAGGATAATGGTCGATTTCCAGGGATTCTGCGAAGGCCTGTCGATCGACAACCGCTTGGTATGTCGATCGACAGACCAACACGGAGCTGTCGATCCAGACCTAGAGGTTGTGTCGATCGACAGGTATGTTGAGTTGCTGTCGATCGACACCTAGAGGATGTGTCGATCGACAGGGTGTTGAGGTGCTGTCGATCGACACCTAGAGGGTGTGTCGATCGACAGGCACATGCAGAAGGTGTCGATCGACACCTAGTGGTAGTGTCGATCGACAGCATGTATGGTTGGCTGTGGTTGAGCCTTTGTTGTGTGTTTGTGTGCTGATTGATGTTTGTTTGCCTGAGCGAATCCATCGCATCTGAGTGCGCAGTCGTAGATGGGATGACCGTCTCACTGGGTATTTGTGATAATACTCACGCATCTCTTTTTTCCATGTGATGCAGGTAAAGGCAAATTGTGATCGTGGAATCATGGCAACGAAGAGGGAGATGATCTAGGGTCTCGAGTTTGGTGTTGTCTGTTGTTTCCATTTCTGTTTTAGAACCTTGTTAGGTTGCTGGAATTGATTGATTTAGTTTGTTGTTGGAATTGATTGGTTTAGATTTTTATTGGAAATTCTTATTTCTGGTTATCCGCTGTTGTTTGATTGCTTGTGTTGCTTGGTTGTTGAGGATAGCATTTACGGGAATGCTAGTCCGAAACCAATGATTAATTGTCTAAAAAAAAAAAATGGGTCGGGTCGTTTCAATACTGATAATACCTCCTCAAGAGCTAGTTGAAAGAAGTGAGTAGCTTTCTCAAAGTGATCCATTGCTTCAATTGGATAAGGAGTCATAAAACCATATGAGATATGAGCGTTCCCGAGGATCCAAAGCGCATCGTACTTCCTCGGATTGATTAACAACGCCTCGTTAAGCTTCGAAATCGCATCTACACAATAACACATCATCTATAAACCTCAACAACATTCCAAAAGACTAATCTACTTAAAAATTGAAACTTTAACATCATAATTCACATTATCAGGTAGATTCAATCCCAATTAGACCTAGAAAGCAAAAGCACCTTGAAGCATTGGCTTTGAGTTTGATGGGTTTTGAATATGGGATAATTCCAATAAAGACCACGAGACCCACATGTCCTAAATGTCAAATAAAGACCACGACCACGACCACGCCCACGCCCACGCCCACGCCCACGCCCATTCCCGGTTAGATTTGGTTCAGTCCGGTTTGGGTCGCGTGAGTTTTATCTCCACCCAAGCTCCATGTTTTTAGATTATAACATGACCTTCCTCTATTATATACTAGAGGAATATTTTACACATAAGAGATGTGGGTCAAATTTATACACATCCCTTTTATTTACTCCAGTTTCTTATTTAGCCCACAGGCTTAATACTCATTTCTCTTCACCACTCAACATATTTTTAATAAGGCCTATATTTAAAAAAAAACGTTCCAACAATTACCATATCATGGACTTCAGTTCATTCTTTTATCAACGTCAAAATTGAGTATAATATTTTTTTTCCTTTATATATATACTAGATTAGGACCCGGATAATATGCAGATATTAGATATGGAATTGATCATTTGTATAGTAATGACTCGTATAGTTATATTATTAATTAAAACCCCGTTTATTGATCAAAAAACTGTATTTTGTTAATCGTGAATAAAAACATTAGATTATTTGGATGTTTTAATGAGACTAAACAATGTTTTAATTATTTGGATGTTTTTAAAGTTCAGTTTGGTTTTAATAAATTATTTACGGTTGAACCAAGAGGTGCAAATGGTGGTTTGGCCATTTTCTGTAATGATGATATTAACCCTAATATTCTCTACTCGGACAATAGAATAATCGATATGAAAGCTGTTATGGAAGGTCAACACATATTTATAACTTTCGTGTACGGGAATCCAGTTGTCAAATATCGATCAATAGTTTGGGATAAACTCAGTTAGATCGGCTCAAATAGAGCAGAGTCGTGGCTAATGATTGGGGATTTTAATGAACTAACAGCATGTTTGGATCCTTTGGATGCCTCCTGGACATCATGTTCAGCCTTCCTTTTTATTACTCGCATGTTTTTTGTAACCATTTCAGCACCTATGGCCGCTTCTAGTATTTTTGGTTTAGCATTGCCAAATCTCCTCCTCTTACGATCAATCTCCTTAGTTCTCACATTGCCCTCAGCGGACCCACTACTAAATTCTATGTTATTATGGTCAGGTACCAGTTTACTCATTTCTTCTTGTATTGCTTTGGGTCAGTGTTCTAAAATGCGGCCTACGCGGGTGCCCAGGCGGCGTCTAGGCGCTATGCGGGTGCCCGGCGCCACGATTTTATATTATACGGTGATTTATGCGGTTTTTAAAAATGCGGATGTTTATGCGGTTTAAGCGGATGTTTACGCGGTCTAGGCGGACGTTTACGCGGCATACGCAGATATTAGGCGGCCATATAGAAAAATAAAGAATTTTTTTTTTTTTTTAATATATTGTAAACTAAATTTTTTTCATAAGTAATATTTATTTATTTTTAGTCTATAACTATTAAACATATTAGTTAAATTTATTTCAAAAATAGTTTAGAAATTATATATTTATAAATTTCTATATATTTTATGGCTATGCTTTTTAAATTTATATTTTGAGATTTATGAATATTAAAAATTATATTTTTTTTACATAAATTTTTATTTAGTTTTATATCTAAGACTATATTTAAACTCTTTCATTTCTAAATATACGATATATTCATTTTAATAGAGATATACACCTAAAATATAATTATCCGCCTACGCCCCGCCTATACTTCCGCGTATACAGTTAGGCGCTAGGCCCTCCTTAGCCGCGGAGGAAGCGCCTAACGCATTTTAGAACACTGCTTTGGGTAGTTTCATACTTTCCAAGTCATTACCTTGAATACTTTGTACAGCTGCCATAACTCCAATGTCAGCCTGTAGCTCCTCGACGGTAACATTATTAATGTTGGGCCTGCTATTCTTTCCTGCACCAGAACCCATCCTTTGCATCTGAGCCAGAGACTCATTCTCTTCAGAACCACCTACCTTGACTGATTTTTCCTGACCACCTGTAATCTCTTCCATCGAAAATCCATAATGGTTAGGATCAACTTCAACCCCAAAGTTTTGTTGCAGACTCGCTTCTGCGACCTCAATATTTTTTCCTTTATCCACCTCCATATTTGTTGGGGTAATCTTTTCCAACAGCAAAAACTTTTTCCTCATGATCGGATCACTTGCATTCGATATATGATAGTATAATATATTAAGCATCATAAATAAATAAATTTTCAATTGATGACAAAAAGAATAAAAAAGATCGTGTCACTGTTAAAGGTAAGTAAATCTGTCGAATCATTCACTTAATCAACCACGTTCCCATCGACAATGTGGGTATTAGTAAAATCATGGCACTGTTTAAGGTAAGTAAATCGTGTGCGCTAACAAAAAAAAATCAATTTTGTTAATTTCATTTTCCTTTCCATGATTGTAACATTTTCCTGCAATTTCTCATATTACCAAATTTGAGCTTTATACAAATTCAACTATAACTTCTCCTTCTCCAAAACCAAATTCGATTCACCAAAATCTTCTCCATTTCTCGATTCTTCCTTGATCGGTAATTCTCTCTGAATTCTTATGTTTTTTGTTCGGTGACGTGAGTTTGATCTTTGGAATTGTGTTTCTGTTGAATGTAATGATATATTTGTTCACGTATGATTCGAATTCTGTGGTTAAGGTTTTTTTTTTGTAGGAAGAATGAACAATTTCTTGTATGATTCTTGGATTTTGAATCGTTTTGTGTTGTAGAAGATTTGTGTTTTGTACTGTAACTTGATTATGATTTCTCTGCTAAGGATTTTGTGTTTGTCACTATGTAAGATAATCTTCATTATTGTAGTGTGATTTTGGTTTCATAAATCAATTTGTTCATAATTACAGTAACAGGATTGTGATTTTGGTTTCATAAATCTGTTTGTTATTAGTATGTAAGATTTTGATGATGTTGTTCTTAGTAATGTTCGTTGTTGCAGTACAAGTCTGGTGGTTTTGTTATGTTATGAATCTGTTAGATTTTGATGATTTTTTTCCTGAATTTTGTTTGGTTGTTGCAGGACAAGTTGTGGTGATTTTTGGTTTGTTAAATGAGTTTGGGAATGGGGGTAATGGAGAACATGGTAAATACAGAGTCATCGAAAGTTGCTTCGTTGAGTATTGGTAATGGTTCTGAGGAGAAACTAGGAGGAACTGTTTTGCAGAATGGTGGTTACAGTACCGCTACTGTAGGTTTGCTTAAGTACAAACGTAGGAAAGTTTATGCAGTTAGAGATTTCCCACCTGGTTGTGGAACCATTGCCGCTAGATCGAGAATGGAAGTGAAGTCTTTTCCGAACGGGAATGTTGCTGATGATGACTTAAGAGAGGGTGGTTGTGGTCAGTCTTTTGAAGCTAAGGTTGAGTCTTTAGTGAAAGAGGAAGAAAACTTGGGACAGCGAGATGAGCAGCCTTGTAATGACATGGAAGTACCGGTAACTGCGGGAGTTGAATCTCATGGAGTTAAGATGCTGAAACAGGAGCCAGCGAAAGATGAATCTGATGAGTTGATGTATGCACCAGAAGATGAGAATTTTGCGGTGAACACAAGGGATCAACATATGGCTGAGCCGGTGGAGGTTCAGCCTCTGAGCGTTTACTTGCCAGGTTCTGGTGTTAGCAGCGGCAGAACACAAAACATGGTGAGGGATATGGTTGTTTATGCGGATGAACAAAGTCTCGGAAGAGACCATTTGGATCAATCTCTTGATAAGAGCGTAACAACAAGATTGGAACCTACAAGATCCAATGTTACAGTGCCAAAACCAATTCATGTTGAGGGTAGAAAAAAAGCAAAGAAAGGAATTGCATTGCATGCACCATTGAAGCTTACCAAAATGATCAATCGAGAGTCTGGTGAAGGATCTAGTTCTAGTATGAAGAACAGAGAGAAGAATTTGTATTTGCGTGAGAGGGCAAGTCCGGATATAGATGATTTTCCTGACCAGGAAATAGCTCATCGTCCTCAAACATTACAGGTCGGGATTCCTCCTTCACATCCCAGTGGTTCAAGCAGTGGTGATAATATTCGGAGCAAAGTTAAGGAGACTCTACGTCTTTTCCATGGAGCTTGTAGAAAGATTTTGCAGGAGGAAGAAGCAAAGCCTAAGGAACAAAAGAGTAAGAGGCTCAGAGTAGATTACGTGGCTTCAAATATTCTCAAAAGCAAAGGGAAATTTCTCAACACTGGTTCTCAGCTTATTGGAATTGTGCCTGGGATTGAGGTCGGTGATGAGTTTCAGTATAGGATGGAGCTGAACATTCTTGGCATACATAAACCAAGTCAAGGGGGTATCGATTATGTAAAAGATGGTGAGGACATAGTTGCGACTAGTGTTGTAGCCTCTGGAGGGTACGAGGACGAGCTGGATAATTCGGATGTCTTGATTTATACTGGTCAAGGTGGAAACGTGATCAAAGTAAATAAAAGAGGACAGGAAGAAAAAGAGCCTGAAGACCAGCAGCTTATAACAGGAAACCTCGCGTTAGCAAACAGTATACACAGGAAGAACCCTGTGCGTGTCATAAGAGGCAGCAAAAGGGAAACTAAAAAAAAATCATCAGATGATGCGAGAGGTAGAAATTATGTTTATGACGGTTTGTATGTCGTGGAAGAGTTTTGGCAAGAAACTGGACCTCATGGAAAGCTAGTCTTCAAGTTTAAACTTAGGCGCATACCCGGACAGCCCGAGCTTTCATGGAAAGTCGTGACAAAATCAAAGGTGTCGAAATACCGGGAAGGTCTATGCAGACTAGACATCTCAGAAGGGAATGAGAGATTACCCATTTGCGCTGTGAATGAAATAGACGACGAGAAACCGCCTATGTTCATCTACACGGTGAAAATGATATACCCGGATTGGTGCAGACCAGTTCCTCCAAAGCCATGTGGTTGCACCAGTCGCTGCACGGAATCGAGAATCTGTGCCTGTGTGGCGAGAAACGGAGGAGAGATACCGTACAACCACGACGGAGCGGTTGTTGAAATAAAGAATCTAATCTATGAGTGTGGCCCGCTCTGCAAATGCCCTCCTTCTTGCTACCAAAGAGTCACACAGCGCGGGATCAAGTACCAGCTTGAGATCTTCAAAACTGAGTCAAGAGGTTGGGGAGTGAGATCGCTTAACTCGATCCCTTCGGGTGGCTTCATATGCGAATACGTAGGTGAGCTTTTAGAGGATAGCGAAGCAGAAAGAAGAACCGGGAACGATGAGTATCTCTTTGATATTGGTAACAGATATGATAATTCCTTAGCGGAAGGGATGTCGAAGCTAATGCCCGGGACACAGTCAGACCTTGCTATGGAAGAAGACGATGAGTCGAGCGGATTCACCATTGATGCCGCAGCAAAAGGGAATGTCGGGAGGTTCATTAACCACAGCTGCTCACCGAATGTGTACGCACAAAACGTATTGTACGATCATGAAGATACGAGGATCCCTCACGTGATGTTCTTCGCAATGGACAATATTCCTCCGCTTCAAGAACTCTGTTACCACTACAATTACGCGATCGATCAGGTACGTGATTCTAAGGGTAATGTCAAGGTGAAAAAATGCTATTGTGGTTCTGATGAGTGTACTGGTAGGCTCTATTGATAGATTCGCCTCAGTCTTTTTTCCCCTGTTTTGTTTTCAGATTCTTCTTGTTCTTTCTTTTTTATGTTTGGCGAATCAACAGTTTATGTTACATTTAGTAGTTTGAATTTAGTCTAAATCATGTTGGAACTTGTTTTTTGACAATGGCTTTGGCCAATATTCTGATGGCTTTTTTCGAACAATTTAGTTGTCGGAATGACCGGAACTTGGAATCGTTAGATTCATTGTAATGAGCACTATGAGATAGTGTATTCATTTGTCAAAAACGGCGTTCGTTTGAATGAGAAATGTTGGTCTAAAGTCGATGACTTGGAAAGCTTATTAAGTATATAAAGTGGAGAACTCATAACAAGGTTTAAAATCTTGTGTACACTTTGGTGTATTCTACAGAACAGATATTCGGGCCGGACTTTGATGATGGGCATCGGAGTTGTGCAAATGGACTTAGGACCCAAAAGACTGGTCTTTTTTGTCTAGATTCCTTTTAATTAAAAATATTGACTAAGTCAATATAAATCTCTTGTAGTTAAATGAGTGTTAATGTTACAATTAAGATAAGGAAAAATCAGTTTTGATTTTGTCTTAAGGACTTAATTCTCTTTGACTCCCTTTATTGAACCTTAAACAAAGTTCTATAAACAATTCTCTCATGATCTTTTTTTTTTTTTTTTTTTTGTCTGAGAGTATACACAGAATTTTGATTCGATAGATTCTGTTCTTCGGTGATGGAAGACAGAAACAACCGCAGTTGTATCCTGGGAATCTTATCGCTATGAAACCATCACACTACGGGGCGTTTAAAGATTTAAGGAAAGAGATTCGTCTCGCCTCTACAATTCTTTTTTATCTTTGTAATTTGGTATTGTAATTCTTGAATTTGTTCTTAAATTATCTTTTCATATATTTCTCCTACAAATCCAAGTCTCTTGTTTATCAAAGATTTGTGTTTTGAAACTATACAAGACTTAACATATGACTGTTAGGCTATCTATGGAGCTTGAATCGATTGTTCTTGCTTCCTCAAAGTCTCGCTTACAGTTTCATCTTCATTAAACCGATCTACACTGTTTATAAATATTCCTGCAAAAACAAAAATTCGCAACAAAATTTGGTTCTTGATTTGGACCAGAAAGCTAAGAAGAGAATCGATTTGTATTACCTATAAACCATGTTGCAGCAGCTACAAACAGAATCGATGTTAAGATCAATGCGGTTTTTCTCCAACTGTTGATACGATCCTGCGTATACAACAATGGAAACATTTTGGTTCCCAAAAAAGTTGTGTTTTTCTTCCAGGATTCGAGATGAAAAGAAGGGACTATTTACCTGAACAATACCGACAAGAGGAGAAGAAGGAACATCGCCAAATATGTGAATTGCAACAGTGGAGATAGCCATTGATAATGGTCTTAAACTTGGTTGCACACAGTGCAGACACACATAATTCACAGGAGCCTGAAGAAGACGAACACGAAGCTGTTCTTGATGAGCATACACAGTACAACGAACAACAGAAATGCTAAAAGCTTAAAAAGATTTTTACCTGTGTAGCAAACACAAGAAGCTCTCCTAAGGCAAAGAGCGCGATAAAACCATATAAACTCTTTAAGGTAAAAGCAGTGAAGCAAAATATCGCCCCGAGAAAAGTTGCTCCAGATAAGAGCTGAATCCAAGAACAAGTAGTGTTTTTTTCAGGAATATTTTTAAGAAATTTTCCAAGAAGAAAAGCTTTGCTTTACCTTAAAAGCATTTGGAATTGTTGCAGTGACGCGATCAAGAAAAAAGCCTCCTGATAATGTTCCAACGATCCCACATATGATAGTTACTGCCCCGAAGATCATATCGGCGTTTTTCTGTCAAGGTACAATTCTTATCAAAAAACAAAGTGTGAATATGAATTTGGTTCGAAACAAGAGAAACAGATATGTAGAATAACTTGTTTACCATTTTATAAATATTATAGCCCGCCTTTGGTCCCCAATATGAATATGCTCCAATAACAAAATTGTATGATACATAACCTGTTAAAGGCAAGTGTATCTATCAACGAAGAAGATCAATATGAAGAAGAATAGTGAAAGTTGAAGGAAAAATTACCTAAAACATTAACAAGAAAGACCTTTTCTTTACAAAGAACTTTCATATCTTTCGCGAATCGAGTAAATGATTTCCAAACTGCGTTCGCGCAACTTGACCTGCCACAGTTGAAGTAAAGATATTCATACCTATATAAGCAAGCATATGGAACAAAATGAGAGATAATGAAATCAAACTCACTTGCAAGTTTCAATGGGGACCTCAAACTGATCATGCTCGGTCTCATTACCAACTTGAAGATGATTACTGTTTTTCGATATCTCAGAGTCTGCAAAAGGTAAAGTCTCACTGCAAAATTGACTAATCGGAGTACATAATCACTGACATAGAAGCGAGAAAGAAAGAGTTACCTATAGATGAAGCAATTATTTCAACTGATCTAACCGTCTTTATCGGATTAGTAGAAGAAAACCCTGTTTTATTTGCTAGTCAGATCAAATATTGGTAACAGTTTATGCTTAATGACTGAAGAAAAGGTTTGTTCCTAACCTTTTAACTCCAAAGGTTTCATCAAGAAACCAAGAACAGCAAATGGAGCCATTAAAACAGCTTCTCCCCAAAACGCATACCGCCAACTAAAATGTTTTCCGACCTAATAAAAAAACAGCAAGGAATGACAAAGAAGTTTATATCTATAAATTTATGCAATATCATGGTCTCAACACTATTAGTTTATACTTACGTATCCGCCATAGACATAACCCAAAGCAACACCACTTGGTATACACATGTAAAACACTCCAAGCCATGCTGCTTTCTGAAGAAACCGGTTAATCAAAAAAGAAAGATATGAATAATCAGAAATGGTGCATTTGGGTCCATAAGAAGTGCAAAACAAGAAGCCAATAAAAAACAAAACCTGTTTCTGAGGAGCATTATCATCTATAAATGGAGCTGCAAGACTAATGAAAGAAGCTTCACCTACACCAACGAACCTACGAGTGATAATAATAAAACTCCATTTCATAGTTTCGGAACAAGCAAAATCAATCAATCAGAAGGCGGAAAAATAACAAAACTTACATTCGACATAAGACGATAAACCAAAAGGCAAAAGAACTGCCACAACCAAGAACTGCAATAGTCCAAACAGTTAAACCTACTCCAATAAGTCTAAATGGATTGAAGCTGCACTAAAAACATAAAGCAACTTCAGTAAGCTATTTTCTTTTAAGGCATGACATGAGAAGAGGAGATAACAAAAAATGGAAATGTTCCTCACCTTTTTGCTAATGAAGCAAAGATTGGTGATGCAATAAGAAGCCCAACCATAAATGATGATGACAATACACCATCTTCAAAATTACTTAGGTTGAAATGTCCCCTAAAAGAAGAAATAAATTTCAATCCATTTAGTCGAGTTAAAAAAATAAAGTATCAAAAAACTAGGATAAATCATAAGATTATTCATTTACTCTAACCCCTGAATACAAAGAGACTAGAGAAACTTGTTTCTCACCCTTTAATTTAATTTTCAAAAAAACTTGAATAAGAACTTTAGCCATTATCATTACTATAAAATACAATTTTTGAATAAATATGCTAATTCTACGTTGCATCACAAAATCTTACTGAATTCCAGTTGGAGGGTTACATTTGCCCTTATCATTACAACTCTTGTTACTTCCATTCACACCATTGCTCGCTATCGCTCCTCGATCCATGTAGTTTAACAAATTAATGACGCAGAAGATCACGAGTAACCTATGAAAGTTTTTGAATAAGGTAAGATGTTGATGCAGCAAGCAAGCAATCAATCAGAGTCTTGTGTCTCAAAGTCCAACCTCACTAAAGAAACCAAAAACATTACTTGAACAAACAAATCACATATATGATTCAGTCTCAAATAAAACAAATGTATCCAAAATCATAACACAAGATTTCAAGTTTACATCGTTTTTCTTCAAAATCTCGGTGAAGTGAGAGCTCAAAATCCAGACTTTCATGGCAAACAGAGACAAAGAACAAAAAAGGAAGAGAGGAACGAATAATATACCAAACGGGAGAGAGAAAGGAAGACTCGACGATTTCTACGCTTCGAACAGTCTCTAACTCCGCAAGAGGAGTAGAAGAAGATGGAGAATAGCATCTCGACGGCTCTGACGAAGAAGGAAGACAACAATCTTCTTCTTTGGTCACCATTTGTTATCTCAACAATGATCTTTGAGAGAAAACATTAACCAAAATCATATGAAAGGGGCTTAAAAAGGTGAAAATTTCATCTGCTAAAGCAAAACATCACGTGAATAAAGATATTCTTTTTCTCTCTTTGCTTCTTTTTCTTTATCATCCGAATCAAACTTTCACTAACTTTCAAGGTTACAAGAAAATTCCTCAAGTGACCCAATAAAGAAAGATACTATTATTACTAATGGTACAATTCCAAGAACAAAAGATTCTTCTTGACTTGAGAAAAAAAGAAAAGAAAAAAAGTTGGACTCTTTTGCCTCAAGCAGCCAAAGAGAGTAAATGAGGAGAAACTAAAAACGATCTCAAGTCCTAAAAGACGGCAAAGAGTAAAGGATTCTTCTATACTTTTAACGTCCCAGCTTCCGAGCCTTTCTCTGTCTTTCTCGCTCTTCTTCTTCCTCAAGCAGCCGCGCTTCTTTCTCATCTTCCTCCCTTGCGATTCTCGCACTGCATTTAATAATCACCCTTTAAACGTCAAGGGATATAGAAGAAACAAAATTATGAAAACTCGAGGTCAAAAATATTCATCTACCTTCGTCTCTCTTCTTTCATGATATCCTCAAAGTTTGCTTCCATGTTTCTGTCATCATCGTCACGCCCAGCAAAACGATCAGTCCTGAGATTGAAAAACAAAACCCAAAAGTTGTTAGGAGAAAGAACGTGTAAGGGAATTGAGAGCAGGAGGAGGAAGTTCGAAGCAGTACTTGAACATTTTTCTAATCATGCTGAGTGCCATATCATCATCCCTTGACATTCTTGCAGGCTTCTTCTTCGGCCTCCGATCATCGTCTAGATCACGCGGTGGAGGTCTTTTGGGCGCCGGTCTACTCATCATCTGTACAAATTAACAGAGAAGTTAGTGATTTGCTAGGTTGTGTTTTGGCAAAAGGACATACGAGATCGATTTTAAAATATCATGATACCTGTTTTGAGGTAGGCCCTGATTGTTTTGGGATCATTCGGGATGTCATGGGGTCACGGGAAACTTTTCTCTGTTCTACCACCCGTTGCCTGGGATCAGATGACAATGGCCTTGATGAGGACGGTCTCTGACCACTTTGAAGAGAACTCTTTCCTGCCGAGATGGAGGGCTTCCTTTCCAATGAAGGCTTAGAAGACATAGGTCTTGCCATGGACATTGACCGAGAAGTACCAACTCCATTGCTGTTGATGCTCATCTGTTTCCTATGATGATCCAATGGCACTTTCGCAGGAGCTGATCTTTGGGATTCTGATCTGGAGTTCGTTTGGCCATTCCGGTTAGCTGATTGGCCATTAACCGGTGGCCTCATGGGTGCTTGACGGTTTGTTGAGGAACCTGGTCTTTGGCTGCCAGAGGAAGCCGGTCTAGAACTTTGCATTTGGCTGCCTGATGAAGCCGGTCTCCCTGAGACAGATCTTGACTGCATTTGGCTGCCAGAGGAAGCCGGTCTTGGATTTTGCATATGGCTGCCAGAGGAAGCCGGTCTTGAATGATTCGTTAATTGGCTGCCAGATGGTCTTGAATGCCCATTCGCTGAAACGGGTCTCTTCTCCTCACGAGGGGGAGCATGAGCAGGTCTACCATTGATACCTGATGATGGTTTGGGCCTTGCTGATAATTGAGCAGATCGAGCCTCTTGAACATCAGCAAAAAACCTGTATAAGTTATCTCCATGAAAATGGTATGCTATAAAGATCACACATAGCAAACAAGATTCTCAAAAGACACAACATACCAGAATTAGGAAAGGAGCCACTCCGAGACAGAGGTTCCTTCTTCGGAACAGGGAGCTCTGCGTCATCAGAAAACAAGAACGAATAGTCTCTTGTATCCTTCAGAGACTCAACTTTCCTTCTCACCTCATTCACAACTTTATTAGGCCTTTTCTCATGTGACACATTACTTTTAATGCCTGAACCGCTCGTCGAAGCAGGTCTTTTCTTCTGCACACACACACCACCATCAGCAAAAACACTATCAAATGACAAAATATAAAGACTAAAGAAGATTAAAAAACACATACAGTTTGGTTCGAGGCTGATGTTCTAGCTGTCCTTAGCTCGTTCTCTAGCAAGGATTTGCTTTCTTGTATAACCCTAGACGAAATAACAGGCTGTGAAGGGCCAAAGAAGGAACCAAAGCTGCAGAAAACACACAAAATTCGCCTCAATCAAATCATATTCCACGATGTTATAGTAACTTAAAATCGAGATGAATAATAGCAACCACATACTTGTTATAAGGGAGTTTTCTTCTTCTCTCTTGAGAAGATTGAGCATTTGCACTTCCTTTACCCATGTTCTTTCTAATCGAATCCTTCAACTTCTGACGTAATTCAAGATATTCCAATTCTTCCTTAGGAGGCTTTCTTTCTTCTTCTTCTTCCTCATCATCCTCATACTCATCCAATTCATCATCACTATAATAGTCATCATATCCAACATCCTCATCAACATCCTGAAATCAAACATACACGAATCATCTTCGCTGATAAACAATCTAGCAAAAACAAAATTATCGAATTTTTTTATAGGCTTACTTCTTCATAACCTTGCATCTTCGCTGGAATTTAGCCTACCAATAACCGAATTCCTGCAACCAATGAAATGACGCTTAATTCAATACATGAAATATATCGACGATGTGATTTTTGATCGAATCTAATAGATCAAAACAGAAGAAAAACAAAATTTCTAGATGAATCACAAATTCATCACAAATCAATAAAAGTTAAAATCAAACACCGAAAAAAACCTAGAAATTCGATTTCCCAGAAACACAATCTAAATCCAATCCAAATAAAATCATAAAACAATCGCCAGAAGAAGAACAAAACCATTTTCAGGATCAATCCGATGTTAAGAAAATGATTCGTCACAAATCTGATGATAAATAATCAAAAATCAAAAATCGAAAAACAAACACCAGATCTGATAATCCAACCGAAGAAAACATCAAAAATCTACAGATCTGGTCAAAATTCGAAACGAACATACCTGGATTCGACCTGAAACCGACGAAATCCGAAGAAATGATGGGAAAATCGATGAGTTCTGATGAAAAAGGCGATCGATTCGGGAACGGCGAGAGAGCGAAGGATCTGTATAGATCTGCAAAAAGAGAGAAAAGCTGCGAAGAGATAAGAAGAGAAGAAGAGAGAGCTCTCTGTGGTGGGCTTAGGTTTTTGGGAGAGGAATAAAGAGGAAAACAAAGGAAATCGAAGGACCCAGAAACAATTAGGGATGTTGCTAATATGCGCCATGATGCGCCTCATGCATCCAAACATCTTCGCTTGCATAATATCTTCTCTTTAATGGAAATATATTTATATTTTTATTGTCCTTAAATTAGGTTTGGTTGGTTAAGAAAAAATAAAGATTTTTTTCTCTTTTTTTTATTTTGGTAAAAAGAAATGAGTGAAATTGAGACTTCTCTCCTAAAGTAGGTCTTCGTCGCCGATATTACCGTTTCACCGGCGAGAGTCTCCCGGCTAATTAATTTTATATTTGGATTTGTGAAACCAACTTTATATAATAAGATATTAATAGATTTTTTTATATATATATTAATAGATTTACATAATATATGTTTTCTAATGGTAAGAAATTATATTATTGATTACATAGGTTTAAAAATAGAAGAGAAAAAATACACATTTAGCATAGTTTTCTAATATAAGACAAAAATACAATCTTCCAATAAATACTAACAAATATTCGGTGGATTATTCTAGATTTTTTTAGGGAAATTAGGTGGAATAATATGTTTTGACATGTAAATTAATAAATTAACATGTGTAATTGGAAAATTGGATAACTAACAAATACAAAATTAATTTGATTAATTTACCAAAAATAAATTCAATTAATGTTGTTAAATGTCATCACACTTAATGTTAATGTTGTCAAATTTCATCACACTTAATGCTAATTTATTTATAATAATTAAAAAAATAATAATTTAATCAATAAATAAATTTAAAATTGACATATAAAAAAACATTTGGTTGAAAAAAAACTTTTTTTTTCATTTTTTTCTACATTAAACGATTATTCAAAATAGGCATAATTTTTTACCTTTCGGAATAATTAATTATTATTTGAATAGATAAATTATATAGTGAACTATATCACAAATTAGAAACTATTGAAATAAATGGTGAACTATTGAAATTATTTGGATTTAAATAAAAATAGTGAATTTTATTTTAATATACTAACTATTTGTTGGATATAATGAATTTCACACTAAAATTGCGTAATAGTGAACTATTTATTAATATATTTAACTGTATATTATAATGAACTATTGTTGAATATAACAAGTATAGTTGATTGTTTGTGAATAAAATTACCTATATAAATAATTATTGTTTATTTGTAACTAATTACACATGGATATATAACTAACTACATTTAAATATAGTTTTATATATATAATAGTGAAATATCATATGCGTGAATATAAATAGTATAGTTAATAGTTTGTGACAAAATTAACTATATACATAATATATTCATAGTTTCTAATTTGTGATATAATTCACTATATAATTTATCTATTCAAACAATAATTAATTATTCCAAAAATTAAAAGACTACGGCTATTGTGATATAGTTCACTATATAATTTATCTATCTAAAAAATAATCAATTAGTTTGAATAGTAAAATAATATTGTTATTTTGAGAAAATGTAAAAAAACATAATTTGTTTTTATATATGGAAAATTCAAATTTATTTATAAAAAAAATTAAATGTGATACTTAATACAAGGCAAATCTACATTAAATTTGCATTAAATGTGATGATTTTAATTGAATGTATAAAAGGATAAAATCATTTAATTTTCTTTCTCTTTATTATTTACTAAATTTTCACATTACAAATGCTACTTTATTAATTTGGATTCTCAAACCTATTATTTCACTAATTCGCCCATTTTTTTATCATCTTATTATAACCATAGAATATTTATTGAAATAACATATACAAAGTTTTAAAGTGGATACGACAAAAAAACAAAAAAAAAGTTTAAAAGTGGATTAGCCCATTAAAACTTGAATAGACTTTCATTTGCTTTAAGCCCAATTACGGCCCAAGTTACAAAAAAAATTACGGCCCAATAACCGATCAATCCATCTTCAACGTCAACGTTTCTTTCTCGCGAGAGAGATAGAGAAAATACACAAGTTTCATAAGAAATCTGAAATCTGAAATCCGATTCGTCTTCTCTGTTTCCGGCGATAATTTCCATCGATCTTCATCTTCATCTGTGTCAATGAACATGTATTATTTGATGCGTATGTAAGTCTCTGACTCTCCACGGATTACTACTTTTTTGCTTTGGATTTTGAAGGCGCTTCATCGACGGTTTCTGATTTAGTAATCTTCAATTAGATTCGGTAAAGATCACTCTCTGGATTGTTTAAATTCTGAATCTATGGATCTGTTGATTCCAGGATCATTTGGTTGGATTGGCAAATAACAAAATGTTTCATGTTCTATTTTAAGTCATGTGTCGTTGGGTTTATTGATGATGGTGATGTAATTGATAGTTAAATTTGGTCTGTTGCAATAAAGTTGTACTGTGTCAATATAAGATTGCTAGTTCTTGTTATTGATTTTTACTGTGGATTATATGATTCTTGAATGTACAGTACAGTCACTTTTTCTTGTAAGAATCATCTTTTTGCTTATGAAGAGTGATGTTATTTGGTTGTGGAGATTCTCGTTGATAAGTTGTTTATGTTGCTCGTTGTCCTTTCACAGATTCCCTGAGTGGTTGATTATTTAAGAATGGAGCTTAAGACAGTCAAAGATGCATTTGATCGTGTTGCTAAAAAGCAGAAACTTTCCTGTAGCAAAACGCAAGAAGCGGTAGATAGCCTATGTCGAGAAATCGAGAAGGTATTGAATACGATAAAGGAGGCATCCACAGACTCAGATAATTCGGTTCATCATAAATCTTTAGTCTCTGATCTGAAGAAAATAGTTCAGGAGATTGGTCCAAGCATAGAAGCTGCTCATAAAGAACTAAATGTGGCTCTGAGCAAATACCCGAAAGTTCTGGAGAAAACTCTGAATCCAGATATATCAAAGGCTTACAGAAACGTCGAGTTTGATCCTCATACGGTTCACCAGATAATAGCTAGTTTTTTCTACGGGCAAGGCATGTTCGACATCGGTGACTGTTTCATTTCCGAGACTGATGAGCCTGAATCTTCTGCTAGAAAATCCTTCATGGAAATGTATTTGATACTAGAAGCCCTGAAAAGACGAGATCTTGGACCAGCTCTTAACTGGGCAGCTTCAAACTCAGACAAGCTAAAGCAAGCAAACTCAAATCTCGAGATGAGACTTCACAGCCTTCACTTCCTGGAAATAGCACAAGACAAGCGCTTGATAGATGCTATCAACTACGCGAGAAAACACATCCCTACATATGCAGATAGAGGTCTCCAGAAACTCATGTGCTCTCTCTTATGGAGCGGAAACCTTGATAAATCTCCATACGCAGAGTTCCTCTCACCCGCATTATGGACCAAAGCAGTCAAGGAATTAACCCGACAATACTGCAACCTACTCGGTGAATCACCAGAGAGCCCGTTAAGCGTAACAGTTGCAGCGGGTTCACAAGCTTTACCGCCATTACTTAAATACATGAACCTGATGGTTAATAAGAAACAAGAGTGGCAAACCATGGAGCAACTTCCTATACCTGTGGGACTCTCTGAAGAGTTTCAGTTCCACTCGGTATTTGTCTGTCCCGTCACAAAAGAACAGTCGAGAGAAGATAACCCTGCGATGAGATTATGTTGCGGTCATGTCCTTTGTAAGCAGTCGATCAACAGAATGTCAAAGAATGGATCAAAGTCCTTCAAGTGTCCTTATTGTCCATCGGATATAGATGCTTCACAATGTAGGCAGTTGTATTTTTAGACTGATTTCAGTAACTCTTTTGCTGCATTTCTTATTTATCAAAGAACGTAAATAAATGTTTGTGATCATGATCTTTATGTCTCAATGTAAACCGTGTTTCTTTTGTTCTTTTGCTTTAATGAATTTGGATTGAGTCCGTGTACAAATATATATGTTATGGACGGTCTTGTTAAACAAAAACTCTATATACCCGTATGGCTTTGGTCTAGTGGTCTTGAATTTTGGGCTCACGAGTATTAAGTAAACGTTACACTCAAAACCTATAGAATTTTTTATGTGTTTGCTTCCTTTGAAGAATGTGGAGCTAAACTTATAGAAACGAATGAATGAATGATGATACACCCCCACACAAGGCCCAAGCTTCTTATTTTTTCACATTCATATGATTAAGGTATATTTTAAAAAGTTGTTAATTAAACAAATGTTATATACTTATATTGTTCTGTTGATTTGAAAACTCTCCACTAATTTTGTGAACAACTTTTGTCCTTTAATTTGGCTTTTGATCTACAGAAAAATAAAGATCTCTTCATACTTTAGAATGAAATTAAATCTTGGGCTTGTTTGTATATGATAGCCGTGCGTGCCATTATTACATACCTTTTGTGGAACGCACCATCGCTATCCAAATTAAACGAACTAGGAAAACATTATACTTTTGCTTTTCAATATTTTTTCCCTCAATGTTTGACCGATGTAAGATGCTTTTGTTCAAGATGTTACAAGTTTGTATACGTTAGTTGGCGATTACAATATAAAAATTGTAACACTTAGACGAACTTACATAGTTAGTCAAGCGGTAGATAAAAAGGTTACTCCAAAGAAGTCAAGCTGTTGATAAAAAGTTAGTTAAAGTTTCTGTTCCTCATTTTTAGTCAATTTGGATAAAAAGTAAATATGTCGTTTTTATATAATAATGTAATAATTCAAATTTTTACCATTCAACTAATTTATAAAATGTACATGTCTCATAAACCATTCAAACAAAAACTGATAAACTTAAAATAAAATATTGTTTTAATTAATCGAGTATAGTAAAATATTTCCAAGAAAAATCAAATTGAGATTGAAACATTTTACTTTTTCAGAATTTTTGGTTTTTATTATTAAACACGACCATTTAGTAATAGTAAATATGTTAATAGATGATTACCGATTCATCTAGATACACAATAATTGTTTTAAGCACACATACATAATTTGCTGAAATTGATTGCAGAAAATATGATCCATCAAGAGACACTCAACGCGAGGAATTTGGAGGAATGATATATCATTGTTTTTACCCGTTTTTGATCATGATTTAACCCGATTTTATCGAGTTTTTTCGGTGTTTTTCGAGTGTTTTAGAGTCTTTGCAGGTTTGTGTACGTGTGGAGCTTAATTGATGATTATGGAACGTTTTGGAGCATTGTGGAAAGAGGAGCTGAAGTCATTAGAACGGATTTTCAATTGCCGTCAGATTGGCGTGTCGATCGACAGCCCCACGAGCACCTGTTGATCGACCCACCTTGTGCATGTCGATCGATAGGCCAGCGCAGAAACCGACTTAAATACGTTTTAAAGATGGAAATTCGCCAGTTAATGGGCCGAAAGCTGCAATAGACCGTCATAAAAGCCCACCACGAGTTATGTTGCTATAAATAGTTTATTTTAGGGTTTTTAATCATTAATTTAGATTTTACTTAACACAAAGTTTAGAGAAAGATTTTTAGGATTTTTAGGGAGACAAGTTTACTTCATTACTTTGAGATTCTTCGAACCCTATTGTAATTCTTCTTTTACTCTTTCTTTATACATTATTATCCAGCTATGATTTGCTTTGCTGCCATGTCTGAGTAGTTTGCTAGTTAGGTTTAGGGTAGTTCGAATGGAATGATGATGAATTGTTAGGGTAAACTCAGTTGTTAGGATTATCTGTTAGGTTCTTCACCTAGATTGCTTTAACTCTGGTTTAGGATTCGCGACCCTGAATTTGGATATCTTAGGTTGATAGATTGACACGAAAGTGTAATTGATTAGCCAGAACTAGATCTTAGGTGAGCAAAATTACTTATTCGCAAAGAAATTTGGTTTAGAGATTTTGTGAACAAATTGGACTTGAATTTAAAGTTTGTTTAAATTTATTGAATTCGCAAAGAAATTTGGTCTTCTAGGATTTAGACATAGTTAGTTTTAGCAACGACAGTTGGTTAATTATATTTTAGTGTTCCAAGTTCTAGAACGGTTCTTAATTAAATCATGATTCTGTTTAACCTGCAATTCTGATTCATCCTGAGAATTACCCAAAAGCCTAACTCTTTGTTAATTGAATTTGAAATCAACCATCTTTTATGTTACCAATTGATTTTGCTATTTATTTTATATTATTTTACTTAGCCGAATTTGAAGTCAATATTCCTATTGTTTGATTTGACTCCCAGTGATTCGACCCCTACTACAATTGATCTCTTAATTTGAGAGAGTAGCTCAGGGTAAATTTGAGCATATCAAATTTTGGCGCCATTGCCGGGAGTCAAAATCTTCCATAGGATTTTGATTCTAGAATTCTGACTAAGTTTTCTTTTTATTTTTGATTTCGTTTTATTATTTTTGGTGTTTCAGGTTCATGCAATCTAGCAGAACCAGAAGCAACAAGGATAAACAGTTAGCAGAGTTTGTTCCAGAGTTGGGAATTTTGGAAAGGGAAAACAGACGACAAGCAAAGTTAGCAAAAAAGGTTAATCGTGCTTTAGTTGTTCTTCCGAATGAACAATGAGAATTTGTTGATTGAAATGGTAATCGGTACAACAATCTGGGAGACCCCATTGATGAAGCTGGTAATATCATCGAGGTTGAGGATCCGGTTGCAGCAGAGCGTGCTGAGCTAGATCGTCAAAGGGTTGAGTTAGAGCGCCAGCGCCCTGAGATTGAGCATCTGACTCAGGCGAATCGCGGACCTCAGGGGGCAGTAGTTAACCAACGCACTTTGGGAGACTACTACCGTCCTGAAGAACATTATGCCAACAGGGCAGCGATTCGACCCCCTAGATTTGAGCGTAGGGATTTTGAGTTGAAGCCTGCATACTTTTCTCTTGTGGCTCAACATCAGTTCCATGGGCACCCATCAGAGCACCCCATGGATCATCTTGAGATGTTTGAGGATCTTGCGTCGAGCATCAAGGCTAACAACGTGTCGGAAGATTACATTATGTGTAAGCTCTTCCCATTTTTTCTTGCTGGAGAGGCAGCCTTTTGGCTGAAGCAGTTGGAGCCAGGCTCACTGACTACTTGGAGAGATACCAAGAGTGCTTTCCTGAGTCACTTCTACGATGAGTCGCGCTCAGAGGATCTACGAGCTAAGATCTCAACGTTCATTCAGAATCTGACGGAATCTTTCAAAGCTGCGTGGGAAAGGTTCAAGGGATATCAGAGAGATTGTCCTCATCACGGGTTTACAGAGGTTCAATTGTTGGGTATATTCTACAGAGGAATGGATTGGAGACATCAGATGACTTTAGATGCTTCGAGTAATGGGAATTTCAAAACCAGGTTCCCCGCTGATTGCCTTGAGCTCATCAAGAATGTGTCTACTAGCAATAGTACTAAGAAGATCGATGAGGAAAGGAGAAGAGAAGCTCGTCAAACAGGTGGAGTTGAGATTGCTGAGGTTAAGGCCAAGATAGATTCTATACATAACCTTCTGGTAAACAAGAAGTCAGTTCATTTTGCACAGGAAGTTGACACTTTCTATCAAAATGATGAGCAGGAAGATGTTAATTACATCAACCAGAATGGCTACCAAAATCAGCGATATGGGAATCAGTATGAGAACAAAGGCTACAACAATTACGATCAGAAAAGTTCGTTCTCAGGAACTCCAGGTTCTCCAAGCTATGCTCAGAAATCAAATTTTCAGAAACCCTTTGGCAGCAATAGCAACCAAAGGACTTATGGATCTTCGTCATACCAACCAATTCCCTCTAAACCTTCTGAAAATGACTCAAAGGGTATGCTCGAACAGATTCTTGAGGGGCAACAAAGCCTAACAGTAAATCTCAATGGGAAGATTGACGGGCTCTACACTAATCTCAATGGGAAGATGGACGGGTTCTACACTGATCTCAATGGGAAGATTGAAGCCATCAACATTCACTTGAATAAGCTTGACACGCAGGTTGCTCAGACTGCTGAAAATGTAAGGAGACAAGAAGGTTATCTTCCAGGGAAAACGGACATGAACCCAAAGCACTTCTCTAATTCTATCACGTTGACGAGTGAAGAACAATTGTTTCCAACTATTGAGAAGTGCGAAGATGAAGCTTTGCTCGTGGTTCTTGAAGAAACCCTGAATTTTGAGATTGCAGAGGGCTTGTCGATCGACAGGCCTCCTGCTGTCGATCGACACCAAGATCTGACGGCAATCAAAAAACAGACATTGTCGATCGACACACACAGTGAGTGTCGATCGACAGCTACAAGAAATATCCGTACAAGCACGATTTCAGCAGCACTGTTGATCGACACACCTGATGAGTGTCGATCGACAGCCCTGAAAAATGCAGAAAATTTCGAATATCAGCCTGAAACCGCCATTGAACGTGTCTACAAGCCCAAGATTCCGTATCCAAGGAGTCTATACCCTTCATGCATCAACCAAGGCAGTGACAAAACACCTCAGGAGGAAGGGAAACAAGCTCCAACATCGTTGAGGAAGATACCAAAGTTGTTGAATCCGGGGATATTTGTGGTTCCGTGTTCGATCAATGGTGTAGAATTGAAGGATTTTCTATGAGACACAGGAGCTAATGTGAATGTTATGTGTGAGGCTGTTGCAAAGAAGCTAGGAATTTTGGAGTTACAACCTTCAAGGACTTATATCGAGCTCATAGATAGATCGTGTACAATTTCTAAAGGTTTCATTCCTGACGTGTTGATTCAAATAGGAGATTGTCTTGTTCCTACGGACTTCTACAACATTGAGAGAAAGGATAATATATGTAAACCATTGGTTCTTGGTGCACAGTTCCTTGCAACAGTGGGAGCAATGGTGGATTTTCCTAATAAGCGAATCTCCTTCTCGAACATCAACAGGAATGTCTTATATCCTTCGGTTCTTGTCACATCAGCTTCCTGTATGAGTGTCAATGTTGGAGATATGCTGGGTTTTGAAGATGAGACGAAGAAGGTTCGAAACGCCCTCGAGTTGGCTCCTCCCATTCCACGTCTCAACATCAACATGCCGGCGAGTCCCAAGTGCAAAGAGTCCCCCAAGGTGAAGCGCAGAAAGACCTCTAAACCATTCTCCAAGTTCAGAATTGTCATTCATTTGGAGTTGAGGGAGAAGGGAGAGGTAGTTGTCCAAGAGATGTTGGACAATACTATGAAGCTCTTTCCTGGTATTGTTCCTTGCAAGTCTGGGGGAGTGCATTTCAGTGATCCACCTCTAGCCTGAACATCATCCGCAGTCAAGCTAATGCCTGAAAACAAGCGGTAGGGGGGAGGCAACCCACCTGTAAGTTTTTCTTTTCTTTTGAGTCATTTTTCTTTCTTTGAGTCAATTTGTTCTTTGTTTCCTTTTGATTTTTAGGATTTGTAAAACTTGTTGTTTGCGACTCTTTGCTGTGCTATTTGATGGTGTTTTGTTTTAGTGATCTTTAGTTCTCTTTAGACTGCTCCAACAACAGACTCTTTGCTCCAACAACATAAGCCGTCAAAGCCTAGATTTCAGATTTTCGAAGAGCTTGTCGATCGACATACCTAATGGTTGTCGATCGACAGCCCCATGAAGCCTTGTCGATCAACACACCTTGTGGTTGTCGATCGACAGGCCAGCAGAACAGGTCCGAATTTTCATTCTTTCGTAAATTTTCTAATTTTTTTTCTTTTTATTTTCCCCAATCTCAGATTTAATAACACTGGGGACAGTGTTGTTTAAGTCTGGGGGAGGTAGTTACTAACATAGTTTTCTATTTTGGAGTCAAAAATTTATTTTTATTGAGTCAAAATGTAGGGAATAATGATCTTTCTTAGGAATAAAGCTTAGTTTTTGAAACTTTTAGCTGTTGCGATGAAGCCTTTGGATGGAATGAATTCGAAACCAGATGATTGTACAGGTTCCCCTCTTATCGTAATTTGCAGAACGAAGTAGATCAAACTCCAAACTAGCACACTTGATCTCCATTTCGCTATGTTCTCTTCGATGATATCACGACAGTAAAACATTCAGGATTCCTTATTCTCTTTACCACTCTTTGTTGATCCTGAATGGCCAACTCATTTTTAGTTGGTATCCAACCCCTAACCTTAACCTTTTGTTCAGACCTCATGCAGTGTCTTTTCCTTAGTTTTATGTGCAGGCATGTGTATAAACTCCGGAGAGAAAGAGATCCGACGCAGTTTTTCATTCACAAAAATTGCACAGGAAAAGGATTTGGTAGAAGTACGTAAAAGAGAGCAGCAATGCTAAGCATTCCTTGGGATTTAATACCACATAATGGTAATTTTCGAGACTAACATCTTTGTAAAATCATTTCCCCCGATAGAGTCTTGAAAAAAAAAATTAAAAAAAAAAAAAAATTCGACAAATAAGTAAGGGAAAGGGAAATGATCATTTTAATAAGTCTCTAGCTTCAAAAGAAAATCCCAAGGAATGAGAAGGTTGGATGTGGAAAGTGGAACATATTATGGTATGGAGGTGTTTGGTTCATGATAACGTTTTGGAGGAGGGAGTGCAATGTGAATGAGAAACTGTGGGCATCAACTGGATCCGACTCTCTCTTGTGATTATACATAATGTATGCATCCACCAAATAAAATCTGGTAACCCTAAACACTTTTAGCTCCACCTAAACACAAAAGTCTTTAACATCACACATAGCCTTTTACTTGGTTGATATCAGTGGAGAGAATTCCATCATCACTTCGATTAAGTGTACGACAGCTAGGGGAATGTGAAACTGATGGGTTTGCAGGTTAAGATTTGAGGTCCAACCTATGATGGTTGAGATTCGTGACCGCCAAAGGTACTTTGTTTATATGCAGCAAAAGAGTCAAGATAACGAAAGCAATGTTCCCAAAGATAAGTGAGTTCTCGCGATTTTTAAACCTCGACTTCAGTTTTAATCTCTAGTTTGCTTGAGGGCAAGCAAAAGCTAAGTCTGGGGGAGTTGATATATCATGGTTTTTACCCGTTTTTTACCATGATTTAACCCGATTTTATCGAGTCTTTTCGGTGTTTTTCGAGTGTTTTAGAGTTTTTGCAGGTTTGTGTACGTGTGGAGCTTAATTGATGATTATTGAACGTTTTGGAGCATTGTGGAAAGAGGAGCTGAAATCGTTAGAACGGATTTTCAATTGCCGTCAGATTAGCGTGTCGATTGACAGCCCCACGAGCACCTGTCGATCGACAGCAATGTTAACACCTATCGATCGACACACCTTGTGCCTGTCGATCGACAGGCCAGCGCAGAAACCGACCTAAATACGTTTTAAAGAAGGAAATTCGCCAGTTAATGTGCCGAAAACTGCAATAGACCGTCATAAAAGCCCACCACGAGTTATGTTGCTATAAATAGTTTATTTTAGGGTTTTTAATCACTAATTTAGATTTTACTTAACACAAAGTTTAGAAAGAGATTTTTAGGGTTTTTAGGGAGACAAGTTTACTTCATTACTTTGAGATTCTTCGAACCCTATTGTAATTCTTCTTTTACTCTTTCTTTATGCATTATTATTCAACTATGATTTGCTTTGCTGCCATGTCTGAGTAGTTTGCTAGTTAGGTCTAGGGTAGTTCGAATGGAATGATGATGAATTGTTAGGGTAAACTCAGTTGTTAGGATTATCTGTTAGGTTCTTCACCTAGATTGCTTTAACTCTGGTTTAGGATTCGCGACCCTGAATTTGGACATCTTAGGTTGATAGATTGACACGAAAGTGTAATTGATTAGCCAGAACTAGATCTTAGGTGAGCAAAATTACTTATTCGCAAAGAAATTTGGTTTAGGGATTTTGTGAACAAATTGGACTTGAATTTAAAGCTTGTTTAAATTTATTAAATTCGCAAAGAAATTTGGTCTTCTAGGGTTTAGACATAGTTAGTTTTAGCAACGACAGTTGGTTAATTATATTTTAGTGTTCCAAGTTCTAAAACGGTTTTTAATTAAATCATGATTCTGTTTAACCTGCAATTCTAATTCATCCTGAGAATTACCCAAAAGTCTAGCTCTTTGTTTAATTGAATTTGAAATCAACCATCTTTTTTGTTATCAATTGATTTTGCTATTTATTTTATATTATTTTACTTAGCCGAATTTGAAGTCAATATTCCTATCGTTTGATTTGACTCCCAGTGATTCGATTCCTACTACAATTGATCTCTTAATTTGAGAGAATAGGTCAAGGTAAATTTGAACATATCAAGGAAAAAAAAGAGAAGTGAAACAATCACTAAAATAGTTTTACGAAACATAGTACTCAGTGTAAAAAGCCTACGAGACAAAAGAAAGGGACAAATTCCGCCGTTAAAATGATATCCTCAAATCCAAATTATTCTCATTGTAATCATATTAAGAGGCTTCTTTATAGTTATTTATTGTATTGTTAAAGAAAATATTTTGTTGACCATCGAGTTTGAATCATTGGATACATCGAATTTAATTAGTGTTGTAGCCGCTAAAAGGCTACATCCCGATTTTTGTAACTACATTTTAGTACTCCATTATAATGTCATACCCATTACGAAGAAGTACACATATATGGAATATATGCTTTGGCTCTAAAGTTTCACTTTAAGTAATTATAAAGCAAAATAAAGTTCATGATTAATGTATGTTAAGCATTTTAAAATCCTAAAAGTTTCCAAACAACCAAAATGGGAGAGCTAGATCTAGTCAAATTTTCATTCAATAAATACAACAAATTCATTTTTCACATTGATGCTTTTCTTACACGGTTCTTTTTAAGAAATGCTAACATTTTAAATTAGCAATCTAAAATACATATGGAAAATATGATGATTTAGCTGCCGTCCACGGATAATGAATAATCATTTGAACTCAATGAAATAGTTTTAGTAGTGTATTAGGGAACCTTTCAAAGTGAATGCGTTTCAAAATCTCATTTTCGAATCTCCCTAATGAAGAGGGAAGTTATTATTAACATGTTATTGTCTTGGTCAAAAAGACGAATTCTGGAAATCTCTTGGTTACAAAAATATGTTTTTTTTTTTGGTCAAAACAAAAATATGGTTAAATGCATGATTTTTGTAAGAAGATGAATATAAGTAAAATCATTAACCTGATTATATACTGTACAATATACGATTGAACGATTATCAATCCTAATTATTTTTACAAATTTTCAGAAAAGTTTATGTATAACATTTCAAGGTTAGAAAAGGTTTTTATATCAGCTTAAGGGTGACAAATGAAGCACATAATAGCTAGATTGTGTAAAAGAACTATCCAACATGACCATTTTACCAAATATAACTCCATTATTCACCAATATATTTTGTTTGTATCAGATCATTACACAAGTGCTTAAGCCTAATTAAGGAAATATATATGTGAAATAAAAAGTAAATTAAGGAAACTAAAATCTAGCATCTTCGAACCCATGCAAGTCACTGACTCTATTCATATGTTTCCTCATCATCGCCACTTTAGCCAACTTCTCCGCTGCTTTCCAAGCCGACGTCGGAGTAAGCACCTCCGGACTCTCCGATATCGCCACGTGTCTTCCATTTATACCCGCAAGCTCAGCGTCTACGCCACGTAAGCACGTGTCACTCGAGCTCAATCCGTACTGTACAAGCAAGGCTCGAGCCGACGTCAGCAATCTCTGAGCCCCAGTGTAGTTACCGCGCTCTATTAGCCGCCGAGACTCAGCCACGGCTCGAGTGCTGACGTGGAGGTTTCTTAGCCGTGAGATGTTTGGATTCGTAGATGATCGTACGGTGAGAGGTGAAGGTATCAGAAGCGCACGATCTTCGGGGCTTCTTGTTTCTTGAGTTATGGGGTCCACGTAACGAGATCGAACGGTCATGATTCTGTGGGACCTACTCGTGGCGGAAGTAGAAGAATAAACCGGTGATTTGATTTCAACCAGGTACGCTCTTTCTTCCTCCGCGTACATATCACCTAACCGAATCGAACCGGTTCCTACCCATGCGGGTCGACCGGATAGAGAGTATACGGAAGTAATCTCTCCCTGACCCGACCCGGAAACTAAACCGAGTTGTAAACCAAGATCCTGAACTGACAAACTCAAATAACCGTTGATGCTTCTCGCAAACGCGTCTTCAGGAAACGCGTGGTCCCACGCACCAAGCCATATAGTTTGCACAGGGATTCTAGAGTGGGCTACGTGGGCCTGATGGGCCTGACGGTCCGTTAAAACAAACACGGTGGCGAAAGGGTTTTTCTGCCGGCGATCTTCTAACACCTTAACCGCTTTCTTCAACGCGTCGTTCACACTCATCCCCTCGCCGGCAAAAGCGACTCCGCCGCCGGAGACAGAGATGATATCAACGATTCGTCTCGCTGATCTCCTCCCGTTCGCCGTCATCCTCCGTAACGGCAATAACCGTTTCGAACTCGACGAAAACGCGACGATCGATAAACGATCTGTCTCCTTCAGATTCGAAATCACAATCCTCATCGTTCGTTTCAACGATTCTGGATTTCTCCCACTCACGTCTAAAACAGTTACCAAATCCACCGGAGATCTACGCGCAGATCCACGCGCCGTCGGATACGGTGGCGATTTCACCTTCATCACCACCGAAAAAGTCTCGTAACCTTTCCCAACCGCAACAATCGCCGCTTCCGTTGAGAGTTTAACTTCAACGTTTAACAGTTTCGCCGTGAAAGGCGACGGTGTATTAACGGAAAATCCACTAAAATCGCCGTTAATTAATTCGTCGTCGTTTTCATCAGATTCCAATATAGTGTGAAATCCAGCAGGAGAGATCGGAGACGAAACCAAAGGCTCGTCGTCGTTGTAAACTCTCAACAACTTGGTTCTAACTTCTCGGATTCTAATCTCGGTTTGAGAATCCGGTTTACTGTTGTAATTTCGAATCTCAGGAAATAACGAAGATCCGCAAACCGGACAAGAGATAAACCGGTTATGTTCCGCGGCGGCGCGTGAAGTCACGCAAGGGAAATGAAACGTGTGTGAACATTCCGCCGTGAAAATCGCCGTACCTTGGCCGGATTTCACACTCTGTAAACAGATTCCGCATTTGTTAACACTAGTTTTGTTGAATCGGAGTTTTGGTTTGAGGAGTGAGAAGCTCGCCGGAGAAGAAATTGGAGTTGTTTCAACGGAGGTGGTGGTGGTGGTGGTTCTGCACGTAAGCTTCGGAGTTCCGGGAAGAGACGGAGACGGAGCTGTTGAAGTCCGGCAACGAGGAGTGGACGGAGTTGATGAGAAAAAGCTGAATTTAGAGGTGGATTTGTGACGGAGACGTTGAGAATCCGATGAATCAGTAACAAGAACTCCGTCGTCGTCGTCATCGTCGTTGTTTGTATCTTTGGGTATGGAAGTGCAAAAGGCTCTTCTCCAACCTTTTATCATCTTTCTTCAACCTCGTGACTCGTGAGATTTTCTTCTTCTCTGAGAATGAAAGAAGAAATGCAAAAATGGAGTTGCTTGAGATATGGTGAGAGTGTTGAATTTAAAAAGGAGTTTTTTTTTGTTTGGGTTCAATAATAGTGGACGATTGGTTATTGGGATTATCTATGATATTTTTTATTTTATTTGTCCTTAAAGGTGTAAAATTTTAAGTTACTGCACTTGTATAAATGTTTTTCTTCAGGTTAATTATACCTAAATGATTGATTTATGTACTAATTTTTATAAACCTAGAACTACTTATGGGGGCTACACAGTCTATATACTGATAAGTAACCTTTTAAGAAATAAACATTGTTTAATTACCAGCTTATTTTGAAAACTTGGAAAAAAAAACATATATATAATCTCTTAATATACAAAAAGTTCGGAAATATAGATTTTAAAAAGAAAAATTCTCTAAAATACTATACTTTAAAAAACATTTCCCAAAAATACCACCTCAAGTATTTTTTCCAAAAATACCACATTTTTCATAAGTTCCAAAAATACTATTTTTTAAAAAGTTGATTTTTAAGGTTATATAATTTAAAAATTTTGGGTTTGGGTAATTATTCCAAAATTAGGGTATAGTTTTAGGGGTAGGGTTTGAGTTTGGGGGTTAAAAATGAATTTTTAAAAAGTGGTATTTTTGAAACTTTGGAAAAAATGTTGTATTTTTGTAAAAAAAACTTCAAAATGATATTTTTGAAAAAATATTTTAAAAAGTGGTATTTTTGAAAATTACCCTTTTAAAGTTATAGGTTATATTATAGCCGACTGACTCTAACATTTTCAAAATGTTTGTTTACCACCTACTTAAAATGCGCACACATACGAACATGAATCTCTTATTGCAAACATCTCAAGTTATAGTAATTTAAAAAAATTATACACGTTTGTATGCAAAGATCGAAAATGAATATTTTGTGGTCATGTGATCGAATATATTAATTAAAACTCAATATTTTTACATGAATCGGATTGACCAAAGCTAACAAATCAAAAATGACTCTATAACAACTATTTTAGCTTATGGTAATATTTTTTAGAAATCAGCACTAAAATTTAGGATTTAATATTCTAACTCAGAAAACTGTTGAAGATGGTATTTGTGAATAAATAAAAGTAGGGTAGTAGTATCTGTGGATTGACCGTTCTTTGTCTAACACTATTGAAACTTTGACAGAATTCAATGTAATAGATGAGAAGTAGTACATGATTGTGTTAATACAGTTCAGTGAAAATGTAAATGCATTATGCATAGAAACTCGATTATTGAATATCTATGGAAGTGAGCCATTTAAATTGTTTATATATCGATCCATGCAAGACATTTAATGTTCGAATCAAGAATTGATCCGATAAGCCATCACCTGATGAATAGAAAAATAAACATGTTGGTACTGTATTAACACCACCTACATTTGTTCACATATTTATGGCTAACTATAATGCTGAAATTCATGACCTTTTTCTTTACTGATAACCACTGTAGATGCAGTAAAAAAAGTTATACTAGGTGATAAATGGTTTACTTACTCTTCACATTTAGAAAATGTAAAAACATGATTCCGCAAAGTCTTAAAAGTATTTATCAAAAGTAATATACTACGTACTACAAATATATAAAAATAGTGAAATTTGATTATAAAAAAAACTATATATTACGTTAAATTGTTTCTACTAACCCTTTGACCTAATACTACTACTATTTATATTTATTGAAAATCTTTTAAAGGTGATTAAAAGTAACCTAAATTCATGCGTAAACTGTTTAACAGACAATACAATTAGTAAGATTATGTATGGGCAATTTCCAAAATTACCACTTTTTAAAGTTTTTTTCCAAAAATACCACTTTAAAGTTTTTTTTCCAAAAAATACCACTTTTTAAAAATTTATTTTTAACATTCAAAATTAAATCCTAAACCCCAAACACAAACCCTACCCCCTAAAACTATACCCTAATTTTGGAATAGTTAACCCAAACCCAAAAATATTTAAATTCTAAACCTTAAAAAACAAATTTTTAAAAAGTGGTATTTTTTGAACTTTAGAAAAAATGTGGTATTTTTGGAAGAAAAACTTGAATGTGGTATTTTTGGAAAAAAAACTTCAAAGGGTGGTATATGAGAGAATTTCTGATTATGTATTGCATGTTATTGAAGAAGTTCTTTCGGTTGGTTTAGGCTAGAAAATGAAATTCTACATTATTTTATTTAGAGTTTTTTTTTTGAGAAATTCCCTCATATACCACTCTTTGAAGTTTTTTTTCCAAAAATACCACCTTGAAGTTTTTTTCCCTAAAATACCACATTTTTTTCTTAAGTTCCAAAAATGCCACTTTTTAAAAAGTTGATTTTTAAGGTTTAGAATTTAAATTTTTTGGGTTTGGGTTAACTATTCCAAAATTAGGGTATAGTTTTAGGGTGTAGGGTTTGAGTTTGGGGTTTAGGGTTTAATTTTGAATGTTAAAAATGAATTTTTCTAAAAAGTGGTATTTTTGGAACTTTGGAAAAAATGTGGTATTTTTGGAAAAAAACTTCAAGATGGTATTTTTGGAAAAAAAACTTTAAAAAGTGGTATATTTGGAAATTGCCCCTTTTTTTTTGCTAAATGGTAAATATTTCATTAGAAAATGAATACGAATTAGGCTTATAATCGAAACTATAAAACCTAAGAATATGCATCCATGGCAAAAAAGATAAAAACATGGACACATAATACATAAAACGATTTTCAGTCCGTCGACTCAACAAAAACCTAGCGGCTAATGGAACACGACGAAGTGATGACGATATTGAATGTTCTTCACCAAGTCACAGCTTGAGAAGGACAAGCTTGAGGAAGACACAAACTGACGTACCTCGCAAAGCACAAGAAGCCATTCACAAGAGGCCCAAAGAGAACTGTGTTGTCAACGACGTTAACCTCGAAGAGCTCGATCACATACACCAAAGATTTAATCCATGAGCTTAGCACATGGTGAAACCTCAAAGTTAATAAAGGTGCTAGTCGCAAGCTCACTCTCCCAAAATCCACTCGGCAAGCACAGAGCTACATAAACCACTAACCACAACTACTAGCACCATTAACCTTACTATCTCCTCTATAGCCCCACGAGCAACAAACCAGACAAAACATCTTCTAAAGCTGATACACAACCAAAGAGCAACAACACAAGGAAAGACACAAGCAACACCGGCTTGAAACCTAGATACAATACCAGAATTATCAGAGTTCTTTTAAATGCTACAATTTTTTAAAATGGCAAAACAAATCAGCGATTTATAGATTTAAGAAATAAAATTAGTCTGTGCTTGGTTTAAAATTCACTAGGGTTAAAAAAAAGAGAGAAAACGAAGTGAGCACTTCAAAGATAAAAGGGTACACATCAAATCAAATAAATCAAAATGCACTTGTAGAAACATACATATCTCCAACATGGACATAAGTGTTTGTAGTATCAAATAAATACAAAAGTCGACCTACGACTATAATGCTAGGGTCTTTAGAATATGGTACGAATTAAAAAAAGTGATCGGGAAAAAAACAAAAGAAGATAATGAAGCATCAATAAATGAATTGATAGTGAATGGCATGGGATAGGACGAAGATCCCCAGAACCAATTTATTACAGAGACGCCAAATAAAAAACCATAGCTACTGTTTTTAGTCTGTGTCCTCTGTACTTTTTTAAATTATTGTAATGGGTCGGTCCATTTTTTATTTATCTCTATCCATCTCAACTATTTATTGCTCTACTTATCACTTTTTCTCCTACATATTTATTTTGTCTCTTTTGTTACAGCTTTTAACGTACACTGCATGCATACCTACCTACGTGTTTTGGCTATTTTGTGTGTTCCAGGACCAAACTTATACATATAGGTATGTAGAGTACTTAAGATAAGTCCATAAACTAATCACACTTTGAATACTAACAGTGTGTCTTGCGTTTATAATATACCAAACATATTATTGACTTAATTTGTGCAAGCAAAGCATTTGAGGAAATCCCATTTGAGGAGGTCATGCTATTCCGAACCGTAAAAAAAAAACAAAAAGAAAGATTATTTTTTTTATAGAAAATTGAAAATTCTATAAAAGAATTTTTGTATGTCATATGTTTCTTACATTAACCATAAACATGCGTCGGATACAAGGTGGAATACGTTTTTGGAATACGATTTTAAACTACTAAGCCGAAACCTCCGGATACTAAGCCCCAGAGAAAGAGAAACCAAAGATACAAATCTAGCAATCATAGGGGGAAAAAACTACGGAAAAGGCAATAGATCTTTTTAACTAAAGCTGAAACAATGATTCGAGACACAACCATGACTTTCCAGAAAACATGTAGACGTAGCAGTTGTCAAGGCAATAATTTATATTCATTAGATAAATATAAGTTCTAAGTTTCTAAGTTACAATCAATTGACAATAGATAAATTGATTCATATTCCATATACATTACTCACAGTCAAATCACAACTTCCAAAATAGGATTTCTAACACACTAATAACCTTGAAAACTAGGGCTAAGCAAATTATCCGTCATATTTGGTTCGATCCGAGATTCGTTCCGATTCGAAAAATCTAGATATCCGTTATAAAACAAAGTGGAGCAAATAGTAAAATCAAATATCCGTCTAAAACGAAGTAAATCACAAATACCAGTTATAAAAATCTGAATATCCGCTCATATCCATATAGTACCTTATATATATGTATAAGATGATAGATTTATAGCGTACTTTTTTTTTTAGACTTTTAAATACATTTGAGGAAAATATTTATAGTAAAAATAAGTAGATCTCAGTTTCGTACTTGAAAATATATTTTATTCTTTAAAAAAAAAATGAACATATACTTCATTTTTCATCATTTTAATTTTCTGTTTACATATATTTATATATAGTTTATGAAGTAAAATTTGGTAGTTTAATATATTTGTTGAAAAATTAGTTTAATATTATATTGGACCATTTTTTACAAAAAAAAATAGTATTTTGGTTTTAGTTTTTTCTATTAAAGCAAATATCCGTGAATATCCAGATATCCGCAAATATCCGTGAATATCCGGAAAAAATCTGGATATCCGAAATTTTTCGAAGCAAAGCAAATCGGAAAATTAGATATCCGCTAAAAACAAAGCGGATCGCAAATACTGCAATTTTCCCGGATATCCGCTCCGCGCCCAGCCATATTGAAAACTCCACGAGTTTCTTAGCATTCAAGCTCAATGTTACCACTCTACTATGGTCTTTGACTCTAAAGTATTCAAAAGATCTTAAGGTATGTCAAAGGCATTGTAACCATGGGGATGTATTTCAGTGCATGTAATAATTGTGATAGGGCAAGCTGCAAGATTACAAGATGTTCTACTGGAGGATTCAGTACATTTTTGGGCAACAATCTCATTTTGTGGTCTTCTAGGAAGTAGCCTATAATCTCTAAAGAGCTCTAAGGAGGCTCAATACATGACATGGTCATATTATACAACCTCTAAAATATCTTGGATAAGTTGTTCAGCAAAAAAAAAAAAATATCTTGGATAAGTTAAGTTCTCAGGGAACTAGGCATCTCACTTCCAACAACATCAATTCTTTTGTGACAACCTCTCTGTTGTATTGTATACGTAACTGCAACATCTCCCACGACGGTCATCTTCCTCATCAAGTGAAGACAAAAGCAAAGTACAACTAGAGAGGAAGGAGTTGATGAAAATTCTTTAAAAAGTCAAAGCAAAAGTAGCAGCTGAGACAACTCATCAAATCAACTTTCATAACCAATTTGATTCTTTGCATGAAATAAACCTAATTCCTAAGCTATATACCACTCTAATGAGAAAAAAAAAATCAATAAAAAGAACCAAGTTTTATCTTCTTCTCCAAGTTTTAACTACATTATTCTTGTTTTTCTAACACTCTTTATTCTTTTTCTCAAAAAGTATATATTCATGCATATATAATCCTACCAAATACCCACACATTATAAAATAAAATAAAAAACAAAGATATCAATATAAAAACTACATCCCGTTGATGCATTATTTTTGTCAATTATAAAAACTTATGTAGGTTTACTCAAATCATGTTAACAAATCAAATATATACTAAATTGTTTTTCAATGGATGACTAATAATTTTTTTTTGTTTTTAATAAACTGTGGGAGTTGCGGATTTTTCATCCATAATTTCTTCGGTGCAAGAATAATCGTAGATAATACCACGTTTAAAACGTATTTCATCCCTTCCAAATGGAGTTAAACTTGTGATCTTAAATACTCTTTCAAATCTCATGATAAGTAAAATACCAACCACTTAGTATGACTATTTAAGTTATACTAGTATTCAACCATTTCTTTTTTCAAGGCGAGCATCCTCTCATAATGAGTTTTTGCAAAATCAATTTGGAAGATCATTTCAAATTAATTTTCAAAAAAAAAAGGATCGTTTCAAATTTCTTAACTACGTGAAACTATATTTCGTATCTTAAATTTAATTAATTAAATTCATGTTTTAGTTTTAGTAATTTGTGTTAATTTGTTATTGTGTCACCAACAAAATCTATATCCGATAAAACCCAGGAAAAGATTAAGAAGAACCAAAAAAATCAAAGACTACTAGTCAAACCAAATAATGTACCCATCTAAAACATATATAACAATATGTAGGTCATATCCTTCCATACTAGAATAGTATTCGCGTTATACGCGAAATAAAATATTTATCAAGTAAAACTAATATAGTTTTAGAATAAATTTATTATACGGAATTTAAGATCAATTTTACATATTTAAATTTGCGATTTTGCTACAAAAAAATTGAGATTATATTTAAAATGTGTTCCAGCCGTAAAATAGTTAAAACCAACATAACATATTTTTCACAGATACGGTATATGATTTAAAGATAAAAAAAATCAAAGATTGCATATATAATCAAAAATTTGTCACCGATTTCCGATTTTATAAATGAATGATTATTTTAATTGATGTAGACTAAATCATAAATCTTCCTTTTAAGCTAATTAATCGATTTATGTTTTGTAGTGTAATTGAATTATTAAATTATTATTAATTAAAAATATGTTTGAGTATATAGATTATGTTATGGTAATGTATTTGGATTGGAGCATAGTAGTAGGTAATGATAAAGTAATAAATTATAATTAAAAAACTAAAAACAAAAAATAAAGAAAGCTTTAATTAAATGTATGTTTGGGTATAAGAATTATGTTATTATAACGTGTTTGGATAGAAATATAATAGTAAATAAAAATAGAGTAATAAATTAAATCAAAAAAAGAGAAAGAAAAAAGCTTGGCAAATGATGCAGCGAGATATATCATTATTGCCTATTTAATTATTTAGATTTATATTTATTATTTATCTTTTAGAATATTCTAAGGAATATTAGAGTTTTATGCTTTATTATAAATAACTTTCTTAGGCCTCATATTGTATGGAGTTATTGATGAATTGATTAATTGAAAGATTTTACAGAAGTTTTGATAGACCACTGTGAAGAGTATTCACAAATCCTAAGAGCTTTTGCGAAAACCCTGAGAAGTTTCCGGATATTCTCAGAATCAACGGATCTAGTTCTATCCCTAGAAGCTTCCGCTCCATCAGCAAATAATCTCAAAATGATTTTCTTTTAATATATAGAAGAATTTTTTTGATGCGCAGGAATCGTATTTTTTGAATACATATACATAATGGAATCGTAATTGGTGCATGAATGAACCGTTTTCTTTTAGCATTGTTAATTATAATACCTAATGAACCATATAGCTTAAAATCTAATCGTCTAATTTGATGTATATAATACTTGAAAAAAAGATAATCATGGATCGGTCCACATATCATATATCATATATCATATGGTGTGTCTCCCAGAACCTTTCTTCTAAGCTATATTTTTAGTCAAACTATTCTTATTATATACACTCCAAAAGACCCAATATCTTCTAAATTTATAACCCTCTACTCAGTTCAGTCATTCTTTTAGAGCGTACGTTGCGTACCCATAAAAAAAACATAGTTTATATTAATTCTGTTAATTTCCTCGAATTCAATATATATTATATGTGATATGGCCTACATATTATTATATACTATGTTTTAGATTGGTACATTATTTTTTAAAGAAAAAATACAATGTTAGATACGACATAATTAACTTTATTATCCAAATATTGGTTTGACTAGTTGTCTTTTAATTTTTTGGTTGTTCATAATCTATTCCCCGTTTTCTCCAATACATATTTTTCAAAAAAAAATAAAAATTTAAGAATCGTAAAATAAAAAGTGAATGAAATAGAATTTTAAAAGTTTAAGAATTGGACTCGATCAATCTTAGAGAAACAGAGTTGATTTAGGAAAAATCGATCGTGAAGATGCAAGTTCCTGAAGCTATACAAAGTATTTTTGGAAGTGATGCAGAGAAGATTACTCAAGACTTGTTCGACATGGGCTTGAGGAGATAGGCTGGGTTGGGCGTTTCAAGCAAACTGAGACGAGCCCAAGACGACGTAGCTGAGCCGGAGGAGATCTTTCGTGAGGATCAAGGATGGCTTGAAGACTTGCCTTATCACTTGAGAAAAATAAGGAAATAAGGCAAGAGAGAATATCTCCAAAAAATATGAAAATCTTTAAGGAGTAGAGAGCAAGGCTAGGTTTAGCCAACTTCCTATTTTGTATAAATAGAGGTGTTCGTGCAGATGTGCAAGGTTGAACACTTAGAGAGATAAATTCTTAGTAGAGGAATCTAGGTTGACAAAACAATCTGGCTCAGGGCTAAAGGTAGAGAGGTTTTCAGATCGTGTGTAGATCTTGAAAACAAGCGAGGCTAGGATCAACGTGGTGAATGAAACTTGTATGTTTATTCAACAATTGATCTAATAATATTTTCTGGAAAGAGAATCCCGTGTGTTGTGTGTTCCCACTATTCATTCACCTCTGAATTAGTAGTGTTCATATCCTGCAGTAGTTCTAGAATATATCTGAAGCAGTAGCTGTTACATTTTCAATTGGTATCAGAGCGGGCGCTTGCTCGTGTTATTGCAGGTGAGATCTTGTGGAGAAAATGGAAAGCTACCAAGAGCTGGTTACCAACTCTAAACTGATACTAGATGCAGGGAATTACGGTTTTTGGAAGTCACAGATGAAGGTGGTAATTGAGAGTATTGATGTGCTGGCCTGGAAAGTTGTACTGGCTCAGTGGGAAGCTCCTGTGGATGTTAGTGAAGAAGGTGTCAGGACACCGAAACCAGAGGAGTCATGGACTGAAGAAGAGTTAAAGAAAGCCAAGTACAACTCACGTGCTTTGTCAGCAATTCACTGCAGTGTGTCCAGGAAAACCTTTGAGATAATTCAAGGGTGCGAAACTGCAAAGAAGGCGTGGTATCTGCTTCAGACTCATTGACAACAAAAGTTCATAATTCAAGAAGAGATATGATAGCCTCAAGATTTGAGAATCTAAGGTTGGAAGAACATGAGTCAATTGCAGACTTCAGCTCGAAGCTCAAATCACTTGCACAAGAAGCTTCAACTTTGGGAAAGAAGTATAAGGATCATAAATTGGTAAAAAAGTTTCTAAGATGTCTTCCAAGCAAGTTCATGCCATACAAGTCAGCACTTCATGTGTCTCAAAACACTGAAGAACTCAAATTTGGAGAAGTGGTAGGGATGCTTCAGGCTCACGAAATGGAGCTGGATGGTGCTGACTCTAAATTCAAAAGGTCTAAGAATATGGCATTGATGTTAAGTGCTGCGAATGAACTCGGGTCTAGTAATGAAGACCCCATGAGTCTCTTGGCCAGGAAATTCGATCGGGCACTGAGAAGAGTTGAGAGAGGACAAACTGAGAGGAGATTTGAGCCAGCCAAGAGACCGAAAGCAGACAGAAACTTCAGAAAAACTGAGATTCAATGCTATGAATGTAAGGGCTATGGGCATGTCAGAACCCACTGTCCTACATCCAAAAGGAGGGACATTAAGTGTCTTGAGTGCAAAGGAATGGGACATACTCAGCAAGAGTGTGTGAATGATCAAAAGAAGAGAGGAGGAAGAGCTATACTTGCTGAAGAAGATTCAGAGGACGAAAGTGAAGATGAAGGAGTCTTGAACAATTTTGTAGCTTTTCTTGGAATCATTGATGAAGAAGAAGATGATGACGACTCTGGATCTGAGTCAGATGGAGACAGTGAAGTTAAGCTTGTTGAAAGCTACAAGGAGGTACGTTAAGCTCTAGTCAAGTTAAGACTAGAGAATCTTGCTTTGATTAAGGAGAAGTAACGACTTGAAGCAGTGATTGAAGATCAGAAAATCGAGATAAGCACTGAGAAGAAGCTTAGTCAAGAAAGTGTCAAGCTCATAAAGGAGAAATTGGCTCTTGCCAATAAGGCAGTCATGATAGAGAAGGAGCTTTACGAAGAAAAAGAAACCTCAAAACAGCTTCGGTCACAGCTTGAACTACAATACAAGAAGGTTCGCATGTTCGTTGGTGCTAAGAAGCTGGATGAAATCTTGTCCTATGGGCAGACAAGAAACACCACCTCGGAACCACTCAGCACTAGACGGTATATAACAAAGACAAGGAAGGTCAAAACTAGTTCAGGAGCTCAGCGTTAGTCTAATTGGTATGGGAATAACATGGTGAGAACGAAGGAATGTTACTACTGCAGAAAGGTGGGTCACATAAAGAGGAACTGCTACAAGTTCTGGGATACAGTTGAAAGACTCAGGCATCATGGAAGCTATCAATGGAATGATAAATGCAATCAGATCTGGGTAAAGAAGGAAGACCTACAATCTCGTGGTCCACGAAACTTCATGGAAGGATTTGCAGGAAGAACATCAGCAAACAGATTCAGGTGCAACATGGCAATCGTGTCTGAGGATCAGAAGGACACTGCACCATGGTACTTCGACAGTGGATGCTCACGTCATATGACTGGAACCATGAGCAACCTGGAGTCTATTCAGCCACTCAACAAAGGAAAAGTTACATTTGGTGATGGCAAGAGCAGTTAAAGGTAAAGGAAAAACTCGTAAATTTGGTTTACCTCAACTAATGGATGTTCATATAGTGCAGGGATTGACAACTAATCTTATCAGTATTGGTAAACTTTGTGATGAGGAACTCATGGTAAACTTCACTAGTCAAGAATGCAAAGTCATTGATGTACATGGTGTAACCGTTTTGAAAGGAATTTGGTCAAGTGACAAGTGCTATGTATGGAAGGACTCACCAAATGACGCTGGTATGATGGAGGTATCAGGATGTTCAGTGACTGAGGGAAGAGACTCACCAATGGCAAAGAAGGTTCGAAGCAATGGCTGGTCACATGGACAGACTGATTCAGGTGACATACTTGATTCAGAACAATGTCTCAGGACAAGAAAGGAGTGTCAAGGATGCATAAGCGGAAACAAACAATCAACAAGCTCTACTTTTGAATGTTTTGTTTGTCTTAGATCTGGAAAATCATCATCAAGATCTTGGAGATGAGATGTGGCTTCAAACCATGAAGATGGAACTGAAGCAAATTGTAAAAGACGATGAATGGGAACTTGTTTCCATACCAGAAAAAGAAGAGATATTGATGGCTAAGTGGCTGAGCAAAACGAGGGTCAGTGAAGATGGATCTACTAGTCAAAGCAAGACACGGCTCGTGATTCAGGATAATTCACTTCTTAACAAAGCTGAAGGTATGAGTGTGTGCTCAAGTATGGTTGAACTTGAATCTACACGGTTTTTCCTTGGAATGGCCTCAGTCCTAAGGATAAAAGTTTATCAGATAAAGGCTCAGGGAAGTATGCTCAATGTCCTTATACTAAAGGAAAGTCAGCTTGGTCTGAATCAAGTGTCAGGGTTACTTCATAAGAAGTTGATTATGTTCCTGATTGAACGAGGCTATTCAAGAGGCAGTGAAGACAAGAATTTGTTTGTTAGGCGTCATGGAGGTGAAGTAGTCATATTAAAGGTATATCTTGACAACTTGATTATCGGAGGAACGTCCTAGTTGTGGGTAGAGCAAGATATAAAGAGTTTAGTTGAGGAGTTCGATGTTAGCATGGGAGGTGAACTGAAGCACATTCTGGGGTTGGATATTTCTCAATCAGAAGACGGGATATTCATATCTCAGACTGCTTATGATGAGAATATTCTCACACTATTTCGTATGAGTCAATGCGAAATTGCCGAGACACCCATGGATACAACTGAAAGGTTGTGGGCTGACACCGAAGGGGATAGTGCAGATTCTGAGTTGTACCAATGCATGATTGAGACCCTGAGTCATCTCACTGAAAGCAGACCCGACATATGTGCCAGTTTAGTGATGTGTGCAAGATACAAAGTCAACCCGAAACAGTCACATCTCGAGGCAGTTAGAAGAATCTTCAGGTACATTCAAGGAACAGTGAATCAGGGACTTTGGTATTCAAAAGGACCAAACCGGAAGATGGTCAGCTACTATAGAGCTAATTGGCCGGGGACATTAGAGGATCACAACTATTCAAGTGGTTGTTGCTTTCTACTCGGAGACAGATTAATCTCATGGATGAGTAAGCAAGACATCATGCCACGTATTTCAGCAAATGAAGCAGAAAGTGTAGCGCTGACAAAGTGTCTTCAAATGTGTGTAAGGATGGATCACATATCCAAGGACTATGGGATAGACTCATGAGTCTTGCTGGTTCACTGCAACGATAAGAGGTTGTCAAACACTGAGATGAATCTAGTTCAGTCCATTAGAACAAAGCATATCAACGTCAAACACCACTATATTCGTAATATAATGGAGGAGAACATGTAGTGGTTAAACATATTGGTACTAATTTACAATTGGCTGACTTATTTATTAGACCATTAGAACTTAAACGTTTTGTCATGATAAGGAATTCAATTGGTTTGTGTGGAATGTAATGTGTTTGTGAAGTGTGCAGAACTGATACAGGTACTGACTCAGCATATACACAAGGCTTAGATTTTGCTTGGAGTCAGAAACATCAGTGGAAAAGAGCTACCTATCATATCGTCTTGCTTGGACTTTAGTACAGCGTGCACATGAAGAAGAGAACTAACAAGCTGAAGAGTGATTAACCATGAGACAGTTCTTGAGAAGTCAAGTGATGGAGCTGTCTCATCTGTTGACAAATCAAGTATAAAAAAAAAGGGAAAATGAAAGAAGGAAAAGATCTTCAAAGCCAAAGGCAACCTTGTCCATGCGGATTCAGTGAGTAGTAGATGAGACAAACCTCAAGATGTTCATAAAAGAACAACAAGCACACAAGGAATCCGATGGTAAGACCAGGTGATCGCACTACAAGAAATATGGACATTCTTAGCTCATGATTAACGCTATCATAGAGGTATAATAGCGTTTTCATAAACGCTATGACATCCGGAGCTATCTTAGAACCCCCACATACAATAGCAATTTTTGAGACGCTATTATTGGCCATTATTTCATAGCGTTATTTAAATGCTATATTTGACTCAATTATAACTCATTATTTGCGTTGTGATATATTATGTTGTAGCATTTTGTCGATGCTATGTTTTCACTTAAATTTGACACGTTTTTGTATTAAATATTTATATATATAAATTAATTTTGTTCAACAATATATATTTAATTAAACTTTTTATTCCGTAGAAAATCCATACAAAAATATAACAAGTCTTACACAGACTAATCTAAACCAAGTCTTATTATAACTACTACTCTTACACAACCAGAATACTAATTTATGAGATAAATGAGAGAGAAACAAACTTCTCTTATCGACAACCACAAGTTCTATCAAACACAATTAACTAACTAGATCAAACAACGTATATTTTCTAAAGCTTACCGCTTTGGTGAGCAATCATCATCTAAATGCTCATCTTCTTGATTATTAGTTAGGGTAACACAAGACGGGCTAGGTCTGACCAACATAACCAGATTGTTTGCGGTCATAACAGCGCTTTCCTTGGCCGCAAGACTGTCTTTACCCTTCTTGTACTGTGTAACTTCGTGCAGGGTGTGCTTCTTCATTCCTTGTTCTTACAGTAAAGTAAGTCTTCTTAGTCTTAGGAACATTCACCTAATTCAGAAAAATCCAACTTATTTTAGTTAAACTTTCACAGAAATGGATTCAACAACATATATATATTAATCGCAATAATAAGATCTAACTACTCAGTTAGTCAAAAGCCTTTTGTAAGTTTCTCGCAAATATCTGTTTTCTAACTATTTGGTGAATCCAAAAACACCTTGAATGAATTAATAACTTTCTGCTTTGCCTAATAATTACGTGTAATTAAGATCTTCAAACTCTCATGTACCAACTGAAAGTGAATAAGAGTAGCACCTGGGTAATGACTAGCTTCAATTAACGGGACTTTGATCCCATGAATGGTGTATTCTACATCTAGCTCCAGTGAACTGATAAACCTACACACACAAAATCGCAATAAAGAAAACTAAATACACAAATTTGATGATCACAAAACAAAACGATAAGAGCACAACTCCATGAGAGGTGAAACGTGAGCTTTCTCAAACAGAGTAAAACTATTACTTGGTACAAAGTGAAGTTTACCGATGTGTGTATAGCGCTAAGAAGATATGCCCACTATTCAAGAGCTTCAACAGTGACTATGTTGTTTTTTCTAATCATCTGCACAAAACCAAAAACGAAAACGGTTTATGTAGTTAAACATCAAGAGATTTACTACCATTCTCGTACACATAACAAGGTGATACTCTAACAAAGCTTTACAATCACAATATTAAGAAAGGATAATGCACACAAATATATTAACAAAGCAGAGGAAACTATACATATTCATTCCACTATATGCTAGAATCAAAGAGTGTTAGACCTTTTTAATTAAGCAATGAAAGACGAGATACCACTTGACTCTAAGATTCTACCATTAGAACACCATGCCTCAACAATCCGCTCCCAATCCTCGTCGTAATCAGGGATGAAACCAATATCTTAATTCTCTTAATAGGGTTTCGAGTAAGAAGAAGCTCGTCGGGCTCCAGGAATGACACAAACCAGTGATTGAAAGAGTAACAGACCGCAATGGATTTTGCCCCAAACCATCGCCACAACCGGAATCTACATACCTCAGACCCAAGCATAAGCTCCAATCCCAAACCCAGCCACAAACAACATTGTTACAGCCACAAGACCACAAAGAAACCACCACTGTGACCCGAGCCATAGATTTCTCCAATCGATGAAGGCAAGGCCAGATCTGAGGCTATCTCGTGGTGTGGTGAAGCCGTAAGAGGAAAGCGCAGAGATTCGCCAAGACCCAAACTCCATCAAAAACCTCCGAGCACCACACGAGCCGTCGTCCATCCCTGAAGAACTCTTCAAGGCCAGATCTGAAATTTCTTCAAGCGTGAGACGCCGCAAAGCCCTACAAAAGCCACTAAAGCCGCTGAGACCTTTACAACAACAACTTCCCCGGAAGGGAGAAATCTCTCCAGAGAGAGAAAGAGAAAGAGAGAATTTGTCTTTGTGAAATGAAGAAGAAAAATCACATGTTTGATATTTTTGGTTTTACACTTAGGCCCAAAAAGAAAAATATTCGGATAAGTGTTGCTGCTTATCGTAATTTTAGGCTCCAAAGCCAAATTTTGTTTTCCGCTTAGTCATTTTCACGGTTAGCATTATTAAAATGCTATCATATTTAAGTATAACCTACCAAAACAGTTTTAATAGCACTTACAGAAACAACGCTATCTTAATGTGCTATCAATAAGCATATTTCTTGTAGTGTGAGTTTTCAAATCAAAGAAACTCCATACCAGCTGCTCTCTCATGATGACCGAAGGTTGAAAACTAATCAAGAGCAAGATAAAGATATGATAGTGTGAAAGCTAACCACTGGAGTCAATGGTGACCAAGTGTCATGAATCTGGAAGAGCTGAATGTATGCTTCTGAAGTACGTTCTGGATCAGTTTGTGCTGCATCACAATCAATGAAAAAGGTATCTTAAAAGTATGTTTTTAAAGTGTTTTTCAAAAAGGCCAATTGTCAAGGAGGTTCATATGTGAAATCACTGCAGGTTAAAATTCTCATTGTGTTATGAAATCCAATGTGGATGTGTTGATTTTGATCTAAGATTGACTGATTATGTGTGATGTGTAAAGTGTTGCAGTGTTCTACAGGATTTCTGAATTTATTTATAAGGTTCGAGTCAAGTATCTAACGGTCGAGCTAAGTGACCAAGATCTTGCCACCAACGATGGTGATAACTATATGAGCATCAACGAGTTGACCACCGGAGAAGAAGAGTCTGAGGAGGAGCAAGTACGCTCAATACCCTTCAAATCGGTGTTGTGAAAGTACAAAGGGAAGAGAATTGTTTCGGTCGATACCCTTCAGAAGCTGAATCAGTTTCGGTCGTGGAGTCAGATTTAGAGAGTGACTCAGATATGATACTGATTTTGTCGGTAATATGTTGGTCAAGAAGCTTTGTGTCTCGTATCCAATAGGCGAGTTCATTTCCAAAGAAGCAAAATCCAGGTATGCGGATCTTCAAACCCATGGTGTATTGGCTGAAAAGAAAACTGAAATAGAAGTTGATTCAGTTAGCAAGAAGAAAGTCTCTCAGCTTTTTGCTTCAAGGAACAAATCACACTGAGTTGCTTGCTATCAACTTACCATCTAAGTTCTCATGCTTGCTTCATCTTGCGGGATACAACTGGTACCCAACTGCGAATCGGTGTCATGTGGCTGAAACCCGAGCAAGATTGTTATAAAAATGGCACATGGGGTGCATGTTGATTATGGACTCATAGTATACAAGCAGATCATGGAACTAAGGGAGTTTCAGAAAGTTGACAGAAGAAAGCTTGTGTTTCCCCATCCTATACTTGGTTCAATATGGTTGTGACGGTTTTTGAAATGAGTGAGTGCTACTAATGATTCATGTTGAAAGAGAGTGTTGCAGTGGGCTACGGGTGAATTTGTGTTGTGTTCTAAGTCTTACTGTAGGTGGTTGCTTCATCACGTGGCTCTTGCAATCAAGAAAGAAAGGGTCAGTATCACATTCAACAAGGAATACTCAATCATGGATGAATTAAAGCAACAAAGTTATAAAAGAAGCGGTTGTGTTTAAGCTGAATCAAACATGTCAGACTATGCAGCTGAAGCAGGCAGTTTTGTCGTGCATAGTGTTTTAGCATTCTCTGATAAAGAAACGTGTTGGGTGAGCATAACGGTTTGTCACTACGCAGCTAAAACTCGTCTGCATCCTTTCAAGGAAGGATAGTTGCAGCTCAAAATCTTAAAAAGAAGAGTAATATAGACTTGGAGTATGAGATAACCGGTGGACATCAGTGTCAGCAGAAACTGGTTCAGGAGACAGGTCAGCATATTATACCATTTGCTTCAGTTTGGAAGATTCTGCATCTTGGGTGTGCTCTTTACATAAGTTTCGAGGAGGTTAGACATCGACTTAAAGGTTAGTTTCCATCTCTTATGGTTAAGTGTGTTTGTTTTTAACTTGTGTGCTCACAAGCAGGGGGAGATGGTGTCTACAATTATGGGGGAGTATCTAATTAGTTTATGTATCTACTCTTATGGGGGAGTATGTATCCAGTCTATTTATCTACTCTTATGGGGGAGTATGGTGTCTCTAAAGTGTTGTTGGTGATTCGGGTCAATAATGATAGAATTCTGGGGGAGCCTAGGAGCTGATAAAGAATGCCTTGTTTAAGGGAGTTAGAATTTTAATTAGTCATGTTTAGAATTCTATTTATGTGTTGCTGCTTTGGTTTGGTGTGGTTGTGATTGTGCAGGTGCTTGTGAGACACGCCAAGTTAAAAAGGGGGAGATTGAAGATGCAAGTATCTGAAGCAAGTTCCTGAAGCTGTACGAAGTACTTCAGGAAGTGATGCAGAGAAGATTACTCAAGACTTGTGCGACTTGGGCTTGGGGAGATGGGTTGGGCTGGACGTTTCAAGCAAACTGAGACGAGCCCAAGACGACGTAGCTGAGCCGGAGGAGATCTTTCGTGAGGATCAAGGATGGCTTGAAGACTTACCTTATCACTTGAGAAAAATAAGGAAATAAGGCAAGAGAAAATATCTCCAAAAAGATATGAAAATCTTTAAGGAGTAGAGAGCAAGGCTAGGTTTAGTCGACTTCCTATTTTGTATAAATAGAGGTGTTCGTGCAGTTGTGTAAGGTTGAACACTTAGAGAGATAAATTCTTAGTAGAGAAATCTAGGTTGACAAAACAATCTGGTTCAGGGCTAAGGGTAGAGAGAGGTTTTCAGATCGTGTGTAGATCTTGAAAACAAGTGAGGTTAGGATCAACGTGGTAAGTGAAACTTGTATGTTTATTCAACAATTGATCTAGTAATATTTTCTGGAAAGAGAATCTCGTGTGTTGTGTGTTTCCACTATTCATTCACCTCTGAATTAGTAGTGTTCATATCCTGCAGTAGGTCTACAATATATCTGAAGCAGTAGCTGTTACATTTTCATATCGATAACAAATAGATTAAAAAAAATGTACATGTTTTAACTCGGCCAATTGGGCTTATAAAAAACCAGGTGAGATGAGAATCAAACTCTTTGCGTTTTGATGTGTGAATACCTAGTCGTATGGACATACCGAACAAGAAAACTGAGCCAAACCCATGTTAGTTTGGTACGAGTATGCTTGATCGAGTGATACGTCTGGGATCAAATAATGATCGAGTGAGATGGTTGGATCAACCGCTCCAACAATTACTTCTCCATTTATTTTTTCCAACAATTTAAAATCTAAAAAAAAAAAAAATCGAAACCAAATCTATTTCTCTTTTTTTAAAACCATTTTTCATCATTTTTCTCTAATTTGTTTTCTTTTCACTTATTGTACCTGGAACTTTTTTGAAAAATTATAGTTCAATATTTTTTTTTCCACTTAGTAAATATCATATAACATGTAATGTTTAGGCATTACACAGAAATATACCTACATCAAAGTAATTTTGGCAAAAAAACAAAACAAAATTACAGTAAATTTGGGTTAGATTTTGGTGCTACTAATGAATCCAAATGATCACTAAGTCACGCCGTATGTTCTTGTGCCTCTGTGAGTTGATAATATTTGGAATCTCTTGATCCACAGTTTTGAAGATGGTGGGTGGATCAAGGTAATGACTGTTTAGCAGGACATTGTTTTTTTTGCTTCCAGAATTTGTAAATAGCAGCATGAGCCACTAGTCTTCGAAGGATAGTTGGAGCAGATGTGGAGCTATTCCTTGTCCAAGACAAAAGCTCCGACCAGTTGCAAACATCTTGATGATTTGGACATAACCTTGAGAAGATCAGTCTCCAAATATGGCAAGAGAAGAAACATGTGATGAGCAGATGAACTTTAGTTTCATATAGAGTAGAGCATAGACACCATTCAGATCTACCAATGCCAAATCGAATGTTAATACGATGGTTAATGGCCTGAAGATGAATAGTGTATTTTTTTTTTACTAAAATTAAAATTCCTTGTAACGTAGCTATTATAATTTTCGTTTAACATACCCATTAAACTTTTCTGTAGCATTTAACTATATATCCCAATGCATAATGCATCCAAGCATATCTAAATTCATGAAAACTCAGTAACCACACAGACACAAAATCTAACCAGTTACTCTCGTCACAAACCACACTAATATATATTATCAATTGATGTGTTTTTTTTTTGGTTAAAGATCAATTGATGTGTTTTTAGACATCTATTATCAAATATCAATACTGATTTTGATCGGTAAGATTGGTATATATACCATATGGCCGAAAACTTTCCATCTCAAAATAGATAGTTTGGTACTAAAACAATTTTTTTTAAATGAAATCGCAATAAATGATCATTCCATATACATATTGAAACATGTATGACATCTTAGATATACCAAAATATATATCATCTTATCTGATATATGTTAATTTGGTCTTGGAACTTTATTGATCACAATTTATGTTTTGGAAGAAAACCAAATATGTTTGATGGTAAAAAACCTATCTAAATTATAGGCATCCCTCTAGCGACCAAATCAAAACACTTGCGATTAATGAGCTACCATGTTTATTATTATTTTTTTTTTGCTAAAAACTACCATATTTATAGAAATGTTATTTGCCGATTTTACAGATAAATGACTCATATATAGTTATTTAGTGCAATTACTCTTTGTTAAGTGTAAGTGCACAACCATCGTCGACAAAAACAAAGTGCACAACCATCTACATATAATAAAATGTAAAAATTTGCTTGATATCAGATGAATGATACACCATCTTTTTTTTTTTTTTTTTTGTTAAATGGTGTAAGCTATATATATTATTTTTGGGTAAATGCAAGTGAAAAATATTATTTTCTTTTGAACTTAGTGAAAAATATTAAATAAGCAAAAAAATAATATTTCTTCTTTGATCGGTCAATTTTAATTGATTGGGACCTCAACTATGAATCTTAAATTTCTTTCAATTCCAAAGGATATAATAGCCACCACATTCCATAGTTCCATTACATTGGGACCAATATTCTTCTAAATCCACTAACTACAGAACTATAGATATCTACACCACTCCCATATTTATACCGTAAATATTCACTTGTAAGTTGTAAGTTGTAAGTTGTAAGTTGTAAGTTGTACCTAAAAGATTAAATTTTAAAACAAATAAAATAAAGGGTATATGATGAAGTAAAATGTAGAAAACCAAGGTATATAAAGTTTGGTGGTGCTAATCTTTCCAATTTCCATGGTTCGAGACGTTGCTAGAGTTTAGTTCGTTATATTTTTCAGGTGAAACAAATCACTAAATTATATGTTTTGGTTTAGTCTATTTACGGATGGTTTTAAACAAAATTCAAATATCAGAACTATCTACAAAATTAATCAGAATAATAAAAGAATTGGTTTTCGTATGAAAGAGAAGCACTAACAAGACATATAACTGTGTTTGATATAATTGTTCTTACGAATAGCAAAACATTCAAATTAGAAAGTAAAAGAAAAAAGTCAATGATGAAGTGCACTAACCACAAACTCACTTAGAAGTGCTAAATATGTGCCAACCACTTTCACTCCTTTGATAAGACTAATCGAAATATCACAAAATATTTATAATTTGGGGATCTTACACTTTTCCATTCTTTTGGGGTGATTTAGAATTAGTGGTAACACTGGCACAATTTGTAAACTTTATACATTAGACACTGAAAATTAAATTTAGCTCTAACACATAGCAATCTTCTTTGACTATTGTTGAGGAATTAATCTAAATTTCTATCTAATATTTACACTAATCACCCAAAAACATAAAAATAATTATAAGAAAATTTGGCTAAAAAAGCAATAATGGTATGGATAAACTTTGGGGCACTAAGGCCATACATAAGAGAATGTCAAAATCTAGCATTGAATTCAAACTCTTTTAAGAAAGTTGTAGAAGGTAAATTAATTGGGATTAGTCTAAAGGTAATCCAGAATTATGCACTTTCCCGTCTTATAGACAAAAAATAATGATTTGAGATTCGACTTTGTATGAAAAAGCCTCTTTATACACAGGATTACCCACCAATTACCAACTTTTATCGTAATTATCACTTAGAGACTTTTGCACTAACAATAAACAAATCAAGTTTTGCATATAATTAGAGAGAAGAAAATGTTGGTCCTCATCTTCATAAGACAGCAAGCAAAACAATAAACAAGTCTTGAAGATCAAAGTAGAACACACATAAGGGCAAGTGTATTTGGTTTTGAACAAGCGCATACAAACAAGAGATTCCAAAGTTTTGCAACACAAATTAGTAAAAATGCTAAATAGAGAGTTTTCAAACTAATCAGTAAAGAAGACCTGAAACATTGGAGCTGTGCATAGTGTTTTTTGTCTTGAGTCTCTTTGTTTCAAACCCGGAGAGGGTTTCGATCTTTGTTTTTCGCCTTCTCCATTGTCCTAGGAGCTACACAACAAAGCAAACCAACGATGAATTGAGCCATTGAGTTTGTATTTAGGTTTCAGGGTAAGATGCTAGCAAAATAAATGGCTTACCTAAGCCAATAGAATCAGAGCCCTTCATGATCTTCAGTTTCCTACATGTTTCAGTAAATATCCTGCAAATACGTTGTAACAAGAATTCAACTTTTGCAAAGAAACAAAACCAAATGATTGGAAATTTTCAGTAGCATGTATCATCTTTCAAGTATACATCTTTTTTTGTTTATCAGAAGTTGATCCATTCTTTGATAAAGTTTAAGTTAAAGAGAAGCTTACTCCCACGGGACATCTCCAACGAGCATCCAGTCACCGTCTTTGTCTTCATAGGTAAGCACAAATTCTGATCCATGAAGAAGATCCTTCAGTTTGATCTCGCTCATTCTTTCCCTTCCTTGAGCTCCATGAAGTCCACATTGACCTGATATCACAAACAAAACACGAAGTCATCGTTATTCTTTTCATTTCTTTCTACAATGGAATCAATGATTTGGTTTAATACATAGAAAATTCTCACCAAGAGTGAAGCAGCTGAACATTTTCTCAAGTGCAGAAGACAACTGTTGATAGGTAGAGTAAGTTCTCAAGTCGACCTTCCTCAGGTAAGGAGCACCATCCATACTCACCTTCACAAACAGAGCACCAAGACCAGGTTTCCCATCAACCTCATCAGTGTTCTTCGAAGTAGAAGAAGCCATTGTATTCTTCCGATAGGATCTGATCGGAGGCCAACCAACAACCTGTGCCCTACAAACCAAATAAACAAACAGCCGATTACATCAAGATTCAGTTTCGAGTCGCAAACAAACAAGTTAAACCCGTTAGCGAATATACACACTTTGCAGCGGGAGCATTGTTCGAGCCACTCTTAGCACTGGATCTTTCCTCTTGAGCACATTTCAAGACATCCTTATTGGCGGTGGCTGCACTCTTAGGCGACAACATCAGGTTGATTCCTTTGACACCCGAAAACTCATCCCAAGTATCAGAGAACCCTCTCTTATTTCCAGAAACAACATTCTTGTGCCCTGTAGTAGCAGTGTCTTTAGAAGGGAGTAACGGGAAGAGAAGTTTCTCATCAGGTGTTCTAGGGCTTAGCAAACCAAAATCAGTTTCTCTCTTGGGAGATTGAAAATCAGGAAGACATAACCTAAGTTCTGTAGCTTTGAAATTGAGATTGCTCTTTTCACCATCATTTGGAATAGTTGAGCTATCAACAGAGGAACAATCAGACAAACCCAAGTAGTTGCGTTCTTTCAAGCTAGGTGATGTAGCCACCAGTTCCTCTTTGTCCACACTTAGCAATCGATAAGACATGAGATCTTAAGTTTCCAAATACTTGTTTATCTGCTTAGTAACACAACAACACAACCCAAATCAAATGCATGAAGAAAATCCTCAATCTCAACAAAGTTTAAGACTTTAAGCAACAATTTCACTTCTTTTGTGTTTCTTCATATTCTAGAAGAAAAATTGTGAAAAAAGGTCGAAAATTTGGGTAAATATGAGCCAAGAAAAACTAGGGTTTTGGTTGAGATTTGGGAACAAAGTATAAAATTATAAGACTTTATTCATAGTCCAAATTCAACACTTTCGTTCCCTGATCTCATTCTTCCTACAAATTTTGTTACTTTTCCATGAAACAACAAAAGATTCCTTACCCAAATGTCTTCTGCATTTCTCCAAAATTCTACTAAAAATCGAAACTTTAAAACAACTAGCTAAGGTGAAACAAACCATTAGAGCAAAAATTATAACAAAGGATAGTGAGTGAATCAACACGAGTTACTATATCTAAGCTAAACAAACCCAGATTGAAATTTTCAGAAGTCTTGTTACAGCAAAAGAAGTAGTACCTGGAGAAAGTAGAGGAACACACGAGAGTGAGATAGAGAGAGAGAGAAGAGAAGATAAGAGAAGCAGAGAGAGAGAGAGAGAGAGAGAGAGAGAGAGCTTCAAGGTCCATCCATGGAAAAATGAAACCAGAAAAGCAAACAAAAGCGCAACATTCAAGAAGAGAGAAGAAGAACAAACAAATATGGAAGGAGTGGCAATTTTGGTAATAAACTACAAAAGCAAGGGCTTTTTAATGAATACGGTGGGGACTACTGGTAGAGTAAGATCCAACGGTTAGTAATGAGTAGGCGAGAGAGAGACTCTGAGTCGTTGGATCTGCGGAGAATTTAAGTAATAAATACATGTCGTTGTTACAGGTAACATGGTTTCAGGTTTCTGGTTTCATTTTGTATTTTGAAATGACTGTTTTGTCCTTGCTTTCTCTTTTTGTAGGTCCACAAATTAACATGCGTGTGTCTTAATTTTTATTTTTTTTAACATAATTATTCTTGTTTCCTTACTATAGGGTTAAAAAAATTGCAATTAACGCATATATCAGATTTTTTTCGTAAATATTAGACTTAAGAAAATGATTTGAGTAGAAATGGGACCATACACTATTTAAGAAGCTGAGTGGTCTAAAATACCTATGAATTTTAATATTTTGCTATATGAACCGAGTTTCAATAGTTATGGGACCATGTATTGGTTGAATTTTTGTCTGTCTAAATATAAGCATATTTCCAGTGAAAATTAACGAGGAAAAAAGTGAAACAGAGCAATAATTAAAACCAAAGAGGTGAAATAGGGGGAAAAAAAAAAATTACGAATAAAAATTAGTGACTAGAAAGTAGAAACAAACAAACAAGGAGGCAGCGAGAGAACTTGGTTTTGCCGGCTGGTTATCTACTCTCTTCTTATTATACATCCAACCCATTATATTTTCATTTATTCAATATTGTCCTCATAAATCTGGGTCGACTACCAGTAACCCTCTCCCAGGAGCATGATTACTCATGACACACCTAAAATTTCATAAACTAATTTTTAATATTATATTAATGTTAATTTAATCCATTTTTCTATGAACCAACTTAAAAATATCTTTTTCTTAACCTATTTCATTACAAAAACTCGTTAAAATATTAATTTTTAATTCATTTATATTAGTTAACTCAAATGACACCTTAAAAAAAATGATGGATAATCATCTCTAATATCATATAGCATTCGTTTCACAAAAATATAAGTCTCTTTTTAATGCTACACACGCTTAAGTTTCTTAATTTTTATCTACACATTTTATCCTTTTAAATCTATTACCACACAATATTTAAATTTTGCGAATTCAATTCAAAATTACGATTAAATTCAAATTTAAACCGGTTATAATCAACTTAAATTGTAATAATAAAAACAAAACAAAAACCCAACTATTGCAATATTATTTTTCGACAAAATTAGTACATCATGAAAATGAAAATAAAAGATGGGCAATTTTGGTTTTGATTTCTTCATTACAGTATAAGTTAGATTAGCAATTATAACCAGTTTAGATTAGATTGATTCCATGTGTAGAATATAGATTGAGAAATTTATGTGTAGCATTAGAAAAATGCTTATACTTCATGTGGAATTGATGCTACTCCCTCCGTTCCAAAAAGATAGATGTTTAAGGTTATGCACATTTATTAAGAAAACGCATTGATTTCTACGATTTACAGTTTTCGATAAAGTTTAACCAATAGTATTTCAGTATTTGTTTTGGAATTTGTAAAAATGCATAGTAAACAGTAAAAACTCTATCTTTCTGGAACAAAATTTTTTTGTAAAGTTTTTATCTTTTAGGAACAGAGGGAGTATATGATAATTTTGAGGGGATCTCATAAATCGAAACTAAATACATTTAGCTGATTGGTGACCTAGTGTTTTTGGTAGTCAAATTCAATAATTTGTCCGGGTCAAATAGAAAACGATAGTCGATAGGTTAAAAATTGGTTAAATAGTGAAATAAATAGTGTTCAAAATATTTAATTATCGATTTTAAATGTTTCCACGAACGGTCAAGACCAACTATGTTACTAATTAGATACAAATAAAGCATTTAACCGTCAACATCAACTATTGATAACTATCAATCACATTCGATATATAAACGAATTGTTTTGTGTATAGATATAGTTTGTATCCAAATGCTACGGTTTTCCATTGGACCAAAGATCTTGAGTTAGAAATACCACAAAGACCAGTACTGGATGACTAATTAAATAGAGAAACTTTTGCTTTGAGCCACAGATTTCGCGAGGGCAGTGCGACGACAATGGGACCCACTGCTTCCGCTTATGCCGGTCAACTTTGTATTAATCTTCATAAAGTGTATCCGCTAATTAGAAATTAACAAGTAATCACCCCAGTTAAACCACAGCCATACGATTGAGTAATCTGCTTAACAAGACGAACAAACAATCGACAGGTGTCCCATATGTCTTTGACTAGTGCACGTGTCTTAAAATTAGTCAAAAGATCAAGTGCATTGCGATCATATGATACATCACGTGTGAGTATCCTATGCATTCACGACACGTGTCGAGAAACTAGAGCTTCATGGTTAAAAAACAATTCCACAATTGGTAGTTCTAGGCCCAATTAGAAATAGGCTTAAAGATTAAGCTTAGATTATGATCCTTTAAAGGCGTGATTAGCAGAGTGGAGAGGGGAAGAGTAGCTGAAAGCAGCTGAAGCGGGAGCCAAGAGCGGAAGCGGGAGCCAAGAGCGGAAGCGGGAGCCAAGAACAGAAGCGGGAGTCGGGAGCGGAAGCTGGAGTCAGGAGCGAAAGTTGAAGCTGGAAACTGAAGCCGAGAGCGGTGACTTAAAATAATTTTATATAAAAAATTGACGTCTTTATTAATTTATTAAAACATAATTAAAAATAATATTTTATTTAAAAAGTTTGAAACAAGAAAAAAATCTTAAAACAATTCATCTACGAGATCTCCATATATGAGCTGCAATGTTGTCTCGAACACCTGCCATATATGCATCACCTGTAGGAACGTAATCTCTTACTTGGACCTCTTCTTCATCATCTAAATTTGAGAATCTAAGCACTTCATTATCCATTTGCTTATATTCTTCAAAATCTTCATCAACATTCCTTGATTTTCGTATGAAATTATGTAAAGCCATAGTCGTTACGACAATCTTGGAGTGCGTTTGTAGATCATAGCGTACTGGATTTATGATAATAGCAAACTTTCCCTCCCACACACCAAAAGTCCGTTCAATCACATAACGCAAAGAGGAATAACGCCTATTAAACATTTCATTCTCATTTTTTGGTGCTCGTCCTCGCCATTGATGTGGATGATATCGAGTTCGGCGATATGGAGTAAGATATCCTTTTCTGTTAGGATATCCCGAATCAACGAGAAAATATTTTCCTTCAGGTGGCGTTGGAAAATATTCATCGTTTTGTGCACAATATGTCAATATCTTAGAATCATGTGCTCTTCCTTGTGTCCCCACATATGTATATATAAACTCCATATTGAAGTTGCAAATCGCAAGCACGTTCATGGTAGGATGTTGCTTCCGTAAGTTCCAATACCTTTCATTTTTATCACCTCCAACTCGCACTGACACATGTGTACCATCTAGTGCTCCGATGCAAGCACTAAAGAAAGCATTATAACTTTTATTAGAAGACCAAATGGGATTCACCTGACGAGATTCATTGTTTCCAGGCTTTATGATATCTTGAGACATACGAACAAGCGCATCCAAAACTTCATGAAACTTTCTATTCACTGTCTCTTGATTGCGTTGATAATGTGTTGCAATTGTTCTTTGAACTTCATCATGTGCAACTGTCTCAACAAACATCGCAACAACCTCTTCTAATCCACATTCACGTGATTCTCGCAATCCGTAGAGTTTCATAACATTCTTGATCATGACCACTTATCAACTGCATTGTGTGGCATCATCCACGACCTCGATCAGTTCTCATCAATTTTTGGTCACGATTTGGATCCAAGCATTCATTCTCAATCAATAATCCAATGATTTTAAGCAAATTTTGGTTATACCGAAAAGCTAATTCCTGAAAATATAAAGAAAAGAAGTATTAGTATATAAATATAAATCAATAACAATCTTAAAAGCAAAAGAATGCACAAATATTTAAAAGCAATATATTATTGCAAATGAGAGCTACACTAATCATTTGATTCACGTAGTCATTTTTATGATATCAAATGCTAGTAAATGTAAATGAAAAATATTAAGATATATAAGTTTATTTATTATTTTTAAGAAAGGGGAAAAAAAATTATTGAAAACAAATCAAGAAAGAAAACAAATTATTAAAACAAAAGAAGAAAAAAAAGATTATTAAAAAGCATAGAAATAAATTTATTTTTTAAACGATCTTAATTATGCAGCCCAATTAAATCTTCCCGTTTTTCGCTCAAGAAATTTAATCTTCTCCGCCTCATTTGGTAGTGACATGAAGATTTGACGGCCACTTTATCTGATGCAAGGTAATCAATTTCATTCCAATACAACTCGCTATTATGGTCCAAAGTAGTCATCTTCAGCATCTCTTGCATACACACAACAGCATTGAACGGATTTAAAGATTCAAATGTCTCTCGGCCACCTTTCCAGAAATTTCCTTGATCTTCAATAGCGGTAGTGAGACGATCCCACTTATCTGGATTACTTTGCTTGCTACACGATCCCACTTTAGCTTTTCCACGTGAAGCCGATCTCTTAATTGGTTCAAATGGTTCCACTTCTTCCTCAGATTCGATTAGTTATGGAAATGGACTAGGCGGATCACGAGGCAATTGTCTTGGTCCACCACGAGGTTGCCATCCCTCATTGACAGAAAATATGACTCGAGCATAGAGACGATCAAGTAAAAGAATGTCTCGTAGAGGATGAGTTCGTAACTTGGATGCTTCTGGACAGCTCTGCAATTAGTAAAAAAAAATGATTAGCATTATAAATTAAATAAATAAAATTAAAAACCTAATGAAATTAATTTAAAAACGTTAGTACTTACCCTTATTAATTCATTGCACCAATCTGGTGACATGTCAAGCTCACCAACTTTATTAAAATCCATTTCGGTAGCATTTCTGGTGATTCTCTTGTAAACATCCAATTGTTTTTTCAAATGATCTAATCGGTGTTTGAACTTGATCCATGGCATATCATAGCCAAAAAAATTCAGAAACTCAGCTCGAACGCTTTGACGACCAATTTCGTCTAGACATGTACCCTTCCAATGACCTTTGTCGTTTTGATCATTGCACAATTGCAACAGACCATGACTCAATTGACACGTCCAAATAAATTTTGGCTAAACAATTAATACACGAAAACTATCAATCTAAAATAAAATACCTATACATCTCAAAAAAAGAAATTGGAATTTAAAACATGCAAACAATACTAATTCGACAAAAAAAAAGTATAATAATAATGAAGATTTAAAATATAAAATTACCTCAGCTGATGGTAGTGGAGAAGCTTGTGCTGGATTAGCCATGTTTTCTGCATAAAGACAAAAAGCTTAATTATTAGTTGTTCTTACTAAAAGAAAGCATAATAATACGTCGAACATATCAGCAAATAGCAAACTAGATTGAAGTATTATAATACTCATATGTACATAAACGTTAACTTAAGAGAAACTACATAAAATCTAAACACAATATTAAAGTGTATTTTTACACATATATGTAACTATAAACAATGAAAATTCACTAGATGATGAAAAAGTTGAAACTATGAAAAAGAGACAAACAAAACTTTACTCGTAGGAATTGTAGGTTGAGACTTGAGAAGTGAAGATGACTAAAGTTGAAACTGGTATTTATAGAGAATTAGAAAAAATATTGGTATTAAATTTAAGTAAAAATATAAATTAAGATATCAGATTGATTTGGTTCGTTTGATTTAATACCAATAGCTTTCAAGAAAATGAAGAGTTGTACGGCGCTTTTAGTGAAGTATCACCAATTAATGATTTTCTGAATTTTTAAATCCATCTGATAATTAATTAGAAGATAAGTACAAATTTGAAAGCTATTAGTTTAAGAAATTGTCTTCTTTTCATTTTTCTTAACATGAATTCTTGTTCTCTTTTCATTGCAGTACCCATGAAAACATTCTGATTTTTGCGTCTTCTTCAGCTTCTTGGGTGTGTTAAAGAGCTAATTTTGTTGTTTTTCTTTTCTCTTTAGGTATGGATTCAGACTTGCCTCCAAGAATTTTTAGAGAAGGAGAAGAACCTGAGGTTAAGCAGATCAACAACAGCTGCAGACTATCGATTTTGGAGGTTGTGAAGACCGCATTTCCAACTGAATACAATCAAGTCAAGGAAGATCCCGTCTTCTCTCAGATTTTTGCCATCTGTGAAAATGAGCTGCACTACTCGGCGAAATTGATACATAACATCATGTGTAGGCAGATTGATACCGCCAAGCACCATGAGTTATGGTTTGTCTTTGGTAAGCGGTCTCTTAGATTTTCTCTGCAAGAGTTTCACACAGTTACTGGCCTCAAGTACCACATAGATGAGAACTGCAACGTAGAGATATGGGTTGATGATAAGGAATTTTGGAGTAAGTTGTTAAAGACGGGGACCAACATTTGCTTACTAGCTATCAGGGACAAGCACATAGTCGCTGCAGAGAAGTGGAAGACACTTGATAGATTGCGTTTGGTTTACTTATGTGTTATTGCTGGGGTGTTACTTCCAATGGATGAGAAGAAAGCGATCCCACACACCTACATAAAGATGCTGATGGATTTCGATAAGCTACAAGCTTATCCATGGGGTCTGGAGTCGTTTGATCACTTGGTGAAAGATATCAAGGCAGCTAGGAAGAAACTGACAAAGCCGGTCAGCTACAATCTTCATGGTTTCTCATTTGCTTTCCAGATTTGGATAATGGAAGCTATTCCGGACCTTGGGTTTATATCGGGGCACAAACTCAATCCTCGTGGTATTGTATTTCCGAGATGCTCCAATTGGTCAGGATCTTCAAGGATCTCGTATTCACACATCAAACTTCTAGAGGCCTCATTTGGATCCAATTATAATTCTTTGTAATTGGATAGTAACTTACTTTTTAACAATTTTCTTATAGGAAGTGTTGTATTCAACTATCTTCACACTGCTTTTCTCGACTCCGTAATCATCTCAAACCATACTCTTTAGCTCCTCTTGTGGATTCCAAAACCAATAACTTTCTTCCTCTAATCTCATCAACAACAAACGTCCATTTTTCTCTCTGCACGATTTCTATTCACCGGATGTCGCATATATGTGCACCATATCGAGAAAAATAACTAACTTGCAGGAGAAGAAGGAGAGAAATAAACCGTGGAGAAGAAGAGAAACAAATCGTGAAGAAGAAAACTTATTAAACATGATTTAAAAAACAAAAATACATATATTTAAGTAAAATGCAAAATTCACGGAATATTAGATCCTATAGTTAAAATATATTTGCAAAGATTTAAATATTATAATTAAGAAAACTTTCTAAAAATAAAGAAAAAGAATTTAATTACATTGGTAGAGGATAGAGATAGTGGCAGAAAATATCTTCTGCCGACGGTAGACGACATAAGAAGTCGTATAATTCGTTTTCTAAATGTAGTAGATCTAAGTGCATTGAGTGGAGATCATATTCTACTGCATTTTATAAGATAGACGATTCAGTAAAATATAAATACTATCACTCGTTCGTAAAAGGAAAACATAGAATGTCAATTCTTGAAGCCGTAGATAAAAACTATATCATTTTTTTTAACCATTGTTTTGAAGTTAAAAAATTATTTTGATATATAAAGATAACTATAAATGATGTGTTCTTGATTTTCTGATTTTTTTTAAATTTTAAAAACGTTATATTTCTAATATTTTATATTTTCTTTAAAGATAATTTAGATAAAAAGTGACAAAAAAACATCATAAATGTATTTGGACAAAAATATTTCAGGGTGGAGTAATTTTACAAATTCCACTTTTATTTTTGGACAACACACAGAACAAACTTCATAAGTTGAAAAAAAACAGAACACAGATCTTTATTTATTATACAAATTTTACTGGTTGGCTAATTATCAAGCCACAGTGGTCTCGTTTACGCAACCGCAACCGCCGTAACTGCGTTTCCACCGCATTCACCGTTACATCCGCCACCGCAACTGCTAGCCTTTTCTGCATTTACCATGTCTCCACCACATTCACCGCTACAATCACTGCCGCAGCCGCTAGCCTTTGCTGCTTTCATCATGCCTCCACAGTCTCCATTACAACCACTGCCGCAACCACTAGCGTTTGCTGTTGCTTTCATCATGCCTCCACAGTCTCCATTACAACCGCTGCCGCAACCACTAGCGTTGGCTGTTGCTTTCACCATGTCTCCGCATTCTCCACTACAACCGCTGCCACAACCGGTAGCGTTTGTTGCTGCTTTCATCATGTCTCCGCATTCTCCACTACAACCGCTGCCACAACCGCTAGCGTTTGTTGCTGCTTTCACCATGCATTCACCACTACAACCACCTCCACAACCACTGCCTTTTTCAGGAGCTATAATAGCAGCTGCAGTCTCCGCAGTGTTGGCATTCACCTTATTTTCTACCGCAACTACTAGTTTTGTCTGTTTGCTTTCCTCTTTTAATCCATTAGTTTTGAGGCTTTCGTGTTGTATCACTTTGGTGGTGGCATTAAAGCCATCGAATCCTCCTTTCTTCAGAACATTATTGAGTATGAAAGCAGAAACAATTCCAGGTAAAACCAACCAATTCTCCTTCACCTGCATATCCAATAACAGAGTCAAATGATCATGGCGAAGGTGAAAGAAAAAAATCAATTAAATTCCGGTTTAAACCAAACTTTGCACACTTGCCTCAATGGAACCAAATCTTAGATCCAACAATCCCACAGCTTTTCCGTATGGATGTTCCTTAGAAAATTCCACAAGGGTCATGAAATCTTGGTCACTTCTAATGTTTGCACAATGTTTTGGTTCATAATCCAGCTTTCTACCAGAGAAAATTTTCACCTGTAATCAAAATAAAAAGCATTTTATCACTGAGGTAGGTGCATTACATTGTCAAAACAAGAAAATTAATCTTTTTTTTTGAGAGAAATGGTGGGACTATACCAGTCGAGTACCCAACAGTTCAAATAGCGTATTATCGGCATTCACTTGCTTAAGTGACCATTCTGAGTCCAACAAAGACCAGAAACTGCCTTTATACTCAGCGAGTACACGAGTTTCACCCGAGTTTACCACACCGATCACTTGTCTTTGAGCAGAGTGATCATCTTTAGGTGCTGCTCCATCACTACTTAATCACATCAAAACACACACAAACAAAAACAGTAGCATTAAAGGACACAATATATATATGGACTCATCTAAGAAGAATATCAAATCATGTATGTAACTGGTCTGAGTTTATAAGGAGAATTAATGAATGTGCTTAAATTTGCAAGGGAGAATGTTGCCTACAATGCATACCTCATTCGGAGTGTGATCACTTCTGTTTGGGTATCATCAACAATTTGTGTTGAACTCTTAGCATGACGGGATTTTCCAATGATCGGAAAGAAGCAAGAGCCTTTGCACGATGGTCTCGGCTGAGCCATGTGTAAGATAGATGGCCTACGGCTTGGTGGGGTAAATGAGACAGCGACTCGAAGGCTTATGGGTTTAAGATCTGTTTTACCTTTAGCGGGTGTTAACTCCAACCACTTCTCAACAGAGAGTTGAGTAATAACTGGAGACAGAAACTCCTTTAGTGACAAAGATGCAAAGCCTAAGTTTTTGGGCTCCCTAGAAACTGGTATCTTAGAAGGTGAAGATGAAATAAGTTGGAAACAAAGCTCTCCTGTAGGCTCACACTGGAAAGAAGCAACTTGCTTTTCCCCAACCTCGGATAAAATGGTCAGTCTACGTTCAGCATTGAAAAGAGAATCAGGTCGGGTTTTCGTAAACACTACCGAGAGCTTTCCTTTATGTCCATCTGGTAAGTTTCTAACTCCAATAATCTCCAAGAGCACCTGCAGGATTTTCATATAGGATCATACAACTTCAATAAGAAACCGGATGGAAAAACGAATTTCGAGGATAAAAGAAACTACCTCAACAACTTCCAACTCTAGAAACTGAATTAAGTTTTGGTAATCCTCATTTTCAGTTGGTTTTTTGGCCAAAACATCAGAAGCATAAGGAGAAGTTGTGACAGGTGCAGGTGTTTTGCCTCTATACATTGCACCGGCTTTCCAGTACCTTGTACCAAATGTCTCCTCCCATTGTGCAGTAGTCTTGGAAAAGCCGGTATCGAGCTTCTTACCTTTACCTCGGTCAGAGTCTGTGTCATCATGCTCCAACACCTTCCCAATTAGCTTCTCCAAATCATTACAGTAAGAGACCGGGTGGAGCTGATGCGTGTGCCAGATAAGGTCAACGTCATAAGTAGGAACATTAAACCGATTTAGAGACCTTTCTCTGTTCTTCTTGATCAGATAGAGAAACCCCTTGTATCTAGCAACAGCTTCTTGTATAAAAATGTCATTGGTTACATGGGATCTTGAAACCTGTGGCAAGGAACAAATCAAAAGAATCAGAAAAATCCATTTTTTTGTTGTTGTTATGATTTAATGACAAATTGTAAAGTTATACCTGGTAGTAAAATGGACTTTGCCTCTTTACAGCTGAAACTAAATCATATTTGGTGCATTTCTCCAAACATGAAGATTTTTCAGAAACGTCCTCCGAGTCTCCCTTATCAAAGTCTAGATCATAAGGCTCCCCGGGATACAATCTTTTCCATAAACCTTGAGTTTTTGATTTGCAATTCCCATTAACAGAAGATACAACACCAGAATTATCGAGAACTCTCCCGTAAAACTGCTCACAGTCAGACTTATACCTCACCTGGATTTTAAACACCATATACAAATGACTCAAAAACATCCAACAACAAATACAATTGTTTTGCCTAAGACATATTCCATTTAGCTTACCGGATTAAGCCTGTGGCAATGCCAAATCCATTCACAATCAAGAGGAGGGACCAAAGGCCCTTCACTAACCGATGACTCAGAGTATTTAGCAAGCAAAGGAAGCCAACAAGCATTGTACCTAAAATCACCAAACTCACTTAAATTTAAAAACTTTGAATAATAAACAACAACCCATCAAGCTCACTTAAAACAAAGAAAGAATCTACTCTGTTCTAACACAACCAAATCAGTATCAGAAAAGAGATTTAAAACCTGTAGATAGCTCTATCAAGAACAGGACCATCGTAAAGCTCTCGATTCCTATCAACAGTTTCAAGGAATTGAAGGTGTTTCTTGGCTGAAGCAAATAAGTCAACGCTAGTCTCAATCTTCTGTGCTTCAAGCCACTCCAATTCTTGTTCTTTCTCTCTATCCATCACTCCGATCGCCGGATTTTGTAATTCTCCGCCGGGAAATTTATCCGATGATCAATCAGGCTTTGAAATTTGTTGTCGGAGACTACTATGATAGGCTTTGGTGTACTACTACTACTTTACTTATAGCAATTGTACGATCACAATCGAGTAATGTCAAATGACAAAAATACCCCTCACGTTTCGAAACAGACAGAAAATGAAACCGACCAACAATCCACAATAATAAAAAACTGGAGAAGAAACGCCTAAAGCGAACTGAACTACTTTTATACGTGCACTTTAAGCATCGTTTTAGACTTATCCAGTTAATGTACTAAACCGGTTTTAACCAATCGGTTATCAAATGTATATAAACCAAATCGGGTTTAATTAAACATCAACCTAATTCGACAATTTGAAGTCGTTTTTATTTTAGGATTTATTAAATTAAAGATTCAATTTCAAATTTTCTTTAATCAAAAACAATATATTTTTACCACAACAATGAAAAGACGGTATTTTAAGCCAACAAAACTAAGTCAACTAACTTACGCGTCATTTTAGTCAATATTCCGTTAAAATCGACTAACAAAATCTTAGTTAAGGTACAATTCCACATAAAACAAGTTATTTCGAGTATAAAATTTGAATTTATTTGGAGTTGAGGTTTAAATCAACCATAGACAAAAAAACTCAAACCAAAAACAAGACAATCCAAATTGTTTGAGTTCAAATTGACGACGAAATATTTTTATACATGCAGTTTACGCCTCGTTTAATGTACTAAACCGGTTTAAACCATATCGGTTATCTAAAAGTCAGAAACTCAGAACGAACCCGGGTATAATTAAAATATCAACAATAATCTGACCTTGAGAATCCAATGGTAACCAATCCATTAATCAGATGCGGTTGTGCGTACCGGTAAAAGCTGCAACCACCACCGTCGCCGTTCTTCTCCGCCGCCAATTTTCCACCGCCGTGAGCTCGATGGCTTTAAATAGTTCCGGTCCTACCTCCGCCGCCTTCACAACAATCAAAGAAATCGTAACCCTAGAAAAAGAGATTAAAAAGAGCAAGTTCATCGCAATCGCAGGACCAATCACGAACGAACAATCAGCACAATCATTCCTCTCAACAGTTCGCGATCCTCGCGCTACACACAATTGCTGGGCTTATAAAATCGGTGATTCATCTCGATCCAGCGACGATGGTGAGCCATCAGGAACCGCAGGGAAACCTATGCAATCTGCGATTTCATCGTCTGGTATAGATAGAGTTATGGTTGTTGTGATTAGGTATTTTGGAGGAATCAAACTTGGAACTGGAGGTTTAGTGAGAGCTTATGGTGGTGTTACATCTGATTGTTTGAAAACTTGTGAGACGATTCTTGTTAAATCTAAAGTTGTGATTGGAGTAGAAGTCACATTTGATCTTTTAGGTGTTGTTTATAATCAGTTACAAGTGTGTCAAGCTCAAGAGATTAAGGAAGATTATGAAACTGGTAAAGATGGTACTATTATGGTTTCTTTTAAGGTTGACTTTGACCAGGTTGATCAATTAGAGGATGCTATTAGATCAAATTCTAGACGAGACCTTGTTTTTTACAAATATTGAGCCCTTGTTGTAGCTACAATGAGTATACATTGTCCTGTGATCGTTACGGAATGTCTCGTTCGATAATAAAGAATCCAGTTTGTGTGCAATAATTATGTAGTATATCATATAATTTGGATATGTGTTTGCCAATCTTTGACACAGTCATCTTCGAGCTTTGTCTTGATCTCATCAATGTCTTCTAAGATGGTAACTTCTTTCTGAACTCGCTAATCAAGCTATCCTCATTCCTCAGTGCTGCAAATGGCAAACCTGACAACAATATAGGGATTTCGGTTAGAATTTGAAACAGTTAAGGACTGTAGCTCTCGATTTAGTTTTTTTTTTGTTACCTGAGCGTTTTGTATTTGTGTGGTGATGATAGTAGTGTTTTGGTTGAAGATCAGATCCTACAGTTTAGTCATGTGAATTGAGTTAGAGATCAAAAAGCTTTTGGTTTAAAACCTTTCTAAGATCAATGAGGAATCATATAGTTCCTTAGCCTTGGCTAATCTTTTGAGAATCAATGATCCGTAGTCAACAGAGGTTTGTGATTTAAGTAGCAGAAAAACAACATAATCGTCAACAATGTCATGTAAATGAGATGCATCTGAGTCTATTAGAATCAAGCTTGTTTTCGTTAAGCATCTCCCTGTTTTGTCAACCAAGGTTTTTGGCATTCGCCATGTTTAGCCTGCTTGAAGCGCCAGACGAGAAGAAGAACAAGAGGGTTTTACATTTGTTCCATTTTGAGAAATTACATTTACATCACTAGATTTTCACACTAGAGAGACTATAAAAGATAACAAATTCCCAAGACATATAATGACATGATTTGGCATTCAAAAAATCTTACATCAACATTGGCAGACAAAGATACACAAACTATTAGAAAGAAAGAATCATTCGACAGTACACATACAACGAAAGCTTGGTTCTTCTGATTAAGCCAAAGGCTCAGACTCAGTTCCGGTTGCAACAGATATGGCTATGCGTGCTTCACGTAGCGAACAGAGAAGGGTTTGCGGTCGCAGTACTCACTTGAACCTCTAGCATTTCCAAGCGACGTTCCAACAGATCCAACTTCTCATTCAAAGATGCTAATTTGCTCTTTGTGGTCGACTCTGAAACACACACACACACACATAGAAGGATATTACAGTAAGTCACAGAGACTAATCGAAAGCTTCATGGTTTTGATAACCAATTTAGCTCAAAAGAGAAAGTTTTATCAACACACAACATTACAAAGATCCCTTGCTCTCTCTCAGCTCATAGATCTAAGAACATGAAAGTCAAAGAATACCAAAACGAGTTTGTTTCAGATCAAACACAAAAAATCGAACCAAATGCAAACGAAATCTCAACTTTCATCTAACCTATCAACAAAACCCTAAAAAGTTTCTAAATTTAGCAAACACGAAACTGAAGCAAAGCAAATTCCAAATTTTTCAAAAAACCCAACACAGAGAAATCAACGTTTACCGAATTGGACGAGGAATTCGAAGAGACGACGAACATTGAGAGAGATATGTGAAATGAATTCTCGATTTTCCCAATCTGCTTGAACAGCAATTCCTACGTTTACTGCGTTTGTAATCCCTCCTGCTTTCGCCATTTTTAAACCCAAACTCTTCTTCTTCTTCTACACTACTCTTACAGCTTTTTTTATTCTTCTTTTTCGATTCAATCCCTTTTATGATTGAGCAATCGATTAGAGAACAAGGGTCACCTCCCTTTTTTGTTTTCTCAGAGAAAAAGTTTCTGAATTTTTATCTTCGCAGGTTGTTTTATGATTGAAGAAGTAGATGAGAAGAAAGGGGTCTTTGATGAGAGAAAGGGGAAATTATGGGGCGAATATGTAATTTCTCATTATTATTGAATGTGATGATATTTTACATTTGGTGGGCCGGTTCGGTTCGGTATTTCTTAGTTATTTTGTTGATTGCGTAGTTAGTGTCCAATCTTTTTCCTTCTTTTCAAATGTCACTATCGATTCAAGTTTGAGCAATTTTTGGTCCATCGTACAAAAATACTGTTACTAGCAAAGAAATACTATTACAACCAATCTTTAATCTTTGGATTTAAGATAAGTCGCAAGTCAAGTGAATAAAATCAACTAGACTATTACTACTATATGGTAGTGCTAGTCTTGTTTGTAAAAAGTAAAAACATATATTCTCGTCATTCTCATCGCTCGTTGTTGTTGAGAAGAGACAAGAGTTTCTAAGTTTTTCATGTTTGTTGTGTTCTTTCTATTTTTCTTTAGGACTTGTTCATTTATAGATTTTTGTAATCCTTAATACTTACTTACTCCGTCCCATTTTAGATGATCATCTAGGAGAAATTTTTTATTTCAAATTAATTAATTTTTTTAATTTTTTATGTAAGATTTGTTGTGTTTTTGTTGTTGTTGGCTGTTTAAATTCTGTAGATTATTTTTCAATGGTTGAATCATTTTGAAATTGATGTTCTATATTAAAAATATAAACAATTAAATTATTTCTTAATTTGTGTGTAAAAATCTTAAAGATCATCTAAAATGGGACGGAGAGAACCTATTACCTGTGTCGATTTATCGGTCATTGCCAAAGTACATGTAAAAATTGTCAACCAATGATCAACTAAAAACAAATTATGTCACCGATCAAAAGTGCTCATGCTCACCCTTTGCTAACTATAACTTTGCCCTTTAATTTATTTAAAATAATAATAAGAATTTGATTAAAACCAAATTTAAAACGTATCAATTATGGTTTGATACCATATTTGATTTTCCAGAAACTTTTTTTTTCACTAAGAAAAAGAAAGAGAAAATATGTTTCTTAATAGGGATTTCAAAAATAATATTTCCGCTCAGTTTGACATAAACTTAAAAGTTTGATTATACAGTGATTCTAAACCGGAGTTAATAACCATGAAACGAAACCAGAATTAAACCAAATCAAAGTCAACGAAAAGTCAACCAGAACTATTTACAGATACTTTTTTTAATAGTTAATTACTAGTACTATTCACTGAATTCCGAAAAACAAACGAATTTTGAACTGCAGTATAAATTGAAACCCTACTTAAGCACTACAGTATATCTTATGTATTGTTACATATGTCTTAACTATATTTATATATTCAAAACTAAATAAGACAGCTAACAAGAATATAATCGACTATAGTCCACTGCTTGAGTACCGTATTGGCGTATTTATCGTACAAAGTCAAAATATTTGGTTTGTTCTTCGACATGATTACACTTGCACTTTGTCCTGTCATGAAAACATTTTGACAAATATTATATACTAGATATGACAATAATATATGCATGTATAGTTAAAGGGTTTTGAGAATTAAAAACGAACAAAATGTAATATCTTCAACGATCTTAGCTCTTTGTCGGGGTCTCATAATAGGACTGCTCAGGCTGGCTTAGCTGCAGCCTAACCTGTGCATGGGATTCATCGGCTGCATCTTCTATCTCACGGTGTCTCAATCCATTTGTGTTTGACGTTGCATAAGCCTACAAGACCATCAATTACCACCTTAGGACACTTTAGTAATCTATATTATGTCTAGTTTTAATCAAAGGATGTAGTATTAATTACAACATAAAGAAATGAAGTTTGTGTTTCTGTTTTACTTTCATGTGTAGTTCGACGTTTTCCTGATAAATCTGTTGTACTTTTCTCGACAATTCGAGGTTCTCCTGATGAATAAGATTCCTCTGCAAAAGATGAACCAATTATAAGAACCTGAGAAAACTAGAAATGAGAACCTTGATTTACACTGTAAATATATTTATTTACATTCAAAATTAAACACGATATAATTAACCTAAATCAAAAAGAAGTTAAGCACAATATCTTTGTTTTTATACTAAACAAAAGATATTTCGCAGACCAAAAAAGAAAGAAGAAATACATATTTCATTTCATATTGCTTTTACAATTTGCAAAGAATGTATGATAAAAAAACCATGAATATCATGTAAACACAAACAAAAACATTTGAGTTTGATCGTCCATAATGCATGTATGGTAACTGATATATCATACCTTTCTGGTTAGTTCTTTGATTTCATTCGTCAAAATTTGCTCCTACAAGGTTTAAAACAAATTGATTAGTTTGAATTTCGTTGCTCTATATGATCAATTTTTACACATCTGGCTCTAAGGTAAACGCTAGAGTATACATATATGTATATATAAAGAGAAATTATTATTACCTTTTTCATACGAATTCCACGTAAACTCATTTCAAGTTGGCTCTCTAGATTATGCAAATCCTTAACGCTCAAACCATTTAAATGCTCTCCTGTTAGTTGTCTGCATCATTACAAATTAAAGATCACTGCGATTTATGCATATACAAATTTGTGTTGCCCTAATGACATATGTTTACATAAAGACACAAATACACATGACATTCTACATTCATATATATATATGTGTGTGTGTGTAAAAGGCATTAATTAGGGACATAAGATCCATTTCGTTAATTACATGTAGTTGTAGCCTTTTTAAAATGTTAGAATGTTATCACAAGAAAAGAAGGTGACTACAAGAAGAGATATGCTAAGTGCGCAAAATTTTTAGCTGAACAAATTTAAATAAAAATAAAGAAATAGGAATTTTAGTTAGAAATCATACACTGGAAGTGAAATAAATGAAAAGTACTAGTTTACAAAACATATATATATCCGCCAATATTACAACAAAAAGGGAAAATTAAAGCAAAGAAAAGCATATCGATGGTGATTACTCATAACATACCTATGGTTTTCCTGCAAAGAGTGTAGTTCTTGCCTTAAAGTTGTAGCCTCTCTCTGCCAAAACTAATTAAAGTACGCAACACAATCTAACTCATCAACTCTCAAACTAAGTTCAAGATACAAATATCAAATCTTTATTAGTATAATTGTTTTTTTCTCATGGGTGTTGTGTGATTTCTGTTAGACGTACCTTAACCTCTGCTGCAGGGTTCAATAGTTGTTGCTGCTGCTCCATCTTGGTCTTGTTGAATCGTTCAATAGCCGATTTCATACTGTTCAAATTTCAAGATATCATATATTAGTTCATAGTGTTTATTCCTGTAATGGTATTTTCTATGATTGAAGTGTATCATATGTATAAACAATAATTTCTTTTTTTTTTTGACATGAGAAAAACTGAATCTACAAAGTAAATATGAAGATTTCACATTTGGAATTCATATAGTGTCAAAACTTTGATGTTTATTGTGTTATTCAAAGTCCATTGATAATGAAATGTATACATCTATGATGATAGACCTAATAGTTTAGAATTTAGATTATAATACTATATATGCGTATTTATATATATGTACATATTTTATTACACTATGTAGATACACAGTCATATGACCGTTGTGTAATAGCGTTATGTAATAGTACTAAATACACAAAATATTAAGATTTATAACTTATATGAACAAGTTCTTGAGTGAAAAAAAACATTATTTCGTTATCACCTCCAAATGTATATATGGTAATCATCTTATACATGCCCTTTTATGACTCTCTTAGTTTTCCAAGGTTTGTACTTGTTTTAGCTTTTAGAACCATCTTCTCTACACCTCAAACCTTTCTAAATTTGGCAAAGACACGGCCATACCAGATACACAATTTACAACCAATGACACACATGTCCACACACACACACACACAATAAGCCATGAGCCTCCTTTAAACTATTACCATCTTTAACTTAGACTAGTCATCTTCTTTAATTAGTTTTTGTTTTTGCTTAGGCATCCTCATTTTAAACTGATCGAGTTTCCTTTCCAATTAATATTTTAATGAGCTATACATACACCACCTTGTATATAGATTGGCATATAGAAATTTATATTGAGACGAGATGCACAAACTTTTACACCCCGTCTAAGCAGATCACACAACTAAACCTGTCACATTGAATTAATCCAACACTTTAAGAGGACCCATACATGATATCGTATAAGTACGTACATATATGCTTCCATGTATTAATAGATAAATTCATATATATATAAAGATGTTATAAGATCTAGGGATTGAATAATGAAAGGAGAAACCTGGAGCTGGCAAAGTCATAGAGCTTGTCGGTATTGGAGAAAATGATGAGACCGACCTCGGCGTCGCAGAGAATAGCCAGTTCTTTAGCTTTCTTGATGAGACCCTTTCTTCTCTTGGAGAAAGTGACTTGCCTACTCGTTGAATCATCAATCCGCTGGATCACAACTTTCCCTCTCCCCATCAATTTGAACCCTTTTGATCTTCCTCTCGGATCTTGGTGATCTTCCCTGTTCTAGGGTTTTCTAGATCTTCCCAAGACCAAAGGAAGATGAAGAAGAACGAATCAGGAGAGATAGAGAGAGAGAGTCAACAATCTCTTCGAGGAATAAAATAAGTAGTATAAATTAGTCTATTTTGAGTCATCGTACTGGTAGATACAACTTGAGGGCTATTTAGTAAAATACCAAGTTTTTTTTGTCGTCAGTAATTAAAGCACCAAGTTAACCTAAGGATATGTATGTTCATTTTTTTTTTTTTTTTTTTTTGCTAAAGTGTAAATATTTCATTAGAAATGAAAACGTTTTAGGTTACAAAGCGAGCTCCAAAACCTAGATAATGATTCCACGGCAAAAAAACTAAAAACATGGAAGCATAAAGCGATATGGTTTTCGGTCCATGTATTCGACACTAGTACAAACGCTAATGGAGCCACACGAAGCGATGACGATGTGAATGTTCTTTCAAGAAAGAAGAAAGAGATGAGCTTGGAGAAGCAAGCCGCCAAAACCGATTAAACATAGATCTTTAGCACTAGAAGCCTCGTAACGGTTGCCCAAAACTGGTGTGTCAACGGCAAAGTCTCTAAGCGCTCGAATCCCGAACTCCCCTCGCGTACCGTGAAAGCAGCTAATTGAACAATCCATGAGCTAAAATCGATGAGCATGTATGTTCATTTCTCATCAAACACATGCGATAGGAGAAATTAAAGACCTTCAGGTTAAACAAAATTACGTAGCTTCTATGATATGGAGTAGTATTCTTAATAGGAATATACAATCAAGGCATTAAACGTGCTAACAACTGTTCTAAAACCAATCTGAAAACGAAATAAATCAATATACAACTTTTTTTTTTTACAAAATCGAAAAAGAGTAAAATTTTTGGGTTTATTTTTTTAAAATATGTATTTTTAAAAACTTGAATATGGTGAAAACATAATAGTATAATGGTTAATATTAAATACAACATGATGCATATATGTTGTTCCAAAAACGAAGTTAAATTTGAAATGAAACCTAACTCGTATCTACCAAATGATATCTGACTTATACATACATGATACATCCATAAAGCGTAAAAACTCAATAAATAAATAAAAACTAAATCAAGGTTGAAAGAAAAACAGAATCGGTTATATATTATCTATCCAAAAAATAAACAATATGATAATCTTAGCTACAAAAAGAGTAATATATGGATTTAGGTTGATAAAAAAAAAAGAGGATCAATAGGCTATACATCTAAAATTTATTAAAATATTAAATTTATGTGATTTTGTACTGATACGTGTCAAACTTGGAGTTTACGGACATTCAGTTCTATTTACATATTTAGATTTCTTTCACGTTTCCAAATAAAGCAAGTTAACAGAGAATGAGCAAAAACTTGTTCACTAGTTTAGGGTTTCTTTTATCTAAAAAATAATAATTTACGGCTCAATTAGAACTTAATTAAATTACTTTACGCTATACCAAATCACGGTGACATAATCTCCAGGATAAACACAATTCAGTTCTTTAACTTACTTATTCTAAAAGTAATTATAACATATTAAATGAATCCTTGTGACAAAAAAAAGAACATATTAAATGAATCTAATTGGTGATATACAATAGGGAACAATACGGTATTATCACGTATTTATTTTTCTTGTGCCATTTTTACAGTATTATTTTGTTTTACCGGGTTTTTTTGAATTGAATGTTAAATTAATTAAAAAAATCAAAAAACATTAGAGAGTGAAATATTTTTTAACATTTAATTATCACTTAATTATCAGATAGCCTATGCGATTAGGGTGAACAATTTCCACAAACGCCTCCATGATGCAACTTTCCAGGTACGACATCTCTTATGGTGGACAAACTTTCCCCGACGAACATATATATATATATATACGACATCTCCCATGATAGATATGACATTCCTGAATGATGGAACCTCCGAAAACCGTTTTTCTATTAATCTGCAAAAAATTGTATTATCTGGGATTCGACTCAGATCTAGTGTAAAAGTTTTAAATCATTTACCATTAGGCCAAAGAGCTTCCACGAGAGAGTGAGATTAAACAAAAAAAACATTCAAACATTATGTTCTTTGTCACAAGTACCATTCAAATTCGTAAACCAATCGTTTCCATTTCTTCCAAGTAAACAAACCAATCTATATACATGTTTCCTTTCACTTAATTATTACCCTGAATTCCAACAAATATCAACGTGTGATAGATATATATATATATATGGGTAACGTATGTAAGTAATTATGTTAAGGTGGAAATGGAAATACAAATGTGTGACAGTTGTACACGTGGGAGTAGCGCAAACAGCTCCTGGGAATGCCCATTTCTTCTGTGACAGATGCTTTCGCACGCTCCTCCTCATCCTCGGTGTAGATTCCGTACACCTGATCCATTTCTTTATTACAGATTCTTTTGCCATACAAAGTTTAACTTGTCCACTATAATTTCTTTTTGTAAAACAAACAAAAAGTTAGACTGAAGCAGGGTGAAACATTAGGTTACAGGAAATATACGCATGAAGTTTGTTCATGATCATTCATCGACCATTCAATTATTATTCTTTTAAGTTATTAATTTTTGAGCTTTCGATAATATACTTTAAGTCTTTCTATCCTTTTATGGCAAAAATTGTAATATGATTGCAACCTAATAAATGTATATGATCAAAGAATGATCATATATTTGGTAAAGTGAAGATAAAAAATATGGATCAATCCATTTACTACCTATAAAACTTGACATGGTATTAGAACCTAGTTTGTTGATCTAAGTAGTTAAGATGATCCAAGTATGGTTTATAGTGTTGTAGAGTGAAGTTTTTTTTTTTTTTTTTTTTGAATTGAATGTCAAATTTATTCAAGTCTAAAAAACAAGTTTTTACATCTTCATGCTATGGGGTGTAACAATGTTTGAAATAAAAAAATTGAAGAACTAAACTACACTTTTTCTATGGGTTGCTTTTCATCTTGTGTTGAACCAAGCTTCCATGGCCCCATCCAAACGTGCATCTCCATGCTCTCTAATTGTTGATATACGGTTCCGGACTTGCTTATCTATGAACTTGATTAGGCTCGATGGTGGTTGAGGTGTTTGAAGTTTTTTTTTTTTTTTAGTTTATACTTCGGTTTTGTTGACTTCGGTTTTAGTTTAAACAAGTTATGGTGAACAAATGAAAAATGACTTATCATATGAAACAATCCATTTTTTACCGTGCTCGGTTTTTTCTATTACAAGCTGTTAATACTGAGAGAAAAGTGATGAGGTCTGGTGCTATGTTTTCTTTAACCATCTCTTGGAACGAGTTCATCACAGATTCAAAATCCCCGTGGCTTGAATAGGCTGATATTATCGATGTCCAAACAAATTGATTTCTTGCAGACATCTTGGTTTTTTTTGTTGACTTCGGTTTTAGTTTATATTAGTATTATACCCGTTGCTACGCACCGGTAAGTATATTTGAATAATTAATATTGAAACAATAAAATTGAAAGCAAGTTTTTCCAATTTTAATTAAATACTTATATAAAAAGATGGAAATTCCTATGAACGTGCATCTCCATGCTCTCTAATTGTTGATATACGGTTCCGGACTTGCTTATCTATGAACTTGATTAGGCTCGATGGTGGTTGAGGTGTTTGAAGTTTTTTTTTTTTTGAAAAAGATTGTAGAGTGAAGTTCAGTTTAAGACCAATAAAACGTGTTAAAAATGCACATCAAAATGTAGAAAGATCCAAAGTAGTATGTAAAGAACACAAACCAATCATTGACCATTTTGTAAAAACCCATGACGCTTAATATTTACTCTTACAATCATATCAATTTTCTCAAATTTGAGTTTGGACAATCTTAAAAAAAAACTCTAAAGTATATACATTGAAGACTAGTCCAATGGTTGTCTCGCTGTATGTGTTGTGTCATCTTATTTTTCTATAATCATTTTTATAGCTCTCGTCTGCCTCATCTTCTGATAGACGTGTAGATCTAGCAGTTCGTATGCTGGTGTATTTTGGTGAATCTACACATATGACATTTGATTCTTATTCAGAGCTTTAATTCTTTCGTCTAAGAGTTTTTAGGTATATTTTTTTTTCTGGAGAGCTATATTACTAAAAATTGTCATCTTATGTCGACTTTGGATCTATGGATTAAAAGCCTCCTTAGATTTTGTTGACTTCAGTTTTAGTTTATACTAGTATTATACCCGTTGCTACGCACCGGTAAGTATATTTGATTAATTAATATTGAAACAATAAAATTGAAAGCAAGTTTTTCCAATTTTAATTAAATACTTATATAAAAAGATGGAAATTCCTATGATAAAATTATGCATACACAGTTTCAGAAACTAAGATCCGTGTTGATAAAGATAGGTATGAGTGGAATTAAGACATACATTAAGCACATTGAGAAAGTATGATATAGTTTTTTTCTCTAGATCTATTTTACATCAAACGTAAAAGTTTACCGAATAATACTACATTTAAACATTATCAAAAATAACAACATTGGAATATGATAAGAATAAAAATGAACTCAAAAGTTGTTTCTTTCTCTTTTCAGTCTTTAATTCTTGTGATGTTGTCTCATTGTTCTTCTACTACCTCATATAGTCTCACCATTTTCATCTTCACTTTTCCTTATGTGGCTTCTTAAGCTTCATTCCCTTTTTTAATCCCAACTATTGACAAAATAACAATGCTTCGAATAAAAATACAACAAATATATTAGAACCTGATCATTAACGTTCAATTCAGATTTTCTTGAACAATTAGTTTACATTAATATTAAAATGTATTAGCAAGTATATTTATGATGAAAATGTAGAGAGATATTAGAAGGGACTGACTTACATACTTAGGGGAATTTTAGGAATTTAGTGCAATTTGCTTCCTTTACTAAATACTTGGTCCGTTAGTGGCTTGCTAGACATGTTTGGTATCTTGTATATGAGAGTCGATCTAAGACATGGCCCCTAACTATACACATAGAATTTTTTTCCAAAACACTCATCTTTTTTGTACGACACATTAAAAGACAGAAAAATCTTTATATTTTTCCTGAATACAAAATTTAAACTTTGACTGTATATTATGAAATGGCCAAAACAATTATAATTAATTTAAGATTCCACAATTTTAAAAAGCTGTTACTTTCATTTTACGAAAAAAGTAATTTGTTCTTGAAAAACCTTTGACAAATGTTTAAATATGGTATCTTGGAGAAAAAATTGTGATTAAAATGATGGAAAATTAGTTAATAACAACGTAAAGGTTGTAAGTGTAATCCATGATCTTGATAATCATGGTAAACTGAAGCATGCATGTTCTTATATAATTGTGAGAAATTCTGAACCTATCAAAACAATGGTTAAAGAATTTTAATAAGAATTTCACTAACCTTTTGATTCGTGAGAAATGGTTGAAGATTGGTAATTTCAACCGACTTTTAGAGAATTCAGAACTATATGGAAAAATAAACAGAGGAAGAAGCAATTAAGATCATCTAATGATGTCAAAAACATAATGAAAGGATATTCTCCTTCGACAGAAAACATTTTGTGTTTTTTTTGCAACAATCGACAAAAAAATTTGCTAGCTTAATAACTTTAAAACAGGGACAAAAACTGAAGGGATTGAGTAAATGGAAAGAAAATCACGTTTTATACATCTAAAAAATAGGTAGTTAATAGAATCCCATAAATAAATCTTTGAAACTATAACCATGATCCACGATCTTTTATTTTTATCGTGGAGTTGGTTTTTAGTTTTAAAATTAAGCTCTTGGTTAATTGCTTTTTAATTTTAAAATTAAGCGCTTGATTAGTTTGTTGTTTTTTAATTTTAAAATTCAAAGTAATTTAGTCAATTTCCACTTGTCACATTTTTATTGATGAAGTGACTTGTGATTTAGTATATAAGGATACTGATTGTTTGGGATCTTATTTTGACAATTTCCGAAAATCACTTCAAAATCACATTACATCGTATTTTGATATTTAAATGAGATTTTTGCTAAATTGACCTAAATTGAAAGGTGTTTTGTCCCACTAACCTAATATGAAGGTTGTCCTCTTAACCAAACAAGTTTTGAAAATCAATTTAGCCCTTGAAAAAAAAAAAAATTCTTTATTTTCTGATTTTCAAAAACTCAGAAATTAGGATTAATATTTTTTAAATATATCACGATCAGAGAAGAATAGGAAGAAAAAGATTAGATTTAGAAAATATATTTTTAAATATATTAGTTAAAGAAAGTAAATAATCACGATTTATAAGATTTTAGATTTAAGGAAATAAAACTAACTTTAGTAGAAACTACCTTCTACCAACGGTAGAATATAGGTAAGATGTAGATGAATGTGGTAGAATGCATATGCTACATCGTGGAACTTGCTTTCTACATTGCATATAAATAGAACAATTGGCAGAATGGAGGTTTCTAGCCGTCGCAAATTTGTGTTGTTTGGTAGAAAGTGCAATTTACCGGCATATTTGACCTTGATAGACGGAAAAAAATATATTTTTAACACTTTTTTGAATAAAAAAAATATTAGCATGAAACTATATACCTTCTACACAACATTTTTGATTTTTCCTTATTTTAAAACATTATAAAAGCTATTTATTTTGAATTTTCAAAGTTTATTAAAGGCTAATTTAGGAAATTTTTGACACAAAAGATGTTAGGTTAGTGGGACAAAACACTTTCCAATTTAGGTCAATTTAGCAAAATTCCTTATTTAAATTGTGGAGTTTGATTTCGTTCGCAATCTATATGGCGGAATTCTGGTGTTAGGTCTTTAGTTCTTTACTATGTATTCAATAATAGTAATCTCTGTTGGCTTTGGAAGTAGATAACACAATATAAAGGAAGCTTTCAAAGCTAAAAACACCAAAACACCAAAATGAGGATAAAAATAAAATAAGAGTGATTACACACACCAAAGAATAAGATACAACATGGTAAAGAACCAGTGACCACGTGGGCATCACGTTATTTGTTTTCGACCAATCAGATCTCGAGTCTCCAACACACATCATATATTTTTCTTCTTTGGTTCTGATTTGTAGCCTTGTAAAATGGAACACAATTCCGTAAAAATTTTGCCAATAAAAAAAAAATATGAAAAAACGCAAAATCTGCGGAATTGCGCTTTACTTAAAAAAAAATACAAAAAAATCTTCACTAAGTGGAAAAGTCATATGATCTTTTTCATTAGATGAATAATTATAAGTCAGTATACGTTTAACATCTAAAAAAAGAAATTCAATTACGTTATTTTTAAAAGAATAATAACAACTATTCATAACTCAAATGAAAAAAATGATAAAAGAAACTATTTTTTCGATAAATAGATTAAATATTTTACACGAAAATATAATATGTTTTAAAAATACAGATTACAAATTTTACACGAAAATATAATACAAGTTTTAAAAGTTAAGATCGTTGGGCTTTGTGATTCTTATTTTTAACAACAAAAAAATTTAAATGTAACTATAATAGAAAAAGAACATAAATGGTTTATGCTATTAAGTAAATACAAAAATATATATCAAATGGAGTTAATATCTTAAGTAAAATATAATAAAATACAATTTTGAAGACAGTACAAGGTAAAATTTTAAAGTCAATGTATGACCAAAATAGATATATTTTTGACCTTACAAATACTTTGTATTTTTTAGATAAAAAACTACCGTTGTAATACTGAACAAACATCATAGTAAAATAATATCTTGGAAGAAAATATAGAAAAATTAAAAAGAAACTATTAAATTTAAATCCACATAGAAAGTGTAATGTATTTACAATAATACTAAAATATTATAGTAAATCGAAAATAAAACAATGAATGTTTAAATAATAGAATACTAGTATGCTATAATATCATAGCCTAATAAAAATATGTATATAAATATAAATATTTTAAAAATTTATGCATGATTAGTTAATTTCCTACAAATTATTCTAAAAAGAAATACTAACCTAATCACATTAATTGAAAGTTCATGCCTAGCGTGAACTAAATGTCGGTTTATCTATATATAGAACTGCAGATACATTCGTGATTTATAAAGTTCACGTGCAAGAGAACATATAGTGATTTTCATACATCATTATTCGATTTAATGCTTTTGAATACAAATAGTCCATACATATAATTAAAATTACATTTTATTTTCTCAGGTCTTATCGAGTTAATTAAAACTTGAAATTTGAGTCATTGGAACTTGAACACTGGTTGTACCTGTACTATATTCCAAGGTTGTTGCCTTGTTGGCCATGAGTTCATTATTCGAATTCATCGACACTTAACTTAGCTATTAAATTCTCCAAAATATAAGCACTTGAAAACTTATGTGATATCCAACCGTTAATGTACTATCATATAATACTACTACATATGTGTGTGTGTATACTCGAATAACATACATGAACTAATTAACGATTTACAACCGATGTTAATATGTTAGACTCTTACCGTCTATTCGGAACTGAAAAACAGAAAATAGAGACTCTCTAGTAGAGAGTACACATAGACTTGGATCACAAATTTGAAAACAATACACTAGAAATCTTAAGATAGTTGATAATTACCAATGTTTCAAAATTCGCTAGGCGCTAATCGGGCGCTCGGGATGGACCTAGCGCCTACCAAACATATCAAAAATTAAACAAATATTATAATAAATGTTAAAATTAATAAATATAGTAGTTAAATATTGTATTAGCACAATGAGTAGGAAGTTAATGATAGTTCAGTTTGTTGTTATCTTCGTTATTAGAGAAGAAGTGTTTGGTTCGATCCCTTAGCGTTGTTTTAGTCCAATTTTTTGTATATATATATTAATGAAAGGTAAAATGGTAATTTTGTCATCATCTTCAACCTGCGATATCTGAATTCTAAAAAATTAGTTTATGGATGCCGTCTGTTTTTTTACTCTTTTTTCACCAATTTCAACTTGTTTTTGACTGGATATAACAATAAATTGATAAATCTAATATTAAACATCATATTTCGACCAAAAACTTAAGATAATATGAGGTTTTAAGATTACTTCCGATTTGTTTTCCTGATATCAGCCCATAATCGTGGAGGCGGAGCTCCGTTGAGCGCTTAACCGGCGCCAAGGCGGTCTTCGCGGCCACGTTTTCGAACCGAAATAATTACACACACTATCTCGGTTTTACCCACAAAAAATTTAGGGTCTGATTGGATTAACCGCAGCAGGTACGGGTACAGTTGCGGGAATTTGTGGAAGTGGGCGAATGCAGTTTCAAACGTTAGTAAGCGGTTTATACAACTGGCAAAGAAATGGATGCGTTTGCGGGATGTTTATAACTGGTTGACTAGCGGATGCGATAACGGTTAAACAATAAATGAACAATAGAAAAATATTATCTAGTTATAAGAACATCAAAAACCATTCACTAGTTAGTTATAAATATACCGTTGCGCTAATCGTATAAATCGCTTAATAACGCTTGAAACCGCATTCGGCCACTTCCGCACACTCTCATTGCGGCTGAATCAATCATGCCTAACTTCAATACAAATTATACTTACTAGTCCCTTTATTTGTTTATAAAAGATATTTAAAGTTATTGCATATCCATTAAAAATAGATGAGAAAAATTCTTGTTTTCTGAAATAAAACATCAAATGTTATTTATCCAAATATTTAGACTTATAGAAAACCAATCTACATGACTCAAACAATAAAATAAAAAATCAATTAATTACATGACTCAAACAGTCTTAGCTTTTTGTTATTTTTGGCTAATCCTATAAACACACATCTTCCTATATATACAGCAAATCTTCCTTAGCATATAGCCATATACGATATGATTATGTATTGTTTTTTATGCAATAGATTCTTCAGTAACTTAACCTTGTAACATACAAATCGAGGGAAGAAACTATCCTCTTAAAGTTCCAATACATAATTTAAAAGCAGTAAAACATAAGATATATATATATATATATATATATATATATATATATATATATATATATATCACACAAGATGGACAGCTGATTTGAGGATGGCCTCAAATGCGTCAAGAGACTCTTCATGGCAAAGCCGGAAAGTCTAGAGTTAGTCACTTTCCAATGTGACATTGAAGATGAACTTCTACTTGAGGTAATCGCTAAAGCAAATTCGGTTATATCTTTTGGTTATGTATGAAAGACTTAAGAGCACAAGTCGGTGAATAGATTTATAAAAGTGTCTGGCACAATGCTCAGGATTACGACAACTCGCTATGACATGAAAAAAATTATAATGATTCTTTTCCCCTTAGGGAAGTAAGGTGAGTGTAAAACCCGTGAACCAATTTTGAGGAAATTGGAGGGTGTGTCGATCGACAGGCTGTGTTTTGAGGCTTAAGGCCGGGTTGTCAGAGAGGATCATGATCGATTTCCCAGGATTCTGCTAGGGGCCTGTCGAACGACACACACAAGGTGTGTCGAACGACAGACCAGTACGACGGCTGTCGAACGACACACATGAGGTGTGTCGAACGACAGCCAGTTCAGAGGCTGTCGAACGACAGCCAGTTCAGAGGCTGTCGAACGACAGCCAGTTCAGAGGCTGTCGAACGACACCTCGTGGTAGTGTCGAACGACAGTCATGTTCAGAGGGTGTCGATCGACACCTAGTGGTAGTGTCGATCGACAGCCGGTCTGATTGGCTGTGTTGAGCCTTCTATGTTTGTGTGCTGTGTGATTTGTTTGTTTACCTGAGTGGTCCATCGTGCCTGAGTGCGCAGTCGTAGATGGGATGACCGTCTCACTGAGTATTTATGATAATACTCACACATCTCTATTTTCCAGGTGATGCAGGTAAAGGCAAATTGTAATCGTGGAATCACGGCTACGAAGAGGGAGATGATCTAGGGTCTCGTGTTTCGTGTTGTTCTATTATCGTTTTAGAATTGGCTAGGTTGTTGGCGTAGTTCAATGAATTTGTTGAATTTGGAATTGTTATTGAACCGGTTATCTTCAGTATTTATTGGAATGGGTTGTTTGGTTTTAAAATTGTTTGGTTATCCGCTGTATTATTGTGTTGTGGTTTGCTTGGTTGTTGAGAATAGCATTTATGGGAACGCTAGTATGAGACCAAGGGTTTATTGTTAAAAAAAAAAACGGGTCGGGTCATTTCAGTTTGGTATCAGGGTTCGACGTTTGAGACTGCGACAGATCCGTAGACGTATCAGGAGGGTCTGTGTATTAGCGTGAGTGCCAGTGGGAGTGTCCGTGTGAGAGCCAATGTGAGGGCTGGTGGGACCAGGGCTGGTACTCGAGCTGGTGCTGGATTGGCTCGCTGTTCGGGTGCGCCCGCAGGAGGAGTCCATGTGATGAGATGATCGTTTGACAGATTTGTTGCAGTAGTTGTTGTGGCGGGTACTAGTGAGTGGGTCTGCCGGGAGTGCGGCTCAGAGTGTTGCGCATGTGGCTAAGAGTGATCCGTAGACGCTTCAAGATGGCTTGAGCGCCATTGAGACTACCAGCGTGCAACCAAGTGTGAGCGCCAGTGTGAGGGCTGGTGGGGATAGTGTGGTCCCAGGTTGGCTGCCGGGGGCCGGTGTGGGTCCTCGTGAGGTTGGTAGTGTGGGTACGCCCGCGGGTGGGGCTCAGGGTCGAGATGATCGTCTGGTGGATTGGCTTCGGTAGTTATGGGAGCGGTTACCAAGTGCGGTGTCAGTTAGGCTCCGGTGATGCCATGAGTGGCAGAGGTGCGGCTGAGGGCTACACTTGTGCAGAGGATTGGTATAGGATTCTTTGCGAGTGGTGTGTTACAGCTAGGAGGGTTCAGGCAGAGTTGGCCTGGGCGGACTTTTGGGCAGAGTGTGATGCCAAGTTCTTCCCTCTAGAGGTTGGGAATCGTTTAGAGACGAGGTTTTTGGAACTGGATCTGGGAGAGAGATCATTTCGTGGGTATGATTTGGAGTTTAACCGACTCCTGGTTTATATTGGTTCATGATGGTAAGAGCATGGAGGGCGAGGAGGCCCAGGATAAGAGGTTCTTGAGAGGACTTTGATCAGATTGAGAACACGGTGCAGAGTGTCCATGTATGCTATGAGAGCATAGTTGGTTGAGACTGCTGGAGGCATTGAGGTGGTCATGAGGGAGCAAGCTGTGTGGGTTAGCCCAGATATTTAGTGTATTTGGCCTCAACAGTAGGTGATACATGGCGTGGCGGTAAGCCTGCGCAGGGACATAAGAGGAAGTAGGAGGATACTTCCGGGTTGAGTAATAGTGGCCAAGGATGCTTCGGGTGTGGAAGCATGGATCATAGTTGGCGAGCTTGTTAGGTTTCTTAGCACATGGGAGTGGTGTGGAGACCTTGGTAGTGGGCAGTAGTGAGTCTCACGTGTGGTTTGAGTCTTGAGCATCATTGCTTAATCACTCCGGAGCGTGCTGAGTGGCGCTGGTGAGCGGATTGGACTGGTTATGGTTATTGGAGGAAATTTTCCTAGTTACTCATGGCCGGGCGAGAGGCATGGATATTCTAGTGGCATGTGAGTTGATGCTAGCGGACTTGGTGATCAGTCCAGTGGAACTATATGATGTCATCTTGGGTATGGATTAGTTGGACCAGTACAGAGTCCACATGGATTGTCACCGGGGTCGACTTGTGTTCGAGTGTGATGGTGGGAGGTTGGTTATCAGTGGGTGAGACCGACTCCTGGGAGTCTCGTGATCTCTCTGTGCTAGCTGAGGCTATGTCGAGAGGGGTTGAGAGGCTCACTTGGCGACTATGGTGATGCCGGAGTCTGTAGGTGGGGTTGCAGTGAGGGATATTCGGGTTGTCCAGGACTGTGAGGATGTCTTTCGATCGTTGCAGGGATTGCCGTCGTTGCGGTCGGATCCTTTCACGATTGAGTTAGAGCCTGGGATGACACCGTTATCTAAGGCACCTTTCAGGATGGCTCCAGCAGAGTTGGCAGAGTTGATGAGGCAGCTAGAGGATTAATTGAGTAAGGGTTTCTTTCGGCTGAGTACTTTACCGTGGGGAGCACCGCTGTTGTTTATGAAAAAAAGTGTGGTTGTTTCCGGTTGTGCATTATTGAGGGCTTAACCGAGTCACCGTGAAGAACAAGTATCCTTTGCCGATAACTGATGAGTTGTTGGATCAATTGTGAGGGGCTACTTGGTTCTGCAAGGTTGACTTGGCATCCGATTAACACCAGATTTCTAGTGATGAGGTGGATGTTAGGAAGACGACTTCCTTGACGAGTCATGGGCAGTGTTGAGTTAGTGGTGATGTCTTTCGGGTTGACGAATGCACCTGCTGCATTTATGAGGTTGATGAGCGAAGCTTTTCAGGAGTATCTGGATGAGTTCGTGATTAACTTCATCGAGGGAATCTTGGTGTATTCAAAGAGTCCTGGGGAGCATGAGCTAGGAGAGGGCAATTTTGGGGAAGTTGCAAGAGCATAAATTGTTTGCTAGGTTGAGCAAGTGCAGTTTCTGGCGAGGGAGATTGGATTTCTAGGTCACATCATTTCTGCAGAGGGAGTTTCTGTGGATCCGGCGAAGATTCAGTCTATCCAAGATTGGCCTAGACCGAGGTGAGCCCTATGTGGTGTATACAGCTGCTTTGGGAGTTGGTTTAGGTTGTGTGTTGATGCAGCAGGGTAAGGTGATTGCTTATGCTTCGAGGCAGTTGAGGAAGCATGAGGGCAATTATCCGGTTCATGACTTGGAGTTGGCTGCAGTGAACTTTGCGTTGAAGATTTGGAGGTCTTATCTGTATGGTGGCAGAGTTTAGGTGTTGACTGATCATCATAATTTGAAGTACATTTTTACTCAGGAGAATTTAAATGTATGACAGAGGCGATGGTCGGAGTTGTTGGTTGATTATGACTTAGACATTGTCTACCATCCGGGTAAGGGTAACACTGTGGCAGATGCTCTTAGTCGGAGGCGGTATGATTCATCTCAGGAGCGGGATGTGGAGACTCTTGTGAGCATGCTTGGTACTTTTTGAGGTTATGCGTTACTTCAGAGGAGCCGTTGGGGTTAGCGGCAGCTGATCAGGCGGATCTTTTGAGCAGGATCCGAGTAGCTCAGGAGAAGGATCAGGTCTTGGTTGATCTCTCTAAGGCTGTGTGTTCTGAGTATCAGGTTTCTGCTAACGGAACTATCCTAGTGCATGGACGAGTCTGTGTGCCCAAGGATGAGGAGTTGAGGCAGGAGATTCTGAGAGAGGCTCATGCGAGCAAGTTTTCGATTCATCCAGGAGCGACTAAGATGTATCGTGATCTGAAATGGTATTATCATTGGGTCGGGATGAAGAGAGAGGTGGCGGATTGGGTTGCAGCGTGCAACGTTTTTCAGGTTCCGAGTGGCTTATTGCAGAGTTTATCCATTCCAGAGTGGAAGTGGGACATGATTACCATGAATTTTGTGGTAGGATTGCCGGTTTCTCGGACCTATGACGCCATTTGGGTAATTGTTGATCGACTGACTAAGTCAGCATATTTTGTGGCCATTAAGAAGACAGATGGAGCTGAGGTCTTGGCTAAGAAGTATTTAAAAGAGATTATGAGGTTGCATGGTGTGCCAGCGAGCATTGTGTCGGACACAGACCAGTACGACGGCTGTCGAACGACACCTCGTGGTAGTGTCGAACGACACCTAATGGTAGTGTCGATGGACAGCCTATCTGATTGGCTGTGTTGAGCCTTCGTTGTTTGTGTGCTGTGTGATTTCTTTGTTTGCATGAGCGGTCCATCGTACCTGAGTGCGCAGTCGTAGATGGGATGACCTTCTCACTGGGTATTTATGATAATACTCACACATCTCTTTTTTCCATGTGATGCAGGTAAATGCAAATTGTAATCGTGGAATCACGGCTACGAAGAGGGAGATGATCTAGGGTATCGTGTTTCGTGTTGTTCTATTATCGTTTTAGAACTCGCTAGGTTGTTGGCGTAGTTCAATGAACTCGTTGAATTTGGAATTGTTGTTGAACCGGTTATCTTCAGTATTTATTGGAATTGGTTGTTTGGTTTAAAATTGTTTGGTTATCTGATGCATTGTTGTGTTGTGGTTTGCTTGGTTGTTGAGGATATAATTTATGGGAATGCTAGTCCGAGACCAAGGGTTTATTGTTAAAAAAAAAAAAACGGGTCGGGTCGTTTTAGTGTGACCGAATTCTATGCGAGGGAGTAAGTTGTTAAGATTGCTAACATCCTAAAAGCCAAAGTTATTATCCTAGCCAAAGTCCTAAAAAACAAGTCTATGACAATTCTAATTTGATTAGAGGATGGGACATTTATGATTGTCAAATACTTTTGTCTTGGTGGGCGAGGGGATCAAGCCCATAGGTGAAGTCTAAGCCCAAATGGTTTTCTGAAGTTGAAGAGTTGACCCTTCCTCGTCGGTAGCGTACATCGGACGATGAGGACGACTGGTCGGAAAAGCTTCGGAGATGAGATCGGAGTTTTGTCAACTTCATTTGTGAGGTATCGTTTCCACGATGTGGGGGGGGGGGGGAGAGTGTATAAGAACTTCTCGATCCGGTCAGATATGAGGAAGATTGCGAGAGAAGACGGCGATACAGTTGCTCGCCTGCGGTGGACGTCATCGCCAGTGCAGAGAGAGAATCTGGTGGTTTCGAGGGCAGAGAAGAGCTCAGCTGAGCCATATATAGAGTCTTGAATAGAGGAATAAGTAGATCTTGCGTCAGCGCTTTGTAAAGAGGAGGCGGGTCATGAGGAACCAGTTGTTCTAGATGGATCAACGGTGTCGAAGTTATCACCACATGTCAGAGTTATTACCACACGGAGGTGAATGGATCTTGTGCCTAGCCTTTTCAGATCAGGCTTCGAGAATAAGCTCATAGGAAAAAGCCATGGAGTAGAAAATGAAACCATGGAAAAGAGGAGGAGTGAGTGGACAATCTTGTCGGAAAACGGACGAAGACCAGAAGAGGGAGAGAGCCGGATCTCAGGCGGAGACGCATGCAAACGATCGACGGAGGCGAAGACACATCCTTGCTTGGATAAGCTCAGCGGCGGCGGCTACCTCGATAACCAGATCTGAAATATTTTTCTGTAAAGTCTCACATATGATTATGTATTTATCTCCACATTTTTACTGATTTAAATCTTTTAAAAATACATTATATATATATATATATATTTAAGTCAATTCCTTGTGCCCAATAAATTTTTAATCATGCATAAGTTCTAGCAAACATTTTCTTGTTCCAAAAGCTTTGCGTACTTTCAAGAATGTTAATCATATTATATGTCAAAGATAAGATTTATATATAATTATCATTGTAGGTTAATATTTTTCTTATGTTGTTCGTAAAAAAAAAAATCAACTCGAACATACTTAAGGTTGATTGTACTGGTCCCCCTCAACTTTTCATTTTCTAGTCGGATCTCCCTCGACTTTTGACATTTCTATTTTTGTTCCTCAAAAAGTATAACTCTTTGTAATTCCACCCAAACTAATTTGTTTCTTCAAAATTTTAAAACTCATATTAACTGAGTTTACGTGCGTTTTGATTAACCCGATCCATAATTCAACATAAACTAAACACAATTGTGTTTAGTTTACGTGCGTTTTGATTAACCCGATCCATAATTCAACATAAATAAAACCCGAATTTGAAACCTTCTGTGTGAGAAAGAACGTTTGGGGAACTCTCTAAACGAAATAAAAAATTTGCTTTTTATCTACATATATTAAATAAATTCGTGGTGTGAAAAATAAAAGGAAAAAACGTGTTCTGTGTTAGAACATACAATTTTTTTTGGTATAACCTTCTAACGCTGAAATCGGTTTTCCCCTTTTATTTTTTACACCACGATTTTATTTACATATATGTAAATAAAAAATAAACCCTTTAATTCGTTTAGAGACTTTTCCCAAACTTGATTTTACTAAAACTAGAAGTAAATCAAACCCTCATTCTCACACAGAGGGTTTCAAATTCGGGTTTTATCCTATATATATTAATTGGGGAGACACTAAAAGAAAAAATCATATGTGTCATTCAAAGAGGATTTTAAGGGATAATTAACCAATCAAAACATTTCAGTTAATACTATATGTCATTATGTAAATCTCTACATATTATCATTAATATTGAACATAAACTCATTAATACAAGTTTTACCAATTTAAGTCTAACTTAATGTAATGGTTTAAATGGGTAAGTGTAAAAATGCCATTTTAAACTTACCATATTATCTATTTTAATCTTTTTGATATATTAACAAGTTTTTATTATTACTGTGACCCCGATTGACAGGTTGATGAGGTGCTGTCGATCGACAACCTTTAGGTATGTCGATCGACAGGTATGTGAAGTGTTGTCGATCGACACCTAGAGGGTGTGTCGATCGACATGCACCTACAAAAGGTGTCGATCGACACCTAGTGGCAGTGTCGATCGACAGCCTGTCTGGTTGGCTGTGGTTGAGCCTTTGTTTTGTGTTTGTGTGCTGTGTGATGTATGTTTGCCTGAGCGGTTCCATCGCGTCTGAGTGCGCAATCGTAGATGGGATGACCGTCTCACTGGGTATTTGTGATAATACTCACGCATCTCTTTTTTCCATGTGATGCAGGTAAAGGCAAATTGTGATCGTGGAATCATGGCAACGAAGAGGGAGATGATCTAGGGTCTCGGGTTTTCGTGCTTTGTGTTGTTGCTTTCATCGTTTTTAGAAGGGCTGTTAGGTTGCTAGTTTTGTGGAACTTTTTGATTTGGAATTGTTTTTGGATTGGATTGGTTTAGTAATTTTATTGGAATTGGAATTCTGTTTGGTTATCCGCTGTTGTTTAGTTATGTTGTTGCTTGGTTGTTGAGGATAGCATTTATGGGAATGCTACTCCGAGACCAAGGGTTTAATTGTTTAAAAAAAAAAAATGGGTCGGGTCGTTTTAGTTTGGTATCAGAGCCATTACGGTTTTAGGACGGGCTAGAACTTCTAGGATTGAATTTGGTAAATTGCAATTCTGTGAGTTTTGGGGGTTCTGGATCATCTTCCTTCGAGCCTTCAAAGAGATTCAACGGTAAGTGTTGATTGTTTGTGTTGTAGTCTTTCTAGTGCTTAGCTTGCCTGCTTGTGAGTGCAGTGAGATGGCGAGAGCGACTACAGGGCATGGTCGTGGGGGACGAGGAGGCCGAGGCAGAGGTCGTGGACTCGGGGATGAGCTTAGTGAGGCTCAGAGTTCTGCGCGTGGGCCTGTGGCAGGTCAGCAGCCGATGCATGATGGTTAGACCGCAAGTTTGACTGCCAGTGTGGGGGCCGGTTTGGGTCCTGTTGGGGCCGGTTTAGGTCCTTTAGGGGGTGGTGTAGGTCCCATTGAGGCTGGTGGTGCTGGTGGTGTTGACGCAGCTGGGGGTCCGGTCGCGGCCGCAAGTGTAGCCCAGGCTGGAGATGATCGTATTGCTGATATGCTGAGACAGTTGTTGGAGCGGTTACCGGGTGCGGTGCCAGTGCAGGCTCCAGTGTTGCCACGAGTGGCAGAGGTGCAGCCGAGAGCTGCTGTTTCTGATGAGGTTTCGTCATATATTCGTATGATGGAGCAGATGCAGAGGATCGGTACGGGTTCTTTTGCGGGAGGTGTGAAGCCTGAAGAGGCTGATGAGTGGCGGATGAGGTTGGAGCGGAACTTTCGCTCGATTAGGTATCTAGAGGGATACATGGTAGACTTGACAGTCCATTATTTTGCACACCTCTGGTAGAGGAGTGTGGCAGTCGTGGTCCGACTTTGTGACGGAGTTCAACTCCAAGTTCTTTCCTCAGGAGGCGTTGGATCGTTTGGAGGCGAGGTTCTTCGATTTGACTCAGGGAGCGATGTATGTGCGGGAGTATAACGTGGAGTTTAACAGACTCTTAGGTTATGCTGGTAGGAGCTTGGAGGATGAGCATGCTCAGATTCGGAGGTTCTTGCGAGGACTTCGTCCGGATTTGCGGACTCGGTGCAGAGGCATCAGGTTTGGGTCCAGAGTGGAGCTGGTAGAGATGGCTGCTCAGATCGAGGAGGATCTTAGGGAGCAGGCTGCGGTAGTGATCCCAGCTGTTCAGCCTAGCAGGCCTCAGCAGCAGGTGCAGCAGGTGGGTTCTGACAAGGGCGGCAAGCCTCTACAAGGACAGAATAGGAAGTGGGAGAGCACTTCGGGATCGGGCCAGAGTGGCCGAGGTTGTTATTTGTATGGTAGTCTAGACCACAAGAGGGCGAGTTGCCCGAAGCAGAGTGAGGTTCGAGCGGTTCGGACGTGCTATCAGTGTGGAGAGTCGGGGCACATCAGGCCGAACTATCCAAAGTTGCAACCGTTGGCAGTGGCAGTGGTCCAGCCAGTAGCTCAGTATGGGCCGGTGCAGCCTTTGGACCATATTGCGGCGATGCAGCGCCCGCCGCCTATAGCAGCGCCGGGTGAGCCGAGCTCTAGGCCGATCACAGGTAAACCTTCTAATTTAGACTTTGTAAATTCAGTAGTATAGGATTTCTTGGTGCTTGTTTTGGATGGTTGCATGTGATAGAAAGTTAGGTTGCTTAGCTCATGGGAATGATGTAGGGACCTTGTTTGTAGGCGGGTGTGAGTCCCACGTGTTGTTTGATTCTGGAGCATCGAATTGCTTCATTACTCCGGATCATGCTGAGAGAAGTGGTATCCGTAGTGACGCTGGTGAGCGGACTGGGCCGGTGATGGTTGTTGGAGGAGAATTTCTAGCTACTCATGGCCGGGCGAAAGATGTGGATATCTTGGTAGCGGGTAAGTTGATGCCAGCTGACTTGGTGATCAGTCCGGTGGAGCTGTACGATGTTATCCTTGGTATGGATTGGTTGAATCGGTACAGAGTCCATCTGGATTGTCATCGGGGTCGAGTGGTATTCGAAAGTGAAGGTGGGAGGTTGGTTTATCAGGGCATGAGACCGACTTCAGGTAGTCTCGTGATCTCACTTGTCCAAGCTGAGGCGATGATTGAGAGAGGTTGTGAGGCTTACCTGGCCACAATTGTAATGCCGGAGGCTGTTGGTGGGGTTGCTGTGAGAGATATTCAGGTCGCTCGGGATTTTAGGATGTATTTCAGTCGTTTCAAGGATTACCGCCGTCTCGGTGTGATCCTTTCACGATTGAGTTAGAGCCCGAAACGACGCCATTGTCCAAGGCACTCTATCGAATGGCTCCAGCAGAGTTGGCGGAATTGAAAAAGCAGTTGGAGGATTTGTTGGAGAAGTGGTTTATTCGACCGTGGGGAGGACCAGTGTTGTTTGTGAAGAAGAAAGATGGTAGTTTCCGGTTGTGCATCGATTATGAGTTTCCGGTTTCCAGGGCTTAACCGAGTCACTGTGAAGAACAAGTATCCTCTTCCGAGAATTAATGAGTTGTTAGATCAATTGAGAGGGGCTACTTGGTTCTCCAAGATTGACTTGGCATCCGGTTACCACCAGATTCCTATTGACGAAGCAGATGTTCGAAAGACGACTTTCAGGACTCGGTATGGGCATTTTGAGTGTGTAGTGATGCCATTCAGGTTGATGAATGCACCGGCGGCATTTATGAGATTGATGAACGGAGTTTTCTAGGAGTATATGGATGAGTTCGTAATCATCTACGTCGATGATTTTCTGGTGTATTCGAAGAGTCTGGAGGAACATGAGGTTCATTTGAGGAGAGTTCTGGAGAAGTTGCGGGAACAGAAGCTATTTGCGAAGTTGAGTAAGTGCAGTTTCTGGCAGAGAGAGATGAGATTTTTGGGTCACATCGTTTCTGCAGAAGGAGTTTCTATGGATCCGGCGAAGATTGAGTCTATCCGAGATTGGCTTAGATCGAGGAATGCAACTGAGATCAGGAGTTTTCTTGGGTTGGCAGGCTATTATCGGAGATTCGTCAAGGGTTTTGCGAGTATGGCTCAGTCCATGACGAAGCTGACGGGGAAGGATGTTCCTTTTGTGTGGTCGGCTGATTGTGAGCTGAGTTTCGCAAAGCTGAAGACAATGTTGACTAGTACACCAATATTGGCGTTGCCTGATCCGGGTGAGCGTTATGTGGTGTACACAGATTCTTCGGGAGTTGGTTTGGGTTGGGTGCTGATGCAGCAGAGTAAGGTGATTGCTTATGCTTCGAGGCAGTTGAGGAAGCATGAGGGCAATTATCCTGTTCATGACTTGGAGCTGGCGGCAGTGATCTTCACGTTGAAAATTTGGAGGTCTTACTTGTATGGTGGCAGAGTTCAGGTGTTCACTGATCATCATAATCTGAAGTACATTTTTACTCAGCAGAATTTAAATGTACGACAGAGGCGATGGTCGGAGTTGTTGGCTGATTACGACCTGGACATTGTCTACCATCCTGGTAAGGCTAACACTGTGGCGGATGCTCTTAGTCGAAGGAGGTATGATTCATCTCAGGAGCGGGATGTGGAGAATCTGGTGAGCATGCTTAGTACTTTGAGATTGTGTGTCACTTCAGAGGAACCATTGGGTTTAGCGGCGGCGGATCAGGCGGATCTTTTGAGCAGGATCCGAGTAGCTTAGGAGAAGGATCAGGTGTTGATTGATCTCTCTAAAGCTGCTGGTTCCGAATATCAGGTTTCTGCTAACATGACTATCTTGGTGCATGGACGAGTCTGTGTACCTAAGGATGAGGACTTGAGGCAGGAAATTCTGAGAGAGGCTCATGCGAATAAGTTTTCGATTCATCCGGGAGCGCCTAAGATGTATCGAGATCTGAAGCGGTATTATCATTGTGTCGGGATGAATAGGGATGTGGCGGATTGGGTGGCAGCGTGCAACGTGTGTCAGCTGGTGAAGGCTGAGCATCAGGTTCCTAGTGGCTTATTGCAGAGTTTACCCATTCCAGAGTGGAAGTGGGACATGATCACTATGGATTTCATGGTAGGGTTGCCGATTTCTCGGACCTATGATGCGATCTGGGTGATTGTGGATCGCTTGACTAAGTCAACACATTTTCTGGCCATTAAGAAGACAAATGGAGCTGAGGTCTTGGCTAAGAAGTATGTGAAGGAGATTGTAAGGTTGCATGTAGTGCCCATGAGTATTGTGTCGGATCGAGATCCGAGGTTTGCTTTAGTGTTCTGGAGAGCTTTTCAGGCTGAGATAGGCACTAAGGTGCACATGAGTACAGCTAATCATCCGCAGACGGATGGGCAGTCCGAAAGGACGATTCATACACGTGAAGATCTGTTGAGGATGTGCGTGCTAGATTGGGGTGGCCATTGGGCGGATCACTTGAGTTTGGTGGAGTTCGCATATAACAACTGTTTTCAAGCGAGTATCGGAATGGCTCCTTTTGTGGCGTTGTATGGGAGGTCATGTCGTACTCCGCTGTGTTTTACCCAAGTGGGGGAGAGGAGCATCCTTGGGGCTGATTTTTTTCAGGAGACGACGGAGAAGATCTGTGTTGTGAAGCTGAACTTGGAAGAGGCTCAGGATCGGCAGAAGAGTTATGCTGATAGGAGAAGGAAAGAATTAGAGTTTGCAGTCGGAGATCGAGTGTATCTCAAGATGGCTATGATGCGGGGTCTGAACAGGTCCATATCCGAGGATAAGCTGAGTACGAGGTACATGGGTCTGTTCCGGGTTGTGGAACGTGTGGGCACAGTTGCTTATCGGTTGGAGCTGCCTCCGATCATGGAGAAATTCCATGATGTTTTTCACGTTTCGAAACTCAGGAGATGCTTACATGCTTCTGAGGAGGTAGCAGTGATGATTCCTGCGGATCTTCTGCCTAATCTGACTGTTGGGATGAGGCAGGTAAGGATTCTTGGGAGAAGTATCAAGGTTCTACGCCGGAAGAGAGTGCCGTTGTTGAGAGTCTTGTGGGACTGTGACGGTATTCAGGAAGAGACTTGGGAACCAGAGGCAAAGATGAAAACAAAGTTCAGGAAATGGTTCGAGAAGCAAGCCGAGGAGTGAATTCGTTTTTCTTTGTGGTTTCCAGCTTCAGTTTTGTGTTGTGATCACCGTGTGTGGTGAGGTTTTTGGTTGTGGATTTTGTATTTTCATTAAGTTGTAATGATTATGACATTTTCCAGTTGAATAAGAAAGTGTTTTTCTTATGTGTTGACTTTGAGAGTCATGTGTTTGTGGTTAGAGAACCTTGAAATGGAAGTTTTATTGTGAATAGAACTTGCCAGTTTCGGTGGGGACTCTAGCGGTTTGTGTGTGTGTGTGTGAGAGTCTCGGAATAGGAATTTTACGGTGGTTAGAACTGTCTAGTTCCTGAGAGACTCTGCAGGGACATCCGGGGTGAGGGATGGTCCGGGTGATCTGTGATGATCTCGATTGTGATGGTATTCTGGGTTGGGAATATCATGTGAGACCTTAGGAGGTAGTTCCGGTCAGAGGTGCATTATAGACGTTAGGAATTGATTGCATAGCTCAGAGATAGACAATGGTTCTTTCTTGGAGATGAGTCTCCGGCAGATCGTGAGAGATGCGTCTCTCCGGGGGACAGTGGGTTCCCTGCATACCGATCGTTCGTCAGGACTGCGAGGACTGAGAGCGTGAGGGTATGGAGATAGTTTGGGGAGGTTGCGACCTCTGGCAGATCTTTGAGAGATGCGTCTCTCCAGGGATAGTAAGTTCCTTGCATACCGAGAGCTTGATAGACTGTGTGTCTTGATGAGTTGAGGTGTGGAGATGGTTGAGTATCAAACACCGTCAGGACTGCGCGGACTCAGGTGGGTTAGTACTAGACACCGAGAGCTGAGGGGTGACGATCCCGAGAGCTAGATGGTGGTTATGAGTTATGAGTTATGGGCAATCAATGTCTGAGACGGGTCTATATGCATAGAACGGATGTGAGCCTCGAGAGGGTCTGGGAGATGCAGTCTCCGGTGTTACTGGCGGATTGGCCAGGGGTTAGCTTGGTGGGTAGTGTTTGAGGATTCGAGGACGAATCCAGTTTTAGTGGGGGAGAATTGTGACGCCCGTGAACCATTTTTTTGTGAAAAATGGAGGGGCTGTCGATCGACACACGTGGTGTCTGTCGATCGACAGGGCTCTTAAGGGCTGTCGATCGACACACCTAGTGTATGTCGATCGACATTTACCCGAGTAGGTCGGTTTTCTGGTTCGATTTAAGTCGTTCAATTGGACCGGGCCGGTTTGGGGAAACCCTAGGGCTTCATATTTAAGGGTTTTTGGCCGCATTTGAGCGAACCAAAGTCCTAAAAGCTGCAGAAAAGAGTTGAGAGAGAATTCCTCTTTTGCTTGTGAGTTTTTGTGATTAGGGTTTCGTTCTTGAGCGATTTGAAGTAGAATTTCGTGGTGGTTGTAGCTGAGATCGTTTCTAGCCTCATATCCAGCTAATTCTATCGAAAATCTAAGGTGAGTGCGTGACCATGGTTTTTGGGCCGGTGGAATCGTTAGGGTTGTTTGGTGATAGGTTTGTAATCATGTGGATTGATTGTGTGATGTTGTATGAGATTGTGGAATGTGTTTGGATTGTGTGGATTGTGATTTTTCGTGCAGGTTTCGTGTTGACGCAGAGGAGGAATCGATCCGAGAGGATAATGATCGATTTCCCATGAATCTGCGAAGGCCTGTCGATCGACAACCACTGGGTATGTCGATCGACACCTAGAGGTTGTGTCGATCGACAGGCTGATGAGGTGCTGTCGATCGACAACCTTTAGGTCTGTCGATCGACAGGTATGTGAAGTGTTGTCGATCGACATCTAGAGGATGTGTCGATCGACAGGCACCTACAGAAGGTGTCGATCGACACCTAGTGGCAGTGTCGATCGACACCTAGTGGCAGTGTCGATCGACACCTAGTGGCAGTGTCGATCGACAGCCTGTCTGGTTGGCTGTGGTTGAGTCTTTGTTTTGTGTTTGTGTGTTGTGTGATGTATGTTTGCCTGAGCGGTTCCATCGCGTCTGAGTGCGCAGTCGTAGATGGGATGACCGTCTCACTGGGTATTTGTGATAATACTCACGCATCTCTTTTTTCCATGTGATGCAGGTAAAGGCAAATTGTGATCGTGGAATCATGGCAACGAAGAGGGAGATGATCTAGGGTCTCGGGTTTTCGTGCTTTGTGTTGTTGCTTTCATCGTTTTTAGAACGGCTGTTAGGTTGCTAGTTTTGTGGAACCTTTTGATTTGGAATTGTTCTTGGATTGGATTGTTTTAGTAATTTTATTGGAATTGGAATTCTGTTTGGTTATCCGCTGTTGTTAAGTTATGTTGTTGCTTGGTTGTTGAGGATAGCATTTATGGGAATGCTAGTCCGAGACCAATGGTTTAATTGTTTTAAAAAAAAAAACGGGTCGGGTCGTTTCAATTACTTAGAACAAAATGATCTATTGTACATACATATAAATAAATATATATATATATATATTTAAGTTAGTAAAAATAAAAAATATTTTTATTGTGATGTAATTTATGATACATATTTAATCACAAATACAAATATCTATACATTTGATCATTGGAAAATATTTATTGATTTTTTTTTTATATCCGACAAATTAATATGATTTATCGTATGATTTATAATTTACATGAATAAAGAGGATTAATTTTACATTAAAAATAAAAAATATTGCATATGTTTTTATCAATTTTACACATAAAAATACAAAAACTAATGGCATTAACATATGTTTAATCAAAAGTATTTATTTTTATTACATCTATGCACAAGATATATATTTTTATACATTTTAGATATTAATAATATTATGATTTGTCATACATATTTAAATGTTAAAAAATATAATATAAGTTAAAATCGATTAATCTATTTAATATTTAATACCGTGCTTTGGCACGGGTCAAAATCTAGTTTATGATGAATTATGGATCGGATTAATCAAAACATATTTAGACTAAACGCAATTATTGGTTAACATGATTTTTGAAATTTCGAAAATAATATTAGTTTGGGTGGAGTTACAAAGAGTTGTACTTTTTGAAGAGGAAAAATAGAAAGGTTAACCCCATACTTACGACACAACAATTTTACATAATGCGATCTACTATCAATCGAGGCTCAATACATATATAAACATAACACATGTAAAATCTTTTAGCGATGTGCAAAGAAAATTTATAAACCTTTGGAAATAACATGCCAAAATGGACAAAAAAATTTATGTTTGTTGACAAGAATATCTTTTTTTTTTTCTCTGGATCTTATATTAAAGCCGCGTCGAATGCGTTTTTGGAATGCAATGTATGATACATGATGAAATACGAAGCCAATGTCAACAACAAAGACATCGAAATCAAAACCAATAGATCTAAACAAATACAATCTAACCCAAGCTTGAAACAGATGAACACAACTATAACCCGAAACTACCGCAAATCCACACAAACCATCGCCATCTCTGCACAAATACCACTATACCGATGGCTAAAGGAAAACAAACTCAGGAACTAAAGACCATGAACAAAGGCAGGCCGAGAAGCATGAGATAAAACCGCCAAATACTCACTTCCTCCATGGACGAGACTAGTGATACAGCCAAACAAGGATGACCAATGCAATATGATACCACGACAAATAAGACCACCAACAAAGAAACACGAACAAAAATCTAAGCACTATGTTTCTTCTTCACTGAAAACCTCAACCCAATATAAGGGAAAGTAGTTGAGATGCAAACCCAATTGTTGCAGGAAGATTTATTCGGATAGGACGGAGACCAAAAAAACTGGGATGTTGGATGGGGAAGAAATGACCCGAAGACATCTTCATCATCACCAATAAGAGATCAACCTGTTACATAATCAACTCCACAAACCAACACCATTGAATAACCAAAAGGAGAGCAAGTAAACCCTTCAACCATTCCAACCAGAGACAAATAGCTTAAGGATAGACTAAGCTTGGGAACAACAAATTCAGAACAAGCTGGAAACTCAAACCAATTAGGGGAACAATCCAAAACTACAAGAAAATCCGAATAAGAAACTGAATCAAATATGAAATTGGACTTGAAATCTTCAACGTTTGCAGCTAAACCGCACCGTTGTCAAGAAAGATCGGTGCCTCCGACTTCAAAATCCAAAACCAAGATCCATATCTGAGATCCAAAGATCAAATCTCATCAAATCCCTTTAGATCTTAACACTTACCCTATTAAAACCGATAACTAAACTATAACTACAACCCGAAAAGCAAGAAAAAATCTGATTGGCGACGGAGCTAAGGAAGCCGCCGGTCACGGGAGCTCACAGAGAAGATGAAAGATTAGAGAGAAGGGAGAGAGAATATTCTAGAGAGAGGTTTTTGTATTTGCTCATGTTGTTGACAAGAATATCTAGGAAGTATAAAATCTTCTATGTATTTAAGGAGAAACACTTTGAGCTTATGTGTCAAGTTCTCATTTTTTCTCTTTTTTGATTTAATTTATTACTCTATTATTACTTACTACTATACTCTAATCCAAACACACTACCATAACATAATCCATATACCCAAACATATTTTTAATTAATAAGAATTTAATAATTCAATTACACTACAAAACATAAATCGATTAACTAGTTTAAAAGAAGAATTATGATTTAGTCTACATCGATTAAAATAATCATTAATTTATAAGATCGAAAATCGGTGACAAGTTTTTGATTATATATGCAATCTTTGATTTTTTATCTATGAATCATATATCGTATCTGTGAAAAATATGTTTTGTTGGTTTTAACCATTTTACGGATGAAATACATTTTATAAAATAAAATAGCAATTTGTTTTTGATAAAATTGCAAATTTAAATATGTAAAGTTGATCTTAAATTTCGTATAATAAATATATACTAAAACTATATTAGTTTTACTTGATAAATATTTGATTCCGCGTATAACGCGGATACTACTCTACTAAGTCAACAAAGAAAATGGAGCTCATAGCATGAACGTCTTGCACTTTTATGTGTTTTTCTAATCTCTCTTTCATGGAGACCATTTGCAATATGATTAGGGGCATGTTACCGGAGATCAAGTGGAGATTTCACAAGTTTATACATATTAAATTAAATATTTTATTTTTTCACAAGTTTATAAATATTAAATTAAAAATCTACATATAGACGGATCCTTTATCTAGTATATTATAAAGTGTAAAGCATCTTAGATTTGAATGCTTATCTATCCTTTCATTTCTTTTCAGGACATAATCTATAATCTATATGGATCACAATTAAGAAATTGAAATTCTCTTCTTCGCTCAACGGGTCAACCAAAGGCCCATCATGAAAAATATAGTGTTTATTTGTTTTTATTGGACAGAAAATGCCAGATTCAATTATCTGATTTTGAGGGAGGAGAAAATATCTTTAGCAAAAACAAAAAATAATTTATTTTTGCATAAGTGTTCATGAAGAACTTTTTTTATAATCAAAATGAGTTGTCTATGTATAGAGTAAACGTAACACCGTAACACTGAAGATAATAAATTATTAAAACTGACTAATAAACTGATTCCACCAAATTTTCAAATAAGACATTTTTTTACTTAATGTTGCGACAACGGCATCCACAAAATAAAATAGACGATTGGAAGGAAAGCAAACGTAAAGAAAACAACATAGCGATAAAATAAAAATCACGTAAAATAAACGTTGATAAAAATTGAATTGTCATTGTTACTTTCGGCGACTCTTCTAATAAATTTTGTTGCCGTGACAAATTGTTTTGCTTCGTCGTTTTCATTGTTGCATACTGCAGTTTATTTAACCTTTTCAACCATATACTCAAATTATTAGTTTAATAATAAAAATTGAGAATATATACAAAAATTTTGAGAATATGGAAGAAACAAGACTCCACATGTTATCATCTATGTGGAGAATCTATAAGCGAAAGACAGAAACAATTTGATAAAGGGCAAAGGGACAAAAGCAAGTCTTGTGAATCCTCAATTATGATGTCCATGTGACTAATCTTTGTCCTTTCTCTTCTTCAATTCTTTAATTATGGTCTTAATACAAAAACAAAAATTTCTTAAGATTTAATTAGATTCAATAATTTGTTATTTATTTTATGTTTGTCAATATCAATTAAATTTTAACTAAATTTAACCATGGAAAACATATTTTCAAAACTGAATCAAAATTTCAAGTAGAATATAGATAAACTCATACATTTAAAAACATTACCATACGGATAAAATTAAATTGTATTCAGATATTTAGTGTAAAGATTTAGACGATGAATTATTGTTTTATGTAAAATTTTACATGTTTATAAAATTATTCGAACAAATATGTTAGACATCCTATCTCATAAATAAACTACAGTACTATTATCATTAAGATTGTAATTATCTAATTTTACTATTATAAAAAATTTAGTACAAAAAGTAGTAAATTAAAAACAAAAGAGTTTTGATAGCATTTGTATGCTAACTTTGTTTGATAAAATTATGAGATATGTTAGTCTCAAATTCTGTCAAAATCTACACTTTATTTACGAGTTACAAGTGTTCATTAAATTCTTATTGATATACTATGCAATAAAATTAGTAAAAAAAGATTGAAAATAAATATTTTTGATAGCATTTATATGCTAACTATGTTTGATAAAACATTGATTTATATTATTTTCAAATTCTGTCAAAATCTACTCTTTATTTACTAGTTGCAAATTTTTCATTAAAACGTTGTTGATATATTATGCAATAAAATTATTAAATATATCAGAAATTTTTTTGAACATTTTCTTAGTTTATATAAATAATTTTTGTTGACAAAAATTTTTTACCTACTTTTTTATAAGTCTATTCAAATAATTATGCATTTTAAAATTCCAACTGTTATCATTTAAAGTTTAAATTATTCTGCCATATAAAAAAAAAACAAATATTAAGTCATATTCTAAAATTCAACTGGATTTAGCCATTACCATTGAAATAATTAAGGATTTTTCGAGAATCATGAAAACTCTCTTTTTTTCCTTAACCGAAGGTTTTTTTGGGTAGAACCTTAACCGAAGTTAGTTGCAAGCGAAACATGTTTTTTTGCCAAGCGAAACATACAGGAAACTCAATACAAAAAATGAGCACAATTATTTTTGTTCGGTGAAATTAGTAGAATAAAAGCTATCATTAGTTGTTCACCAGAACCATGATTAAGTCTTATCGGTTGTCTTTTCTCAAAGCTATTCTTCTGTCAGATATTAATAATGCTGCGAATCGTATTTTGGTTGTGATATTTTGTTTTATAAAAATCGCAATTTGCCTTTGTGTAATGTAATGGACTGAAACTCAACGTCCAATAGCCCTAGTGAGTTGCATATATAGATGAACTGACGCTTCTTAACTTTTGATCAATATTAAAAAAAACAAAAAAAACATGATTGTCATTTTCATGAATGCATTTTTACTCACTGACCGTTTAAAAGTGTCGACGAACAACAACAACAAAAATAATATATAATTAGCCCTGAGCCAAATGGGTCAAACATGGCACTACAGTCTTTTTTTTTTGTATGTTTATTGAGTTTAGAGATAATTACTAGAAAGATCTTTTTAGATTTGGTGTTTACTCAAATAACCTTTAAATTTTTGAGTTCTTATTTTTTTTCTAAAAAATGTTACAAAGACCTTTAAAATATGGCAAAACCGTTTATTAACGAAAATGTCATTATCCTTTGAGAAAAAAAAAACAGCCTAAAACCAAAAAAAAAAAAAAAAAAAATCAGATTTCACACTTTCATCTTCTTCTTCCTCTCTCCGGCGACTCAAATCGCGATTTCTTCTCCGGCGACGAGATTCGTTGCTTTTAACGGTTAGTTTTGAAACAAATCATGAATTATCTTCCTCTCTATCATTCACGAGTGTTTTGAGTTCGGATTTATGAACTTCAATATGTTCTTAGTTCATAGGTTTCGAAATTCCGGCGAAGAAAAGTTCCGGCGAATGTTGGGGTTTCGTTTTCGTGCGTTGTAGAGAGGTAATATCTTGATTCTAACCGGTTTCGTTTGGATATGTTGAACTTTTGTAAAATCACGTTTTGGTCCAAATCTGAATTTTTTCCAGATCTGGATTTTTTCCCGATCTGGATTTTTTCCAGATCTGGATTTTTGTTTAATGGTAGACTTATTTTTTGTTTGATGGTAGATTTATTTTTTGTTTGATGGTAGACTTATTTTCTGTTTGATGGTAGACTTATTTTTGTTTGATGGTAGACTTATTTTCTGTTTGATGGTAGACTTGTTTTTGTTTGATGGTAGACTTATTTTCTGTTTGATGGTAGACTTGTTTTTGTTTGATGGTAGACTTATTTTCTGTTTGATGGTAGACTTGTTTTTGTTTGATGGTAGACTTATTTTCTGTTTGATGGTAGACTTATTTTCTGTTTGATGGTAGACTTATTTTTTGTTCGATGGTAGACTTATTTTCTGTTTGATGGTAGACTTATTTTCTGTTTGATGGTAGACTTATTTTTTGTTTGATGGTAGACTTATTTTCTGTTTGATGGTAGACTTATTTTCTGTTTGATGGAAGACTTATTTTCTGTTTGATGGAAGACTTATTTTCTGTTTGATGGTAAACTTATTTTCTGTTTGATGGTAGACTTATTTTTGTTTCAATGGTAGACTTATTTTCTGTTTGATGGTAGACTTATTTTTGTTTCAATGGTAGACTTATTTTCTGTTTGATGGTAGACTTATTTTCTATTTGATGGTAGACTTATTTTCTGTTTGATGGTAGACTTATTTTCTGTTTGATGGTAGACTTATTTTCTGTTTGATGGTAGACTTATTTTATGTTTGATGGTAGACTTATTTTTTGTTTGATGGTAGACTTATTTTCTATTTGATGGTAGACTTATTTTTTGTTTGATGGTAGACTTATTTTCTGTTTGATGGTAGACTTATTTTCTGTTTGATGGTAGACTTATTTTTGTTTCAATGGTAGACTTATTTTCTGTTTGATGGTAGACTTATTTTCTACTCGATGATAGACTTATTTTCCAAAATGTTCTAATTTCCATGAATTTCTTTACAGGTATTCTTTGTACGTGCAATGCGTAACCGCATGAAGATTGTAAAGAACATCCAAAACAGAAAATAAGTCTTTATGTGCTTACTACATTTATGAGACACACACGTTCTGATTTGTAATATAAGATACAATTGTTATGGTAGACTTTTTGCAAAGAGATTCAAACATTATGGTAGACATTTATGAACATTTTTTTGTAGTGTAATGAATGAATTGACAACATTTATTTATGTATGGTTAAAACATAACTTCTGAAATGTCTCTGTAACGATTATAAAATCCTTAAAACACGAGTACGAGTTCAAACACGAGTACGAGTTCATACGAAAAGATAGAAAAAAATATATGAAAATATATAGTACATACTAAATCTACCACCACTTGTATATAAATCTATCATCACTTGCATGATATAGGTCGAACCGGGTTTAATAGTGTTTTTAAAAATAATAATATATATAGTTTTTGTATAATTATAAGTCTATCATCGAGTAGAAAATAAGTCTACCATCAAACAGAAAATAATTCTACCATCGAACAAAAATAAGTCTACCATCAAACAGAAAATAAGTCTCTCATCAAACAGAAAATAAGTCTACCGTCAAACAACAATAAGTCTACCATCAAACGGAAAATAAGTCTACCATCAAACAGAAAATAAGTCTACCGTCAAACCAAAATAAGTCTAGCATCAAACAGAAAATAAGTCTACCGTCAAACAAAAATAAGTCTACAATCAAACAAAAAATAAGTCTACCATCAAATATAACATAAGTCTACCATCAAACTGAAAATAAGTCTACCGTCAAACAAAAATAAGTCTATCATCAAACAAAAAATAAATCTACCATCAAACATAAAATAAGTCTACCATCAAACAGAAAATAAGTCTATCATCGAGTTAAAAATAAGTCTACCATCAAACAGAAAATAAGTCTACCATCGAACAAAAATAAGTCTACCACTACAAGAAAACAAGCCTATTTCAAACGGCATTTGCGACGGATATTTTCCCGTCGGAATATTTTGACTAAATACAGACGAATTTATAACTGTTTCTACACGGCAAAAAGTTGGTTGTAAATCGCTTAGAAATTTCCGACGGACAATATTACCGTTAGAAATGTGTCGGAAATATGATCGGAATTCCGTTGGAAAATATTACCGTTAGAAATGTGTCGGAAATATGATCGGAATTCCGTTGGAAAATATTACCGTTAGAAATGTGTCGGAAATATGATCGGAATTCCGTTGGATATGTAATTTTCTTTTTTAACTACTGTCATTAGATATCCGTTGGAAATGTTTAACGACTTTCCGACGGAGTTTAAAATTTAAATTAATAATTTTGCGGCAAATGTTTGAATTTCAGGGGGATTTGCGACGGCTTTCATTTCCAACGACATTTATCCTAACAAATCCGTAGGAAACAAAATCAATAAACTTGCCAGCCTTATTCTTCTTCTCATCATTCTTAAATTCTATTCTCTCTCTAAACATTTTTTTCTCATCCTTCTCTCTAAATTCTTACGAAAATATGTATGTTTTCTTGTTCTTTATGAATTGTAATTATCTTTTTAGATATATAATTTGATATATTATAGGTTTATGAATGTGATTTTGTTAGATTAGGTGGTTTAGTAGGGTTATGGTGAATTTGCGAGGTTAAATTGTGAGATTTCTGATGCTTTATTGTTAATTTATTATTCTAGTATAAAATATCAAATGTAAATGATTTTTGACATTATAACATCGGTTTTGTGCATACCAATCAAGTTTTTGTATATATTTAGAATTCGTGTTTTTTAATATATTTATTATAAATTATATTAGAAAAGCATGGTATAATAAAATTACATTAAAACATGTGAAAGGTTTTCTTTATGTCCTATTCGCATATAAATCAATTTCATATAATTTACATAGATTATATTTTTAATTTTATTTATATATTACGTTCATATTGCTTTTTATGACTTATATACAAAAACAACCATCAACAACCATTTTTTATATTGTACAGGTCTCTCAATGATTTTCGTGATGCTCTTGGTTTGAGGCGTACACATACATTCCAGCGTTACGTATCACGTCAACTAACGGTTGAAGAGTTAGTGCAAGAACCAGGCCGAGAGCTTATCCCAAAACTCCATTATTCTTGCGAGGGAACATCGTCATGGTAAAAATTATATATATATATATATATAAGTTTAAATTTAAATATATATATATATATATATATATATATATATATTTGATATTTAACTTTAAATTTTGACGAATTTATTTATAGACTAAGATCTATTATTTATCATCTTTGTAGGTTTGGGATTCATCCGGGCATCAGTAAATCTTTTCAAAAGATGGTGCATGGATTCCTCCGCCATCCATATCGGGCATGGAATGATTTTCCAGAAGAAGAAAAAGAAATGTGGTTTCGTTGTTTCACGGTAACAAATAAAAATATTATATTTTAATAAAGTACATAGTAATTATAACAATTAAATAACTATTTTTTTTTTACTTGTAGCAAGATTTCACTTGGGAACCTCAACACACAAATTATGTTCGTGTGGAATTCGACAATATGGCTGCGTTACAGTATCTACACAACATGAAAGATTGGAAGCAGAAGTGGATCGACGGCGAGGAAAAACCGGGAGAATTGAATGATGAAGTTTGGATTGGATTGCAGAGATATTGGAATAACTGAAGACAACACTTATAACAGTCTTTTCCTAGCAATATTTTATTTTCGAATGTATTTTATTTTGAAATTAAATTTTTCTCTCTAAATTATTTTGAATTTATAAAAATCTAGAATTTTAATTTCGGAATGTATTGCATTTAAATTATTTTTATATAAAGAATGATGATGTCAAAATAAAAAATAAATTTAAAATTATCTATTTTCAACGAATTTCTGACTGCAAGTCCAATCGGTTGGAAATCCGTGGGATTATATTTAAAATATTAATTTTCCAACGGATTTCCGACTATATTATCCGAAGTTTACCACTTTCCGTCGGAAATGGGTAGGGAATATATAACCGTTTGTATCTGTCAGGGAGGTGTTCAAATGTTGTATTGTCCGTCCGACATCCGTTGGAAATTCTCAAAATCTTACAAATATAATTGCAGTCCCTCACTTCATTCACAGAAAAACAACAACAACATATATAAATGGAACCTTCAAATAGAGATCAATATTTTCGAGCATGGATGGACAAACCTCCACATGATCCAACGACGGGTCTACTTACGGATGAGTTCTACGATGGAGTCCAACAATTTATGGGATTTGCACAAAACCAAGTAAGAACCATTGAAGAAGGTAAAATGTTATGTCCTTGTTCTCAATGTCGGAATCGTAGATCGAAAACAGTTAGTAGAGTCCCCGCTCATTTATATAGACATGGATTTATGCCGGGGTACAAGATATGGTATTCACATGGAGAAGATGATTCACTGGTGAATTATGCTAGTTCTAGTACGAATAGGTTAGAGGAACCTAGAACGGAAATAGGTGAAACTATAGATATGGACCATATGGTTAACGAAGCGTTTCGCGAAAATATACCGTCCTTCTTTGATGATGGAGATAGAGTAGATGAACCAAACTTAGAAACCCGGAGGTACTTTGATATGTTAGATGCATCAAAAGATTCATTATATGCGGGTTGTAAAGAGGGTCATTCATCTTTATACTCTGCATTCCGACTGATGCGTATAAAGACGGGTTGGAATTTAGCCGAGGATTGTATGGATGAGATAGCTGATTATGTGAAAGATATTCTGCCTGAAGATAATCTTCACCCAGGTTCATATTATGACATCCAGAAGCTTGTTTGTGGACTTGGTCTGTCGTATGAAATGATAGATGTCTGCGTGAATAATTGTATGATATACTGGAGAGAGGATGCAGATCGCTTGAAATGTCGTTTTTGTCGCCACCATCGATTTCAAGATACAAGTGGAAGAGTTCGGGTCCCTTATAAGAGGATGTGGTATTTGCCATTAACGGAAAGGTTGAAGAGGTTATATAAATCAAAGCGCACGGCTGGTCCTATGAGATGGCATGCAGAGCATACATGTAATGGAGAAATTGCGCATCCTTCAGACGCAGAAGCATGGAAACATTTCCAATCATTGTATCCAACATTTGCAGAGGAGCCACGGAATGTATACCTTGGTTTATCTACGGATGGTTTCAATCCTTTTGGGAAGCATGGAAGGAAGTATTCATTGTGGCCTGTCATCGTGACACCTTATAATCTACCTCCATCTTTGTGCATGAAACGAGAGTTCCTATTTCTCACAATCCTTGTTCCTGGACCAGAACACCCGAAGCGTTCGCTTGATGTTTTCTTGCAGCCATTAATTCATGAGTTGCAAGAGTTATGGGAGCATGGTGTTCGAACGTATGATGTTTCATGTCACCAAAATTTCACGATGAAAGCGGTGCTTATGTGGACCATAAGCGATTTCCCAGCATATGGAATGTTATCTGGTTGGACGACGCACGGAAATTTATCGTGTCCACTCTGTCAAGATAACACCGATGCATTCCAATTACCGCATGGAAGAAAGGCGTGTTGGTTTGACTGTCATAGACGTTTTCTACCGATTAGTCATTCGTATCGTCAGAGCACCACACTGTTTAAAAAGGGAAAGAAAGTGTTGAAAGGTCCACCTCCCCATTTAAATGGTAATTATCATATGACCCAATTTAGTGAATTTGGAGTTCTGAAGACGGCTTACTGCGGTGGTAATGGGCATGATCCGCCTGACGGTTATGGGTACGCACATAATTGGCACAAGCAGAGTATTTTTTGGGATTTGCCATATTGGAAGTATCACCTCTTAAGATATTGTTTTGATGTCATGCACATCCAGAAAAACATCCATGACAACATCACGAATACCGTGTTTAATGTGCAAGGAAAGACGAAAGATAATTTGAAGTCTAGACAAGATTTGCCAGATATTTGTTCTCGGAAGGAACTACATGTAATGGCGAATGGGAAAGCACCTGTTCCTGCTTTCAGGCTTGATAATTCAGGAAAGAAGGAGTTCTTTGACTGGATTATGCGTGATGTTCGATTTCCAGACGGCTATGCGTCTAATCTTCGTAACTGTGTTGATATTGGGGATGGGAAGTTTTCTGGATTGAAGAGTCATGACTGTCATGTTATAATGCAACGCCTACTTCCATTTGCATTTCAAGATTTACTTCCAAAAAATGTCCATCGCGCAATTGCAGGTAAATTAACTATTTTATTTTCAGTATATAGTGATATTTCCATAGACACTTCATAATTATGATATTTTTAATGATATATGCAGCGGTAGGCGCGTTTTTTAGAGATTTATGCGCGAGATCTCATACCGTCGATGGGATACGGAATTTAGAGGAAAGGATACCCGTAATCCTCTGCAATATGGAGAAGTTATTTCCACCGTCTTTTTTTGATGTAATGGAACATCTTCCTATTCATCTCCCTCGAGAAGTAGCTCTTGGTGGACCAGTTCAATATCGGTGGATGTATCCTTTCGAGCGTTACATGTTCCACCTGAAGAAGAAGGTCAAAAATTTAAGCAAAGTTGAAGGTTCAATTGTTGCTCAGAGCATCAACGAGGAAACATCTTATTTTGCGGAAAACTACTTTCCTTCAAAAGTCCAAACCAAGAGTCGAAAACTTGCTCGTTATGATGATCGCGGAGAAACACCATTTTACCCAGCTTATGTACCCAATATGTTTGCACAAGTTGGACGACTTAGTGGGAAAGCAAAATCGAGAAGGCTGTCAAAACAGGAGGAGAAACACTTGCATATGTACATTCTCAGGAATTGCGAAGAAGTCTTGCCATACGAGAGGTAATTTTTATTACTAAATTTCATTAAACTTTTCAATACAAAAATATAAGATTATTGAAGATATGTTTTTCTCTTGTAGCATTTACATGGACCAAATACGCAATGCAAATCCGCTCTACACAGAAGATGAACTCAATGACCTAAAAGAGAGTGAATTTAACCAATGGTTACCATTCTATGTACGTAACCGGTACTAAATAAATCATTGATGAGTTTTGTCAGTAATTACTATTTTCGTATACTAAATATTTTGTTTTTTCATGTAGATATCATATTGGAAATCGCAAGGCCACCAATTTCCAACGTGGTTAGATGAGTTTTCGAACGGGCTAACATTAGTGGCAGCATCATATCCGATGTACTGCACCCGCGGATATGCTTTTAAAATTCAAAAGGAAAGCAATACAAGGTGCACTTCTAATTCTGGAATTTCTTCACATTCCGGTGACGTTGTATACTATGGTGTCTTGCGTGAGATATTAGAGGTTCATTACCCCGGCCTACTCGATTTGAGGTGCATTGTGTTCTACTGTGATTGGTATGATCCTTTTACCGGTGTTCGACATGACGAGTTTGGTGTTACATCAGTGCATTCGAGGAAGACCCTTCAGAAATATGATCCATTCATCCTTGCATCACAAGCAGATCAAGTTTCATATATTCGTTACCCTCGAGTTCGAAACAAACAAGATCCATGGATTACAGTTACATCTATTAACCCGAGAGGAAGAGTAGATGGGGTTTTAGATACTGAACCTTTGCAACAAAATTTCATGGGACATACTGCTTCTATTGATCATTCATTGGATGTAGACCTTGTCGTTGATTTCACCGAAGACACAGAGGATGTTGTATTTGAGGATTCAGAGGAAGAGGTGGACGAGTTTGAGGAAGACACAGAGTCAGCAACTTCAGAAGATTCATCGGATTCAAACTAATTAATTATATATGTAGTATTTGTAATATACATGTTTTAAGAATGTTTTTGTGTAATATATAGTTATGCAAAAAATTTGTAATTTTCCAATGGGAAATTACTTTGTCTGGCACTGATTCATTAATATATTACTAGAGTAGCATCCATTCAAAACCCTTACTAAAAAATGGATAAAGAGTCAGTTAACCTTTCACATTTTATTTTAATAACGGTTATGCCATTACTATTTTAAATTCAATTAAATTTAAAAGATATTTTAGAATTAGTAAATTTGTGGCGAAATAAAATAAATCTATTGAAAGCTAATTAAATTTGTCAAAATGGAAGTAAATCTGTGGCTAAAAGAAAACAAACCTGTTTAAAATGAAAGAAATCTGTGGCAAAAGAAAATAAATCTGTGGCAAAAGAAAATAAATATGTGGCAAAGAAAACAAATCTACTGAAAATGGAAATAAATCTGTGGCAAAAGAAAATAAGTTTGTTGAAAACTAACTAAATTTGTCAAAATTAAGTAAATCTATGGCAAAGAAAACAAATCTACTGAAAATGAAGTAAATTCGTGACAAAATAAAATAAGTCTATTGAAAGCTAATTAAATTTGTCAAAATGGAAATAAATCTGTGGCTAAAAGAAAACAAACCTGTTTAAAATGAAAGAAATAAATTTGTGGCAAAAGAAAATAAATCTGTGGCAAAGAAAACAAATCTACTGAAAATGGAAATAAATATGTGGCAAAAGAAAATAAGTTTGTTGAAAACTAACTAAATTTGTCAAAATTAAGTAAATCTGTGGCAAAGAAAACAAATCTACTGAAAATGAAGTAAATCCGTGGCAAAATAAAATCTGTCTATTGAAAGCTAATTAAATTTGTCAAAATGGAAATAAATCTGTGGCTAAAAGAAAACAAACCTGTTTAAAATGAAAGAAATCTGTGGCAAAAGAAAATAAGTTTGTTAAAAACTAACTAAATTTGTCAAAATTAAGTAAATTTGTGGCAAAGAAAACAAATCTACTGAAAATGAAGTAAATCCGTGGCAAAATAAAATAAGTCTATTGAAAGCTAATTAAATTTGTCAAAATGGAAATAAATCTGTGGCTAAAAGAAAACAAACATGTTTAAAATGAAAGAAATCTGTGGCAAAAGAAAATAAGTTTGTTGAAAACTAACTAAATTTGTCAAAATTAAGTAAATATGTGGTTAAAAGAAAATATGTGTTTCTTATACTAATCGAATTCCGACGGATTTAATTAATTAATGGACAAAATAAAATTAATTAATATAAAACAATAAAGATCAACTTACCTTAATTTCTCCTCTCAACCCTAATCGCCGCTTCTCCTCTCTTCTCCTCTGTTTATTCAACCACCATCGATCAAATCATCTCCACCATCTTAACTTCTTCTCTTCTCCTCTGTTTGTTCTTGTGTTTACCGAAAGCCATAGGCACATATACTCTTATCTCTCCTCTGTGTATTCAACCCTAATCAGCCTTAACTTCTTCTCTTCTCCTCTGTGTATTCAACCACCACCGATGGAATCATCTCCACCATCTTAACTTCTTCTCTTCTCCTCTGTTTGTTCTTGTGTTTACCGAAAGCCATAGCCACATATACTCTTATCTCTCCTCTGTGTATTCAACCCTAATCAGCCTTAACTTCTTCTCTTCTCCTATGTGTATTCAATTACCACCGATCAAATCATCTCCACCATCTTAACTTCTTCTCTTCTCCTCTGTTTGTTCTTGTGTTTACCGGAAGCCATAGCCACGTATACTCTTATCTTTACCTCATTGAAATCATGTAAGTGCTTTTCATACTTATACTCAACATCCACGCTTTTCTTGTGCCGTGACGTTTCATACTTATTAGCTACAAATTTTTAAAACTAGAAATGACTATAAGACATGGACATGAATCTCTTATACGTTTTGAAGAAATGGTTAAGCTCGGAGCTATTCTTAGTGCTTGTAAGAGTAATGAGACATTAATAGAGATATTAGATAGTTTTTTAGATATGGAATTTGAAGATTGTGGTGTTTATGTGTTACTATCAAACATATTTGCATCTAATAGAAGATGGGATGATGTTGCTAAGATTAGGAGATTGATGAAAGTTAAAGGTATCTCTAAAGTTCAAGGAACAAGTTCTTATGTCATGTAGAACAATGTATGTATGTATGACATGACCATCAATGAGAATGTTTCACATACATAAAGAGAAGTTCATGAGTTTCTTGCATGTCTCTGCATAAAGCTGAAGGTAAATTGTCTTCTTCTTACTTCACGTTCCTCTCGCTTCTTCATCTATTATATTAGTATAATTATAAAGTTTATGCAGTTACATGGTACATGAATATTATTATTATTATACACGCATATTCTTGGGGTACATTGATAAGCTTATAACTTATTATTTGTTGGAACAAAACTCGTTTTTACACACTCTTTGAATATTAATTTTCAGGTCATATAATGATTTCCAACGATGTCGTGGAGATCGTAGACATACGATCAGCCAAGACACGCAACTGAATTCGAGTCCTTCTCACATTCCAGATACTGAGAGTTATGTCGCGCAGCAAACACTTACGGTTGAACAGTTGGTGCAACAACCAGGTCGAGACCTAATTCCAAAGCTCCACCCACTTTATGAAGGAGATGCAACTTGGTACAATGTTTAAATTTTTTGTTTTTCTATTAACAATATTACTAAGTTTGTTTTTATTTACTAACACAGCTTTTGATTTCTTTCTAGGTTTGGTCGTAGGAATGGAATTACAAAGTCATTTCTGAAGATGTTAAAAGGCCAACTTAAACATCCATATCCAACGTGGAATGCTTTCCCAACTGATGAGAAGGAGACATGGTTCAAAACGTTTACTGTAAGTAATTAACAAAAAGTTTTATAAAGAAATGATTCTCTCACGTACTAATATTAATAATCTTTTCAATACGTAGCAAGATTACGATTGGCATCATCAGTTAACTGCACAAGTTCGTGTTGAGTTCTATAAGATGGCAGCCGATAGTTATTCCGGTCACATTAACTGGTGGAAAGGTAAATGGGGAAAAGGAAAGAAAAAGCCAAGTGATTTGGACCCTGATGTTTGGACCGGATTGCAGCCTTACTGGGCTGCTGAGGAAACAAAAAAAACCGCAAAAACCAACTCAGAGAATCGAAAGAAAAATCCTCTAGGCACTCACAACTCCGGAGCAACGAGTTTCAAAGCGCGTGAAGATGAAATGGTAAGTTCAATTGCAATTTTGTAGTATCTTTTTCACTTTCGATTACTGAAATAATATTTGTGTATTTTTTTTTTAGACCAGAGAATCCGGAGGTGTGCCTCCAAGTTTGGAGGAGTTAATTATACGTACACACACCAACAAGAAAACCAAGACTATAGACTACCCCAATATTGCTCAAGTCCTCGAGAAAGTAACGAAGAGGAAGGAAGAACACATGACACAATTGTCTCAAGGTTTAGATGGTTCAATTTCAATGGTCGACATGGAGTTGTCCCAAGAGGAAATTGACAAAATAGTTCTTGAGGTTTGTCATTTTTATGAATAACACTTATGTATTATGATTTTTGTGATTTCTTAGGCTGTTTTTTTATTTGTGTATAGGAAACGCCACTACGCAAGGGTCGTCGTCCAGGATTAGGCAATCTAGTATCCACTATTGGAAGTAGATATTCGTTGCCGAGGGATCCCGTACTTTCCAAAGAAATTGAAACACTAAAAGAAGCGATTGGGCAAAGAGACAACATGATCGATGAATTGAAATCCGAAAATGCTGCGAATAAAGATGCTCTCGCTGAGTTAAAAGCTTTCATGAGGTCGAAGTATAGAGATTGCCCGCTATGATATTGTGTTATATTTATGTTTGTTGTTTTGTTAAACAAAACTTATGTATGACGTTTATGATACTTTTGTTTAACTTTAGAATTCGAATTAAAATATTTGTATATATATATTTTTGTTTACAACATTTTTTCTATTTGAAAACATTTGTTGCTATTTCTAAATTACTAATTCCGTTGAAAATCAGTAGGAAATGTAAAGAAATAATACTCTGAAATCCGTGGGAAACAACTCGTTGGAAAATGGTTGGAAAATTCCGACGGCTCTTTACAACGGTCTTTGCGGTTAAAAATCCGTTAAAAATTATGAACCCGTCGGAAAATAATCGGAATAAAATATAACGAAATTCCAAAGCGGATAACGGTTGGAATTACGACCGTTACAAATCCGTCTGAAATTTCGACCGATTTCCGACCAAATTTCTATTTCCAACGACCTAGAACAGACGGACGATTTGGTTGGAAATCCGTCGTAAACAACTCTTTACAACGGATTTCCAACCAAATCGTCCGTCTGTATTAGGCTATTTTCTTGTAGTGTACCATCAAACAGAAAATAAGTCTACCATCAAACAGAAAATAAGTCTACCATTGAAACAAAAATAAGTCTACCATCAAACAAAAATAAGTCTACCATCAAACAGAAAATAAGTCTACCATCAAACAGAAAATAAGTCTACCATCAAACAGAAAATAAGTCTACCATTGAAACAAAAATAAGTCTACCATCAAACAGAAAATAAGTCTACCATCAAACAAAAATAAGTCTACCATCAAACAGAAAATAAGTCTACCATCAAACAGAAAATAAGTCTACCATCAAACAGAAAATAAGTCTACCATCAAACAGAAAATAAGTCTACCATCGAACAGAAAATAAGTCTACCATTGAACAAAAATAAGTCTACCATCAAACAGAAAATAAGTACCATCAAACAGAAAATAAGTCTACCGTCAAACAAAAATAAGTCTACCATCAAACAAAAAATAAGTCTACCATCAAATATAAAATAAGTCATCAAACAGAAAATAAGTCTACCGTCAAACAAAAATAAGTCTATCATCAAACAAAAAATAAATCTACCATCAAACATAAAATAAGTCTACCATCAAACAGAAAATAAGTCTATCATCGAGTTGAAAATAAGTCTACCATCAAACAGAAAATAAGTCTACCATCGAACAAAAATAAATCTACCATCAAACAGAAAATAAGTCTACCATCAAACAGAAAATAAGTCTACCATCAAACAAAAATAAGTCTACCATCAAACAGAAAATAAGTCTACCATCAAACAGAAAATAAGTCTACCATCAAACAGAAAATAAGTCTAGCATCAAACAGAAAATAAGTCTACCATTGAAACAAAAATAAGTCTACCATCAAACAGAAAATAAGTCTACCATCAAACAAAAAATAAGTCTACCATCAAACAGAAAATAAGTCTACCATCAAACAAAAATAAGTCTACCATCAAACAGAAAATAAGTCTACCATCAAACAGAAAATAAGTCTACCATCAAACAGAAAATAAGCCTACCATCAAACAGAAAATAAGTCTACCATCAAACAGAAAATAAGTCTACCATTGAAACAAAAATAAGTCTACCATCAAACAGAAAATAAGTCTACCATCAAACAAAAAATAAGTCTACCATCAAATAAAAAATAAGTCTACCGTCAAACAAAAATAAGTCTACCATCAAACAAAAAATAAGTCTACCATCAAATATAAAATAAGTCTACCATCAAACAGAAAATAAGTCTACCGTCAAACAAAAATAAGTCTATCATCAAACAAAAAATAAATCTACCATCAAACATAAAATAAGTCTACCATCAAACAGAAAATAAGTCTATCATCGAGTTGAAAATAAGTCTACCATCAAACAGAAAATAAGTCTACCATCAAACAGAAAATAAGTCTACCATCGAACAGAAAATAAGTCTACCATCGAACAGAAAATAAGTCTACCATTGAAACAAAAATAAGTCTACCATCAAACAGAAAATAAGTCTACCATCGAACAAAAAATAAGTCTACCATCAAACAGAAAATAAGTCTACCATCAAACAAAAAATAAGTCTACCATCAAACAAAAAATAAGTCTACCATCAAACAGAAAATAAGTCTACCATCAAACAGAAAATAAGTCTACCATCAAACAAAAATAAGTCTACCATCAAACAAAAAGCAGTCTATCATCGAGTAGAAAATAAATCTACCATCAAACAGAAAATAAGTCTTCCATCGAACAAAAATAAGTCTACCATCAAACAGAAAATAAGTCTACCATCAAACAAAAAATAAGTCTACCATCAAACAGAAAATAAGTCTACCATCAAACAAAAAATAAGTTTACCACCAAGTACAATAAGTCTACCGCTATCACAAATAGGTCTACCGTCACTAAGTTCGATAAAAAGTCTACCACCACTAAAGTTTCTTAAACAGAAAACAAGTCTACCACCAAGTACAATAGGTCTACCGCTATCACAAATAAGTCTACCGTCACTAAGTTCGAAAATAAGTCTACCACCACTATAAATTCCTAAACAGGAAATAAGTCTACCGCTATTACAAATAAGTCTACCGTCACTAAGTTGGAAAATAAGTCTACCACCACTATAAATTCCTAAACAGGAAATAAGTCTACCACCAAGTACAATAAGTCTACCGCTATCACAAATAAGTCTACCAAATGTCTAATGTGAAAAAAAGTCTACCGTCACTAAGTTTGAAAATAAGTCTACCATCACTAAACCTGGGTAAAAACAAATTTACCGCTTCTATCGCTAAAAACGCATAAGTCTACCACCATTGATCCTAAAAAAATAAGTCTACCAGTCAATGGTTGGTTTCGTTGACCGAAAATACGAAATAAGTCTACCGCTAACTATAAGTCTACCACTACTACAATAAGTCTACCACTACTAAACACAAAAGAAATCTACCACCACGATAAAAAAGTCTACCGCAAATTATAAGTCTACCGCTACTAAAATAAGTCTACCGTCATTATAAATCTACCGCTACTATGACTAAAAATCTACCACCAAAGGAAACAAATCTACCAGGCAAAATAAATCTACCATCGAACAAAAATAAATCTACCGCTGAAAATAAGTCTACGGAAATAAATCTACCACTCGAATAATAAGTCTACCGCAAAAAATAAGTCTACCGCTACGGGATAATAAGTCTACCGCAGAGAAAATAAGTCTACCGTTCGGAAATAAGTCTACCACCAAAGGAGACAGAATAAGTCTACCGCTCAAAAATAAGTCTACCGCTCCTCAAATAAGTCTACGGACAAAAAAATAAGTCTACCAGAACTCACATAAGTCTACCAGAACTCAAATAAGTCTACCATCACAAAGCGGTAGACTTATTTTTTTTAGGCGGGAAACTTTCGCGCCTACTTGGCGCGTTTCATTAATGGCATTTTCGTAAATACGTTTTTTGTTATCAAATGAAAAAGGGTAAAACGGACTCGAAAATAGCCCCAGTAATTAAAATCTAAGAAGGTTGTTTGAGTTAGACCAAAATCTAAGAAGGTTATTCTAGTAAGTCTCCCTTGAGTTTATTGGTAAATTCATTATGTTTATCGAGTTCAAAACGATTTTGATGCATTTGTGTTTTCGTTACGGATATGTACAACAAACGGTCTATTAATTCCTAACTTGTGTTCCTCTAAAATTTTAAGAGCAACTCTGATTTTGTTTACTAATTGTGTATATATAGGCCTGTGTATACACAATTTCGTATCTTTTTATAAGCTCAATTTTACAATATGTAAATATTGTGTATGTTGCAAATGTATTTTATATGAGTTTTAAAATGTAGAGATTAAAGATGTATATATTTTGAAGCACATTTTGTGTCAAACACGAGATACAACAAGATGTGGAGCTGCTGACTTGGAGCAGGATGAGGTCAGTTGGAGGAGGTTATAGCCGTGAATTAGCTTGTACGCGGATTCGTATTACAGACATTCATGATTTTCTCCTAGAAAAAAATAAAGAGAAGATAATCACAAAAAGAAATTTAGATTTATCTCCAACTAGGATAGTTTCTCAGGGTTAAGCGGTGCTCTCTACATAATATAAATAGAGAAACACATGCTTTGTATGTGCCACCACAAAAATAGAGAGAGTTCTTAGCATAAGGTTTTGGGTGAAAATATCAAAAACAAAGAGCTAAGAGATTCTTGGGAGATCCATGGGTCATGTATTAGATTTAGTGAACGTATGAAGTTAGAAATCTTGATTAACAAGTCAAGGTGTGTATTAATCTCGTGAAGAATCGTTTAGGTGAAATTTGTAAATGCGTATAATAATATTCTTTGTAGATAATCCTTGTGCCAAGTCTTGTGTATGTATTAGTAGTTCTCATATAAACATATGTATCATTTTCTTTGAATGTCAGTTTGGATGCTTTATGTTGTGGGAAATTTTTGCCCCGACGAAATAATTATTATAGGGGCAACCATTCCTGCACAGTCAGAAAACACGTAAATGTCGCGAAAAATATGATGGAGGGTGTTTTCTGACGATGTTCTGACGCTCAAGTCAGAATGATGGTCAAAGAGGGAGAAGAGAGAGAAAGACAACCGTGAGTCGTAGAAAAGATGACTCCAGGTCCGAAAGAAGGTGGATTCACTAAGTATTATCGCGTTTAGTAAAAAAATTAGTGGAGAAGGGAGAGACATGATAAAAAAATAGAAAGAGAGAGAGATAGAGAAAGATTCTTGTCAAATCCTCATCGGAACCGGAGAAGAAGAAGGCTCTAAATAGTCGGAAGTTCACAAATTCGAGACTATAGATCTTGTACGCTGCATATAGCTCTTTATGTATGAAGATAACATAAAAAGCTATGCGCTTTATTAAGAAGTAGATAGATAGCAGAGTATTTATAGAGATTTACCTACCTGGGTTTGGATACCGAGTACGATGGTCAATATCTACCTCGGGTCTGGATACTTGGCTTTAGATAGGTACGACCCACTTGAGTGCTTTTCCACTATCCTTGCAGGCCACTTGTTTGACCGCTCATTCTGTTATAGCTCAAAGTAAATTAAATAGAGTTTCACTCGTTGACTAGTAATTCAAATATCAAAAGTGAGAGGAAAAATATATTTGGCGTGTATAAAAAAAATTCCTTACCTTTCCCGGTCTCTTGATAAGGAAACTAGGTTTAATACTTACCTTCGGGGTAGGTTGCCGACCCAAGTTATTGCTTGGGCCTTTAGTAAGCCCAAATGGTGTGGGTCATTATGTCAATGGTAAGCTTTACCCTAGGGTTGGAGAACCTCATCTTGTGTAATGACCCTCGCTTAGGGCAAAACCCCGCCTCAACAAAGATCAGTTGCAATTGCCGGATTAGTTTGTTGAGTTTTTGGCTGAAAACTAGTTAAGCACCTCAGTGACTAAGCTAGGTGCCTGCCTGGTTGGTGAATCACCAGCCTTACCTCCAGACGAAGAAACGTCAGTTACCTTCGGACAAAAAAACATCAGTTACCTTCAGACGAAGAAACGTCCAAGCTGCTCGGGATTGACCAAGCACGACAAATTCCGTAAGCACGAGGTGTTGTGACCATGTGCGACGAGTCAACAAAAGCACAACAAAGCGGAAGCACGACAAATCATGTAAGCACGAGGTGTCGTGATCATGTGTGACGTGTCAGCGAAAGCACGATAAAGCGGAAGCACGACAAATCCGTAAGCACGACAAACCCGTAAGCACGAGGTGTCACGACCGTGTGCAACGAGTCATCAGTAAGCACGACAAATCCGCAAGCACGACAAAGCCCTGCTGACTTAGCTACCTACCTGCTTGCTTAAGCTTATATATAGGAACCTAGAGCTTCCTTTTCTCTTCATAAAAACGTGGTGAACCCTTACTAAAATCACTCTAGAAAACCCTAGCCTATGTCCATGTTTTTGGATCCAATCCGTTCTATAGTCTTAAACCTCGCGTAGTTCACGATTAGTCGATAATCTAGCTGAAGTTCTGGCCATTTTTAGTGAAGGAAGATCCGTTCTAGAATATTTGTCAAATCCAAATCCTAATCGTTCTATAAGTAAAGGTGAGTCATGGTTATGTTTGTTGCTTTACTGCAAAACAAATAAAGCGTCATGCTTGTTTATTTTTATTCTGATAACCGTAGAGGTTCATGTTAGGATTTTAGGAATTTAGTGTAAGTGTTTGATTTTATTGTTTTGCAAGATTGTGTGATTGAGTGTTGCATATTTCTTGTGATGATTGTGTATGAGCTTGCTACTAACCTTTGTGGACGCAGGGTTCAAGAGAAAGTTTGATATTATGTTTTACCATGCTTGTGTAGAGTGATATAAAGATGTAACGTAGGACCATAAACGGCTGCGTAGGACCCTTAACGGCTACGCATGTCCTTATTAAGGGTGCGTACTCATACTAACTCTTTGTTTGCATTGTATGGTTTGTTTAACACAAGGAAACGTAAGGGACCGAAATGCAGTCGTTGTTCTTGATGCTAACGGCCACCAATTGATTTATGTTAACTTATATAATTTTTGTGTTGTGTTTGTGTTTAAGCAAGTGATCAAAAGGATCATGTTACGTTCTAACTTCCTAAGTTTAGTAGAAAGCAGTTGACACTTCCATGTATCGAAAGTCACGGAAGAACGAGATTGCAGCCTATGGCCGTGGATCCGATGTAATTCACGGAAGAACGGGATTGCAGCCTAGGGCCGTGAATTACAATAGTCGGATCACTTGACTTTTAGGCCTTTGTGGTTAGAGTTGAGTAAGGTAAAATAGGACGATGAAAGGAAGTTTTTAATTGTTTTTGTGTGATAACATGTTACTTTAAAAGAGGATTGCGATAAGAGGTCCTCTGAGTGTGTTGTGTTTTAATTATCGTTTCCGCATGTGCATTCTCTATTTATTATTGTTGATTGCTTGTTGATTGTTATTTTGGGTTTGGGTTGGGAATTTATTTATTGCATGTTAGGGGAGCCTTGACTCTAGGGGTGGGCAAATTACCCGTAACCGAATTACCGAACCGAACCCGACTCAAATTACCCGATCCGAACCCGACCCGAATTTATAAAATACCCGATCGGGTTCTATGTTTCTAAACCCGAAAACCCGAATCCGAACCCGGACCGAACCGATAACCGAACGGGTATCCGAACTAATACAAATATAAATTAAACCAAAGATAATTGGATGTAACGTTAGATATGTTCATGTATTTTAAATAATTTCTATAACTTTTGGTTCATTTGAATAGTATGGATTATATTCGGATAAAAATAACTAAATTATCAACACTATTTGAATTTTTAAAATTTTGTTTTTGATATTTTCTCGGGTATTTTTGGATAATTCATGTAAAAACTAATAAAACCGAATTTCTTTTTCGATATCTATGTTCATTTGAATTTTTGTTTTGAAGTTTTTGATCAATTTGAGTTCTGTTCAAATTCATATTTGAAGTATATTTTTAAATAGATTGCACATCGGATATAACCGAACCCGAAGTCATTTTATCCGAACCCGACCCGAATTTATAAAATACCCGATAGGGTACTAAATCCCATTACCGAAGTACCCGAAAAACCGAAATACCCGACCCGAACCCGATCGGATATCCGAATGCCCAGCCCTACTTGACTCACTGAGCAATTAGTGCTCACGACTCATTTGTTTTGTAGGTAACCAATAGTGAGATTTTTGTCGGGCTGGAGGAGCTTAGGAAGGTTGGTGTAGATCGTCTGCCTGTTTGAAAATGTGTACGTATTTAATATGTAGAAATGTTATTTTGAGCATTGGCTCGAAGCCGGCAAATATCTGTGTTTTGGTACCTATTGTAAACTTCTAGTATAAGTATGTATAAAGGAAGTATTTTTTATAAAGCTTGGGTTACATATGATACTAGTCCTACTCCAGAACAAACCAACTATCGTTCATAAATCGGGTTGAAAAGCCTTGGTTTATGTTCAATAGGAAATGCACGCTTGGACGTTTGGTCTAGGGTTCTTTAATGCATTTTTGGAACCTCGGAACGGACGGTCAAGTGCGCAAACATAGTATCTTCGGTCGAGTTTTGGGTCACCGTTGACCTAATCCTGATCGGGGGCGTTACACCTTGCCACATGGATAAGGGTGATTCGTCCAGTCCAAAGAGTATATTTTATCCCCAACACTTTATAACAAAATCTTGTTAATACTACAAAGAATATGTTGCATTGACAATCCTGTTCTGATGATAAATAAATTACAAAGATATTAGAGTACATAAATACAAAAAAAGTTGTTTTAGAAAATTTCACCAACTTTCCAAATTGTACAAGAACAAAAAATAAAATTATATTTCAAGTTTTTTGTGTCATAAATATCGATCAATTTTTTTTTTTTTTTTCAAATATCGATCAATTTATTCACTAAAAATCGTTAAAAACAATAAAACTTTTTGACCAAGAGTATCAACCACAACATTAGATAGGTGCATGATAAAAGAAGAGATTATTAATCTAAAAGAAATTTTAAAAAATTATTATGCTCTTCTACATTGTTGAGGAGAATGATGAATATTAGCGAATCCGAGAAGAGGTGTACGTTAGTGCGAGAGCTGCTGTGACAGAGACTACTGCAGAAAACGAACACAATAACACATGGGTTATTTTCTCAAAAATTCATTACTAGATCAAGTGTTAAGTGTACTTACAAGTTTAACTCACCAACTTCAATCTAGCTTCACCGTTCACAAATCTATACACGATCTATGAACATATCTCACTACCCCGTTAGCCTCTTTGATCATTTATCTCTTACAAGAAAACAATCAACCCTTTTGCTAAGAAATATGATCTCTATTGTCTTCACCCTATATACAGGCAACACATCCCTATCTATACCTAATAGGTTTTGACGGCTAACCCTAGCCTCTATCACATGTGAAGATATTCTCAAATCTTCAAGAATCTCAAACCTTTCCTTATTCTTAGCCAAGATATAAGGAAGGTCTTCAATGCTGCTAAATCTTTTCCAATGAACTTCTCTAGCTCAGCTACATATCTTGCAGTCTTTCACGTCCATATTGACTTGAATCTTATGGTCCAAGCCCACGAACCTTGACACTCAAGCCAATCCGCATGTAGTATTTCCCACTGGCACAACTATTTATCTTCATGTTTCAACTACTTTACCATCAGCTTTCCACTCTTTAGATGAACACTTGTATCAACTCATGTTAAATTCTAAAATCATTAAACATACACTTTCAGTGTAAATTCTCATAACATATTTCTTTAGGTGAGGGCGGTTTCAACCCAATCCCAAAATTTTAAATTAAAACCCTTGAAAACAAGCCTCCTAAATCCAGTGGTTCGGCCAAAAGTTCAATAATGCTTCTACACGAGGATGTACAAAGTTCGAGTCATGGAAATGCAAATTAATGGAGGCATAATTTACAGGAGACCTGCATCGTAATGCAAATAAAATTGTTCATCATGATCCCGTAAGTCAAGTTAAATTTGTTTGTTGTAGTCTCGTCCATATAATTGTTCTCCTAATTTTTAAATATTTTCTTAAACCTCTTTTCCTAACTTGACATACGAAAAATTCTGATAAATTTTTAATTAAGAGAGATAATAATTTTTTGATAAATTAATACATCTTTTTTAGGTAATAATTTTCTTAAAAGAGGTTTTTCGAATGATGTTATATAAAGGAATTTAACGAATTCATATAAAAAAATTATATGCATTAACTTAAAATTATGGTTAAAAATTTCAATTATCGCAATAAGAATGAATGTTAATATCATAATATACTATCTAATTAAAATGATATACGTTCTTATGTATAAAATGGAGAGAAATCATGGTTATTATTCCTAATGTTAATGGATACATTTGAAAAGAGTTATGTGTAAATAATCAATTATTTTGTTTAAACTTTTTCATAAGTTTAGGATATATACCGAGAAACCCATCTTAATTTTTTTTATGTAATAAATAAAGTTAAAGATAAGCTCTAACGGAATCTCAATTTTAAGTTTAAACAAAAATCATTAAAATCATGTTTAGTACATTATCATAGTTATATATGCATAATTATATTCGATTATTAATTTATATTATTGTTAGGACCATATTTTACATAGAAATTTCAAAACAATTATTGTCTTATCATTTTATCGAATTTCGTTAGTTTTTACATTGGTCCGACTCCCGACTCTAGACCATAAGAATTTTGTTAATTTATAATGATTATTAATTTATAGAGGTTCTACTTTATGTTGTTTTTGGTAATAAAATTTCAAAATATGGTATTTTAAAAAAAAATACCCATTTTACTAGGATGTACTCAAAATACATTCCATCATTCAAAGAGCCATAAATCTATTAAAAAAAATAGTTGAACAATATCAAACCAACTTTATAGTCTATATTAATATTATTATCAACAGAAAAAAATATAAAAAATCTTTGTCATAGAGATAGAAATCCATGTGTATGTAATATATGGACACGGCTAAATATGCGTTTCAACAACTATAACCTTATGGTACGTTGAAAAAAGCAATTTGCGGTTACTTTGACTCTTATATAAAACCCTTAGATGTAATTTTGTTAAATTTTCAGAAAGGAAAATTGAAAACGAAATGGTCTTGGTAAAAGTTTCTTGCCCTAGTGGTTAAAGTTTCTTGCCCTATTAGTTGATCAAGAACTTTCAAGTTTCTACATTAAAACTTTTGAGGTTCAATTCCTAGAAATGCAATTTATTATTATTATTATTGTATATTAGTATAGACAGATTTGCATGAGATCTTTAACATAAAATAAAGTAAAATCATCTGTCATGTATCAAAACGGAAAATAAATTGGTTGTAAAACGTAGATGTAAAAGTTTTCGTAATTTATAATAAAATAATAATAAAAATATAATAAAAAATAGTCTTCTACTGTTTTGTGACGAAAAAAAGTCTTTACCATTTCAACCAACCTTACTTTGACATTTTTGTCTTCCACCAACGAAACCACAAAAGCTGTAGCGCATTTTTACCGTAACTTTATATTATTATGTTTATCTTCAATTTTTTAATTCTCTTCGTCTAACTCTATCAACGAAAAATATGATGTTATGGCTATATTTGTACTCAACTAAAACCTATATTCTTTTCACACAAAAAAAGAAAAACTATATTGTGCTTACAGCCACACGAGTCTAAATTTTTCTATGTTGTATGTGTATAAGGTTAGATCGGTCACTTTATTTCAACTGCGCGATTAATTTTTTTTAAGCGGTTATATTGAAAATCGTTTGAAATGAGGTGGTTAAAAACAATGGTTAGAGAAAGTGGTTTCGTAAGAAAGAGCGGTTGAAATATAAGTTTGATTGGTAACAATATAGCTGTTGAATGGTATAATTAAATAAAATTATGTAATAAAATATTGGTTATATGTTTTAAATATATATATATATATATATTAATTTGAAATTAATAACAAAAATTATTAGTTAACATATATTACAATTATTCATCTTCAAAATAATAATTGTTTTAATATTTTTCTAAATGTTTGCGCAATAGCTAAAACTCTAGCATCATGCACTGAACATGGCGCTTAGTTTCATATATGTGAAACACATATCTATATCACATATAGCTAAAATATACACTATTTAATCCGTACATACACCATTTTTAAAATGGGTCAGATTATATAATCAAGTTTTGTTTAGCTGATTTAGAAATATATATGTATTAATAAATAATTTAAAATTAATAACATAAATTATTTGTAAATAAATATATATTACAATTATTCATGCATTAGAACATGCATGTATGTCTAAAGAAAAAAATTTATAAAGATGTTTACAAATATTTATTTAGAAGTAAAACAAAACAAAACAACAATTATTCACATACGAATATGTAAACGCCAATTTTTACTAGCGTTTGAAAAGATCTTTAAAACCGCATTTTTTCTCGCCGAAACGACCTTTTCAACATCTTATTTTAATCGCATGTTTTAATCGCCCATTCTAAGCGATTGTCCGAATGATAACACCACAACGTTTCAACCACCTCCTTCTTCTAATCGCTGCCACCAGTCTGAGCAATAGTGGGTCAGCTAGTTGCGCCACTATTTGTTTAATCAATCTTGAATTTCGTTAATCTCTTTATAACTTTTTTTGCTAAAGATGGATTTTAAGTTTTAGTTTTGTCAACTTCTTGTTATGTAATCTACTTATGATATGACGACAAAAAAAAAAAATCTACTTATGATATAATAATACTAATATACTGTAAACACTTTTTCAATGGTTCGAGATTATATCGTAAATAAAAGTACCGTATATAATGCTAGCTGTAAAGAGGATTGTATTTGTGTAAGAAAAGTTATTCACAAAGAAAGTTAGAAATTTACAATTTGAACTCACTAACCTCTCTAAATCACTTAAAGTCATCGAAAAGTAACTCAAGTAGTAGCGTTAGATCAACTCATTATTACCTAATTACCATAGAATTTATTTGTCAACATATAATGCGATTTCTGTATCTTGTAATAGTATTCTGGGGTGGGGAGTCTTATGTGGAAGTCAAACCAAGACCGTTATTTCGGTAAAATGCCATCATTTTCTATATTGTTATACTACAAAATAACCCAAACTCTTTTCCAAATAAAGTCTTCTACTCCTATTTTATTTGTTTAACAAAAAAGTCTCTTACTCCTATTAACTTTTAACATAATTTGTCACTTTCCAAGACAATTAAATCATATTACTACCAATGAAATTCATCTTGTAAAGAAAAATGCATTAATTAGAAGGTAAATTATCAATTTTTTAAAAACAAAAAAAAAAACGTCATTTTTAAAAAAAAACAGAGGGAGTAATTAGAAGAAGAAGAAATAAATAAAAAAAGTTTACCTTCCATTTTCCAACGAGTTTGGCAATAAACGACCGTAGATAATTCTATATCAATATCGATATTTGTTTAGTTTTGACCATTTTACGAAAAGGTGGTTCAGCCTTCAGCACATAAGTCGTCGTTTTGGTTATACTGACTTGAATATTCTAACAATGAAATAGTATCGAAGAATCCATTCGGCAAACTATCATTTTTTTTGTTTACAGTTTTGGTACTTCACATAAGAATATAAGATACGTAAAGTTGACCCTACTCTGACCGATTGTCGAATTTTCTTATAGAAAACAATTTTTGGACATATTTTTGTTCTGCAGTTATTTCATGGATGGATATTTGCATTGGATGTCTATAATAAAACAGCTTTACAATATATATAAATGTATATACAAAAACTATATTTTCTCTTCTTTTGTGGTTAAAAGTTATGTCCTTTCAAATTCAGAGTTTGCCATATACAAACGAATTTTAAAACGTAGATGTTAGAATTATTGCAAGTAAATGATAGGCCAGAAAAGGTATGTGAAGATCGACCACAAATTGTAGGCAACAATGGCATTACATCATAAAACGACAATGGCATCTTTTATTTTAACAAAAGAAACAGAAACTTTTTGCGCATGGAACAATGAGGTAAGGCTAAATTTAATTTTACCCGTATTACAATTTCGACATGAACTTATATGAAAATGTATAGATTTTTTGATGGTTAGTGTTAATTAGGGATGGGCAAAGATTACAAAACTCTGTCTTCCGATAGTAATGTGTGTTTTTATTGTGACAAAGTTTTAAATTCTCTTTGGAAGGAATATTTCTGATTTTCAACTTTAGGAATAAATGTTTCAATTTAATATATATATATATAGAGTAAATAAATAACAATATGATTATTGATGATAAAATATTTTACAATAATGTATAACAACATAATTATTAATGATCAAACTATTTTATAAACTTTAAATTTCTTACAATCAACAATATATTCATTATTCTCTTTATATCCATAATATTATATTTTATACATGACTTAAGTTACAAAAACTCATTTTCATATCCCATCTTTTCCATCTCGATTTATTTTCATGTTTCCCGTCTTGTTACCAAATAGTCGTGTTTCCATCCCGCATTGTTACCAAATAGTCGTATTTTGAGTATATATTTGTCTATGCGTACGTAATGTTGATAAACCTAGAACATATATTTTTTTAATTTTATGTCATCAATGTATTAGTTGGAGTACTTATAATATTATCTGAGTCAAAGAATATTATATCTATATATATGTTTGGGTAATTTTTTCTTCTTGATTTATTTAATTTTTAAAATAAAGAAAGATGAAAAGGTTAGGCAACAAAAAGTCACACCTGCAACATTAAGATGGTCTAGATCAATTACGTACGCGCACACATTTACATATACATATACATATACGTATATATACATAATGCAGATGTAAGAGGTTTATAAAAAGCTACTTAAGATTCTAAAGAATAATCAGTGATTTTTAGAGAGAAGAGAGAGAGAGATTACCTTGTTCATAGGAAAGCCTTTCTTTCTTCTTCTGCATTCCTCAAATTTTATCATCACAAAAAACCCAACACAGAAGAAAAAATCTTAAAGGTACTTAATAACTTTTCATTCTTCTTACGTTTTTAAAATATTTTTACGCATTTTTTTGGTTAATCCTTAGGGGTTTCTTAATCCTTGTCTATATAGCCCATTAACGCGTATATGTATGTTTTAATATCTCTACCTTAACAATTTATTTCTATGTTTGGAAATTTAGTGAAAATTGTGGTGGAGATGAAAGTCGGAGCTCCGGCAATTAAGTCGGGTCGGGTCATCGTCCTAGTTCTTCTTCTGCATCTTTTTCTTCAGAGTGTTCATTCTCAGAAACCACAGTATGTTTTCTCTAAACTCAGCTCTGTTTTTACTCTTCTGTGTCCGACCCGTGAAGGGTCAGGTATTATGATCCGTCTCTTTTTTTTTTTAATTACTTTTCAATTTCAATGCAAAAGTTGGTTTTAATATTTCCAAGTTCACATGTTGAACTGACTGAAAGGTACAAACAGAGGTTCTTTACTATTTTTTTATCGGAAATTGGTGGACAATTTTGTAATTTTTGAAGTTGAATAATGAAGTGATGAGTAATTATAAAACTGTAAGACTTAATTATGAATAGTTGATATAAATGTTTTAAGTTTTACCCTTAAATTTAGCCAATGCCTACTAAACAAAAACAGAAGAGAAAGAAAGGTTTCCTTGATTCCAGTCCATTTATTTTTTTGTTAGTTTTTAACGAGACATATTCCAGTCCATATTAGGTGTGATTACATAATTATTTTATTAGTAATTTATTTCGTTTCGTTTGGTTTCCTTGACTATGTAACAAATGGTTGGAAAAAAAACATAAATGAAGCTTCGTTGGTAATGACAATCCTTAACTACGTTTTTTTTTTAATATACCCCACACATACAAATTTTGTAACGTAAATTATTTAAAGCGGAGAATCCCGAAACCGAGATAGTCACGAGACGTGTATTAAAGTTACTATCAACGTTGAACGACAGAAAGAAAAACAAAGAATATTTGTTTTAAGGAATTTTCTTTTTAAAACATAGAATATTTGTTTTAAGGATTTTTTAAATTTAAAAATAGATGTTTGAGGAGTTCTTGTTAATATTTCAAAGTTGGAAACCTAATAAATATTTCAACCTTCGTTTCTTTTTATTTTTTAATTACAAAACCTTAGAAAAATATTGGATTGCGTTTCCCTTTCGGCTCTAAACCTACATAACTTTTTTGTTAAACTACTTGTCTTCTTCTTCTTCTTCTTCTTAGCCTCAGTTCTCGCACATAATACAAATATATTCGGTATATTAATAAATTATGTTCTTTATGCCTTTTCATACCATAATGGATATTTTTGTTCCCTCCATTGGAAATATTCTTTTCGTCTACAACAATCTTCAACTAATATTGTCCGTTCATATTCAAGTGGAGTTCGTACCATACTATAAGTTAGTTGAAGTTTTTATATCCTAGCAAACAATGAATTATTGTTTCCAGATCACCGACTCTGATTAGCAGAACCACGAACTATTGGACCGATAAATTTGTAATTTTTAATATGTTCAATTGAGTTTTTAACAACTTTTAGTTTATATGAATCCAAAATACTTAGTCAAGGATTTGAACAAATTGATTAATCTGTTTTTGTACATTTCTTTTTTAACTACAGAAACAAACTTAACATTACAAAGCCTGGACAAAACATACCAGCCCTAGCAGTTCAGCTAAGGAGAGTTAGTGGTGACAAGGTAAGAAATACTCAAATTTCTTATTAATTTGAAAATTGTTTTACTGTAATATAATAAGAATTTTGTTGGTTTTAAGGTGGTAGTAGATAATGGTATTATTCAAGTCACTTTCTCGAGCCCACAAGGCTTGATAACTGGAATCAAATACCATGGCATCGATAACGTGTTGGACGACGGAATTGACGATCAAGGGTAAGATTTTTGTGGAGTGGGTTTTTAACGCATCTTTTTAATATGTTTGGAACATGTTATGGTAAAAAAAAATGCTAACATAAATCCCCTTAAACAATCCTCATAACTTTTTAATAATGTCCACTTGCATTTTTGGGATAAATTGTTGTGGAAATAGGTATTGGGACGTAGTCTGGTATGAACCGGGAAAGGATTCGGAGACTGACAAGTGAGTTTTCAAATCACTCCTCGTCTTATTTTGTTTATATACAATATTAACTGCACCCATTTTTAGAACTACTTAATCAGGCTTAATTAGAGGTACATATTTATTTCGATTTTACTGTTCATGATGATATAACTTTAGAATTATTCTTATTAAATATAAAATCTAATATAAATTCGTAAAAAAAAAAACATCTAATATAGATCGATAGTTTTGATAACATGTTTTGTACGTAGGGATAATTGCAATACTACTTTCATAAAATAACATTTTCTGTAAATCTTTTTTGTATTTGGTAGATTAGAAGGAACCAAATTTGAAGTCATAACTCAGAACGAAGAAGAAGTTGAAATTTCGTTTACAAGAACGTGGACTATTTCCAAGCGTGGTTCCTTGGTCCCCCTAAACGTAGATAAAAGGTAAATTAAGAAATATTTATGTATACGTTTACAAATCATGACCTCCAAAGTAAATAATTATAATCAAATGTACATTTTTCTTAAAGATATATCATTCGAAGTGGTGTCTCCGGAATATACATGTACGGTATATTGGAGAGGTTAGAAGGTTGGCCCGACGTGGACATGGACCAAATCAGGATCGTCTTCAAGCTCAACCCAAAAAAGTAACCATATGATTTATTAACTACTCCTTATACCTAATTTAAATTAGTTCCTAAGTTAGTGATTGTTTGTGAATTAAAAAAAAATGCATTCTTTTGGGAACAAATTTCAGGTTTGATTATATGGCGATATCTGATGATCGGCAAAGAAGTATGCCATCGATGGCGGATCGAAACAATGCTAAGGAATTGGATTACAAAGAAGCTGTTCTTTTGACAAATCCAAGGAATCCTATGTTCAAAGGAGAGGTAGATGATAAGTATATGTACTCAATGGAGAACATTGATAATAAAGTGCATGGTTGGATTTCATCGGACCCACTGGTTGGGTTTTGGATGATCTCTCCAAGCGATGAGTTTCGTCTTGGTGGTCCCATCAAGCAAGACCTCACCTCTCATGCTGGACCTATCACTCTCTCCGTGAGTCCATTTAATCTCAAACTGTTTAATGAAAGTTTTAAACAAAACAATAATTTAACTCCAAATCAATGATAAATGGATTAGATATTGATTGATATTCCCAAACTAAATATAATCTTGAATAGTGTAGACGATAATGCGCATATATATAATGATGTTTTCTCTAAAATAATGATGTTTTCTAAAATTGTATATACATTTTTTTTCTAAAATAAATGATGTTTTTGTAGATGTTTACGAGCACGCATTACGCGGGAAAAGAGATGAGAATGGATTATCGAAATGGAGAGCCATGGAAGAAAGTTTTTGGACCTGTATTTGCTTATCTCAACTCTGTCTCTCCTAAAGATTCCACTCTTCATCTCTGGAGAGATGCTAAACGACAGGTTTTTCTCTCGTAACACATTTGCTATTTATAGTTACATAACTTCTTCATATAGTTCTTTTTCAAAAAAACTTCTTCATATAGTTCCTTATATTATAGATTTAAATTTATATAACAACATAACATGGATACAAATTGTCGCAGATGGCTGAAGAGGTCAAAAACTGGCCTTATAATTTTGTAAATTCAAAAGATTATCCTCTTTCTCATCAAAGAGGAACAATCCGAGGTCAATTCTTTATCAAAGACAGGTAAATAAATATTGTGGGAATTGCCCGATATTTTTTTTAGATATTTACTTTACCCATTTATTTAATCTTATTTTTTCTCTTGATTATATAATGTTGTAGATACGTGTCAAGGCTAAATATATACGGAAAATTTGCTTTTGTTGGTTTGGCACCAATTGGTGAAGCTGGTTCATGGCAAACAGAATCCAAGGTATTTAGTAATAATAACAGTCGACACATACTTTATACAAACGTATACATTATACTGTTTTATGGTAATTGTTATAGTGTATAATAAAAATGTTATATTTATATTTTTTTTGTAAAAAAGGGATATCAATTTTGGAGGAAAGCTGACAGACAAGGGAATTTCATAATAGAGAATGTGAGGGCAGGCAATTATAGTCTCAACGCATGGGGTATCGGTTTTATCGGTGACTATAAATATAACCAAAACATTACCATCACGCCAGGTATATTCATACGACATACGTATAATTCTCCACTATATAATCCCATTATGATCATAGCTAGAGAAGCATGCTTGGTCTCACCGTTCATTATATCTTCCATTCAAAATGATTTTTAAAAACACTACGATTTTGTGTACATTTTGGCAACATATGTGTACATTTTGTAGGGGCTCATTAGTCATTACATGCCCTCATGATTGTTTGCTTGCGTTTAAGTTTTCATGTGATCATATTGTTATTTTTTTATATTTTTTTTTGTCAGAAGATCATATTGTTATTATCATACCATAAACTCATAACTAAGACTTAAAGGTCTCATTTCATTCATTTTGGTGTGTAGGTAGCAATATTACTGTAGGGCCCATAGTGTATGAGCCGCCGAGAAAAGGTCCGACGTTGTGGGAAATTGGTGTACCGGATCGAACCGCCGGAGAATTCTATATACCGGATCCTTACCCTACACTTATGAATAAGCTTTATGTTAACCCTCTTCAAGACAGGTTTGTACTATAATCTTCTCTTTTAAAACTATTTGTAGTAGATTTACATTTTAAGTAGGAATTCTCATTCCATTTTTCTCGAGTTTTTTTTTATTCTGTTACTTTATCTTCATTAAATTTGAAATGCAGATTTAGGCAATATGGATTATGGGAGCGTTATGCAGATTTATACCCTCAAAATGATCTTGTTTACACAGTTGGTCTAAGTGACTATAGAAGAGATTGGTTCTTTGCGCATGTCACCAGGTAAATTACATAACTATACTTTTTATCCTAATTACTGCTTATATTACAAATTATCTATCTAGTTAACATTACTTTTTAACATTATAGAAACGTTGGAAACAATACATACCAACCAACGACATGGCAAATCGTATTTAACCTAAAAAACGTGAACCGGATCGGAATCTACACGCTCCGAATAGCTCTAGCCTCAGCCGCTAATGCCGAGTTACAAATTCGGGTCAACAATCCGCTCTCCGATCATATTTTCACGACCGGTTTAATCGGAAAGGACAATGCGATTGCGAGACATGGAATTCATGGCTTATATAGATTGTATAGTATCGATGTTGGTGGGAATTTACTAAGTGTTGGTGATAATACGATATATTTAGCTCAAACCAGAATTAAAGGCGCACCGTTTACAGGTGTTATGTATGATTATATTCGTCTTGAAAGTCAGAGTGATAATATTTTAGTGTAGAGGGAAATTTATATTTATTTGTTTTTTAATATTCTAGCTAGAGTTGGTTTTTTATTCATTTGAATGTAATATAAAGGGTTATGAATATATAATAAGACCGAATGTATATGATTTGTGCATCATACAAAAAACATGTATATGATTTGTGCATTTGAGTTTAGTGGAAGAAAATCAATATGGTTCTACTTCTATGCATGTGAGAAAATCAATATGGTTCTATGCATGTGTAAGGTGCGATTTTGCACATCACCCTCAACAAACTTACAACTATTTTAGAACTTAAAATAATTTATTAAAAAATATTTAAGATGTAACATGTGTTTTCATTACCATACTTCAAATATTGAACATCGATTACAATTATTTTCATTAGTATTTAGCCGGTCCTAGATATCACATGTGTCTTCATTCACCTATTTACCACTCATTATAGACTCAATAGTCGACTTTCTATGTGTTGCATTTGAACTTAGCTAGGAAGTATATATGTTCAAATTCAACATAAGCATAAACACATAATTTTAGAGATATATATATATACTTATGATGTTTCATGAAAAGTCGGAGGAACTCATGCCTCTCAACTATTGTAGAGCCAAGAGAAGTAGATAATGAAAAAAAGTGGCAATGCTGAATTAAGAAGCTTAGGATGTTATTGTTACATCGTTGTAACCATATAGAGAATCACAAGATATTAGAGTTTCTCTATATGCTATTTAGCTAATTTATCTATCTTGACCAAATCTTCTTCCTGGGGTCTCTCTCTTTCCCGACCGGGACTTGTTGTTCTCTGTTAATAACAACCTTCTTCTGAGCCACAGGGACTTGGTTTGATGAACCAGGTCTTGTTGGTCTGACTACTCGGGGCAACACTTTTGGTGGGTCTGATTTCCTGATCCGTTTCTCCTTCATATGATCATCACCATTGTTCTCTGTTTCGTTGCTTCTCGAGACCCTCTTCTTTCTAGTCATCTCATTGGGATTTAAAGAATCATTTCTTCGAGTACTTGCTGTCTTGAGACGGTTTGATGTTCTCAAGATGTTGCTGGATTCCGCATTCTCATTGCCAAAGTTATCTTCTTTGAAGCAAGATTTCACTTCATTAGGAGTAGCGCTCGAAACATCAGGGAACTCTCTAGTTGTTGCCATTTGCTGTATATGCAGCTCTTGCTCCTTAAGCCTCACTTCAAGTTCTTTAATCTGCCAAAAATAAAACAGTTAGTCTCACACATGTGACGATATCAAAAATCAGAAGCTCAAAATTCCTGAGACAGTCCATGAAAACTAACCTTCTGTCGTAATAACACTGCTTCTTGGCTTTGCTCGTCTTTTAGTTTCGTCTCCAACTCTTTAATCTGGGAAACCATATCGAATAAAAGAGCGAGATGGTGAGATTTTACCATTTTAATTAATCAAAATAATGCAAGTTTGAGAATGAATCAGTCCTCCTAACCTTTTGTTGCCACACAAGAGAGTTGCCTTCAGAATCTTTCAACTTATTCTCAAAATCATTAACCTTCTGTTGCCACACAAGGGAGTTGCCTTCAGATTCTTTCAACTTATTCTCAAGATCCTTAACCTGCAGGCATCATTTAAGAAGTTTTGTAAGCCTCAACAAAACATTATAATATTTATGTAATAACCAATATTTCATCTCAGGAAACCTTCTGGTGGTAAGCTGCAGAGTCTGATTGCTGTCTCTCTCGGAGCTTACACTCTAGCTCCTTAACCTTCAATGATTCAACAATGGTTTCTGTTAGTTATATAATGGTAACAGAGGAAATCAATCATGTCATTAAGCAGGAAAAAGAGAAAGAACCTTCTGCTGGAGATTGGCACAAGTCTCATCTCTGCTCTTTAGTCTTTCTAGAAGCTGTGCGTTTTGTTTTTCTGATTGGTTATGTAGTGTATCAAGCTGGCTTTCAAGTTCTTTAGTCTTTTCCTGGAGACTTCTGTATGAATGGTCTCTTCCTTTATTCTTACCTTCCAGGTTCTGTATGTTCTCTTCTAGTTTCTTTATCGATTCATCTTTAGATCGGCTTTCTTGCCTTGCTTTCTCAACCTTTATAAGTGATGCATGAAGCAATCAGGGAAAGCTGCGACACAATCCAAAAAGACAAACCAGGAAGAAAACACAAAAGATGCGGTAGTCTTACCATTGCTTTCATCTTCTGAATCTCACCGGTATCAACTTGCTTCCTCGCAGGACCCAACTCAACCCCTCTTACACGTGTTGCAAAGTTAAGTGAACTTAGAGTCTCACTCACATCATGCTCAGAGGGACTGATTTGCACAAACATCAGTGTCTTTGAGTCACCTCCTGCATCATTCGCACATACACCAGTTTACCAAAAAGCACTGTGTACCCACGGATTGATCCATACATAAGGAAAGGTAATGAAGATTCTTACCCAGTGAATCTTGAAGCAGATGTGTTAGTTTTGAGTTCCTGATGGTTAATAATTGGAAAGTGTTAAAGTAGTCAAGGTATAAAGCTCTCCACAGAGATGGGGAGAGAGAAAATTCTTCAAAGGATTAGACTAACCTGTATGGAATGTGACTACTCTTTGTAGCCAGTGCATAAATCACGTCCCCGAGAGCTGATAGTGACCTATTTATGTTCTGTGCTTCCTTCAGACGCTCACCTTGCACGTCAGTCTTTGCCAACCTCTCACTTCCAGCTAAATCTACAAGCCAAAGCTTGCTTTTTGTGCAATCACCATTCATCAGGTTCTTTGCTTTTACCATTATAGAGAGCATGCTGCAAAGAGAATTCAACATATTAAACAACCCTCATAATGTAACATAAAATGTGGGAAAGCCAAACATTCAAACAACATAGTGAGAGATGCATATATCCCAAGTTACCAGTGAGAGCGGCTACTATGCTCATTCACATTATTGGATCCAACAGATCTAGCATTGCTCCCAGCTTGAAGAACATTCCACACTTCATTTATATTTTCCACTTTTGCTTCTACTAATCCAGGAACATGATGGTACCCCTCAGAGGATTGTTTTATCTCCAACCTTCGTAGCACAATCAATAAAGATTAAGATCAGCTCATTGGAAAATCTCTGTTTCGATCCCTATGTGTTGAAGACATAATTAAAGTAGAGTTTCTTACTTCTTTGATGCTGGTGATGTTGCCAACAAGTCTCTTATCTGTTCATTGTAGACTTCAAGGACACTAACAGATATATCATAGGATATTGTCTCTCTCCTTTCTCTAGCAACTTCAAATAATTGCTCGACGGTTCTATAGTTGACACCCCTGTTCTGTGGTGTACCTTCCATTGTAAACGTCTTTCCCGTTCCTGTTTGCCCGTATGCAAAAATACACACATTGTAGCCGTCTAGCACTGAAACAACCATAGGAGAAGCATCTGCAAAGACATCAACTGCAACAACAAGAAAAAAACTTCGTTAGCAATCAGTGTTATATAATGAGCTAACTTGACCATGGTATATCACACTACCTTGACCATCTTTCGGTGTATAAACTCTGTCAAACTTGAAACTTTTCTTGGAATTATTTCCTGTAATGACACCAAGCTCTCCATCTTTTGCTCCATCAAAGTCAACAGTTGTAGCACACCTAGTTGACGTTTCCTCCTTATTCAAAGGGCGGCAGCGACAAAAGACCCTAATATTGCCTGAAATTAGGGATGTTGTCAGTAAATTCTTGAAGTGTGATGCAAAGAAGCTAAAGCAAATAATCATGAAAAGATCAGATGTATTTGCCTTTAGTCTCTTGTATATAGTTATATAGCTCCTTTCGCTTTGCTTGCTCTTCGCTGTACTTCTGCTTGAGATCCTCACACTGTGAAACTGTTTTTCAGGAGTTGATATTGTATTAGTCCATGGAGTTTCCCCTTTAAATCCCATTTTCAGAACTAAATGAAAGAAGATAAACTCACCAAGTGCCTGAACACCATCAACCATTTTGTACAATTCGGGAATCGATTCTACGCACTCATGTGCTTCCTGTGATAGCTGAAATTGCTCCCTCTTCATTATCTGCATAGCAACAGTTTCATAAGTTCCAAAAAAATCGCTGAAAAACATGGATGTTGCAGAGAAGCTCTGAAACAATAGTACTTGCGGAAATAACCAGCTACCTCTATTTTCTCCTGTAGAGTAACAATTGCAGTGGCCCAACGTCTCTTGTCATTGTCGTACTTGCTATTGATACTCTTCAAACAATCAGCTTGCGTTACAACAGTTTGGTCTGTTTCAAGTAAGCACTAAATTAAAAGCAAGAAAACCTCCGTATAAAAAAAGATATATACGTTACAAATCTGCATTGACAATATGTCATAAGGCAGCTTGTGCATTACCTAGAGAGCGTGCCTCGTACGTCTTATTGTCAAGTTCCATCATCACTTTCTCTAGTTGCTCATTGGCAGAGGTCAGTGACATCCACGCTTCGTGACACTCATTTGTCTTATGTTGATATCGTTCAGAAAGCTCTTCTATCTTCTTCTCATACTTTTCATGAGCTTTAGCTCGCATAAGCCTCTTCTGCTCGAATATCAACATAAAGAATAGAAACTCAGGTAATCCATTACGCTCACACTTTTGATAAATAAGAACCAGAAGGCTAGCTAAATAATACCTGAGTGGGCGAAATCTCTATCTCGGTAGCACAATTCTCACACTTGATATAATCTTGTGATGTCCTCAGAACTGTACAGTAATGCAATGAATGAGTTAGAAACTGAAAATCTTAAATGAAACCAAGCTCAAGAGAAGAGAAGAGCATTTACCTGAAACCTGTGGTGCTTTCCTCAGAGAAATCCCACAAACCACTGGACTTCCATTAATTCCTTCAAACCTTACTCTAATCAATCCATCATTCATTACCATGACCCTTAAGTCCACCAACAAGAGTGGCCTGTTTGCGCCAACCACCGAGAAGATATCGAATTCAGCTAAGACCTGAACATATAACAAACAAAAATATTTCTTTCAGCATAACTCCATGAAAAAAGCACCATCTTTCAGTTGGTCTACTTGCCTTCTCATCTTGAACATAGACATTGAACACCCTTATCCCTTTAGGTCCATTAGTATTAATAATCTCAGCGAAATGGAAGTCAATGAAGTATTCTCCAGGAACAAGATCGTTTAACATGTAACAAAAGTTCCCAACACGTGCTGATTGGTATACAAATGGGTAGTCTCCTGCTTCAACTATAGACTCATCTGTTCTCAAAACATCCCCTCCTTCGAAATAGTTGTCTTTAAGGATATTCAACTCAGAATCTAATACCTTTGAACCATCTCCTCCAGCATTTATGAACATAATTGTCTCATCTGCTAAACACACCAACAACAAAAAGAATACCACAATTACATAACCTAAATTGAAAATCTTCAATTTACAAAATTGAACAAAAGCAGAATACTTTCAAGATGTATTGAGTGATTTGCAGATCCAAAAGATTCGAGTCAGTGGAAATTAGGCGAAAGGGGAAAAAACCCCAAATTCTAGGGTTTGACACCAAATCGAAAAACCCAGAAATTTTCCTAAACGATAAGGAAATGAAGCTGAAACCCATGATCAAGAATATACTCGAGTATGTAAAAATTGAAATCGAAAGTAAGAGAGGGGAACCCAACATGTGTGATTAGCTTTTGTGAAACCTCTGGGTACAAGTCTTGAATTAGGATCGCAAACCATTGAATCCGCCAAAGAATCTTCACACATATCCATGGAAGTATCTCCGATCTCTAATTTCTCTGTTGTGAATTGGGAATTAGGAATCTCAGGTGAAGAAGGTGACGTCACTTCTGGATCCACCGGAACTGTAGGGTTGATCTGAATATCCTCCATTTGTTGAAATCGAAGCGGTTTCTTGCAAGTCCAGAAAGAATTGAGTCTCTTCTTCTTTGTTGTATGTCTCTTTGTAAAATCAAGAAATTGAAAAAGAAAGATAAAGGCGTGATTTTTATTTTCCTTTTCTGGGTTTGGTGTTCAAATTTTGAAATCTTTCTTAGACGACCGTTAAAAGATTTAGTGTACCGTTAACGTTCAATATGGGCCTCGCTTTTTATAGTGGGCCAACTTAAACCAAACCCGGAAATGTCAGACCGGTAAAATAGGACCATAAACCGGGTTGTGGTATGATGTGCACCGGATTGGTGATCAAGAAACAGCATCAACTGCTAATTTAAAACCAAAACCGAATTACCGAACCGCAATTTGCCAGACCGAACCAAACCGTGATAAAATTTGATTTTATTTCGTACATATTTATATTTAACCGAGTACCACATTTGCCGAACCGGAATTACCTCATTCTATTGCTCTGTGTTTGCATACTTTTGGGCAAGTGTAATGTTATTATTCTAGATACAACTTGAAGCAGATGAAACAAAACATTGCACTAGATTTAACTACTGATAAATTTCAAAACCAGATCAAAGGTTGGAGTCTGAGATAAAGATGAGTAACCACAAAATGAAAAAACCATTACAAAAGTAGTTGCAAAAGCAGGAGCATCACTAGTAGTATATAGAATAAGTTGTCTGCTTTGGTGTTGATATATATCATTGATCAGCAAGGATTGAGACGACCAAAGACATCGCTGTGTGGGTTTGCTCAGGAGTCCCGGAGATTAAGACCGTCACTTCGACTCCTGTAGGATCCTTGACAGCCACTTGGGCCCCTGAAATCTGTCAGTTTGCAAGAACCCATTACATAAATTACAACTTCATTGGCTTTGTCTAGCATCTAAACGGATTTGTTAAGAGAAGGCATGATTTAGGTACAGAATAATTACCTGTTGTAGATTATCTAGACCGGCGCCATCTCTGCCATAGAGTGAACCTAAAGCTTCTTTCTCAAAGGCTAACTCCAAGGTAACTTTTCTCAAAGATACACCTTTACTTCTGCTTCCAAAAAGACTCATAAGAAATTCCACGAGAAAGTTAACAAACTAGATCCACTGTTGTTGGCAAAGAACATACCGTGGTGGTACAGAAGAGACGTCTCCATTGCTAGAAAGTTGAAGCTGTTTCATTCCCTGTGTCAAGTCATTCTCCAGCAAACTTGATGGAAGTGCAAAGCCTTTGAGTTCATCCACGTCTTTAAGGGCCTCGGTGTGCATCAGATAATCAATCGACTTCATTAATTCCGCACCGCTTCTAACCATCTTCAAGTCTTGTTCACCATCTGATACCGAGAGAGAATCACCTCTGCTTGCATTCTGCGGTTTTGTTGAACCACCATGGTTCTTAGATGGAAGCAATTAAATCTCTTAACTTACAGACAAGAAAACACACTTACTTGTTGTGATGGTTGCAGATTATAGTTCTGGCTTGTCCCTGCACTTTCATATGGATTACTAACTCTAGCTCTCATTTCTTCTAAGACCTCCTTCGGCAATAGGTTCTCCCGTAATTTAGAAGAAACATTAGACAAGGCCTTTTGTACATGCCTATACTCTCCCTTAATCTAAAAACAATCAGAGAGACAAAAGAGTAAATCTTGCTTAATTGTATTGTATCCCGCAACATTCTAGTCTCTAAGGAAAAAAGCTTATACTGATTAGAAGAAAACACGCGTTTACTTACCTCTATCACAACTTCATTTTCCGAGGTATAGTCCAGAATCTGTTCACCTACTGGAATGTGTACATCAACACCAGTTGCAGTTATTCCTTCTCTGTTTCCAATTAAGCCATTAGCAAACTGCGATGGTACCACTAGCTTAGCTTTCACAACAGCGCCATTGTGCAATCCCGAGAGAAGACCTTTCTCAACATCAATCTCAACAGATCTTGCATATACAAGAGCCAGAGCATTTTGTGCTTGAGAGTACCGTGACTCAAGGTTCTAAAAAAACAACCAAACCAAATCAATGCAATTACATACCAATAAAGAAGGTAGCAAAGAACATATTCTAATAAAACCAACCTCGCGTGCAGAAATGGTAACAACTCGTTGACCGGATACTTTTAATGGAGCTCCAATCAAAATAGAAGCACCAGTTTCATTCTGCAGACCTCTAATAATAGTTCCTTGTTTCCCAATTATACCACCAGCTGCAAAACTTGTGCATATTATCTTAAACACAACCTTTCTTACAGTATCTTTTGAGACATGGAAACTGTTTCCTTCATGCTTGTTTGATACAGCTTGTGAAGAAGCATTAGACACCGGAGTACGCAGATTCGGGAAAAACTCCAAATGTGGATCCTCTCCATCAGTAGATGACTCGTAAGCAGCTTTGCTACAAAGTGGCGGTGGATAGCCATTGTTCGGTGGACAATTTTGTAGACAAGTTGATACCATAACCAATGCCTTCTTCACAGCCAATACATTGCCAGTAATCTTACAAAACAAGAATCAAAATCATCACTAAATGGAGAAAAAAACTCAATAAAGACTTCAACTTTTCTTTCTTTACCTGAATCAATTGATCAGTATTAGTACCACAAATCGGAGGAGGTAAAACCCTAATCATAGCACTAGAATTTCTCCGCATCCATTCAACACTCTTCCCACCTAAACCCAAAACAGCTCCAATCTGATTCCTATCAGCAAGAATCCCACAATAAGCTTCTTCATCATCACTATCTTTCGCTGCTAAAACAGCCCATGACCTCTCTAAAACCCTAATCAACGCAGTTTGAGCAGAGGAAACCTCACAAGTTACCCAATCTTCATGTTCCCCACCACCACCACCGGAGAAATCTCCGACTCTATCGGTTAATAGAATGCTTTTGTTAACGGTGGTTGATCCGACGATGAAGACGACCCAGTGATCGGAACCGTTTACTGGAGACTCACAGTGGATTTTAGTACCGGTCTCACGACGGAGCTTGGTGACAATGGACCCGTTTGATCCGATTATGCCTCCGATAACTGACGCGTGGCAGACAACTCGTAAAGCTACTTCGTCTGGTAACACGTGAATCACCGGACGACGTTGCTGCTGCTGCTGCAATCGTCGATTCTGATTACGGTGGTTATTCATGACGGCGCAATTTAGCACGGTGAAGGAAGCGGCGCAATTTAGCAAAAGGCCTATTCGTTGTTGTCTCTTCACGGTGAAGGAAGCGGGAACGACAAACGCTAAGACTAGTAAGTTAAGAGACTTAAAAAGTGAATGAAACAAATCACGATTTTTAAGGAAACGCGTGAATATCTCAAAATCACCACGATTTTTGCAGAGATTGTGTTTATAGGAAAGGAAAGTTTTAACGGGAATTGATCACAAATCTTTAAATTCGGACATTTAGTTTTGCTAAAAGTTAAAAATGGACAGTTGCGATTAAGCGTTTTAAACGCTTAAACGACATGTTTAGCGTCTAGAACAGGGAATGACGGCAGCGTTTTTTTAGTTTCTAGAGTACTCCACTATAAAATTATCTGATTTTTAAATAATGTATTTGAAATATTGGCAACAATATTATTTTATTTACAAATTTCAGCATTTTAAATTGTGTTCTTTTGGTCAAAAAAATTAGTCCTTCCGTCTTTATTTATTTGATGTTCTAATTGTTTTACACAAATTAAAAAACACATTAATATTTAATTATAAATGTTTTATTTTGTGCACTAAACAATTTTATATAACGGTAAACCAACAAACTAGCATTAGTTCAATAAAACCAATTAATATATCTTAAAATTTATAATTTATCATTATTGGTCCACAAAAAATGCATAGAAAATAGAGCCAGAAACATTTTTTTTTAAATATCAATTAAAAAAATTCGGATGGAATATATAGTTTAGTCGAATGAACACAACTTTGATTTCTATCATATAATAAACCACTTGAACAAAAACGCAAACTCACTACAACCTCCTTAAAGCAAAAAAAAGAGCATGGAAAATCATATTTGCCGTTTGAGTGATTTGTATTTAAGTGACAAATCCTATGTTGTTCAAATATGAGTTTTAAAAACTTTTTTCAAATCTAGTGTTATTGAACTTGTAATTTTAAAATCTATTTTAAAATACAGTGTTATTGGAAATGTTTTAAACAATTGATTTGATGTGATTTTAATGTGTTTTGGTGGGATTTCTTAGTTAAAAATGTGATAAAGCAAATCACATTTTTGAGATGGGATTCCATGAGATTTCAATTAAAATCATAACAATTTCTTTAAATCATCCCAAATCATTTAAAAACTCAACTAAAATCAAATCACTTTAAATTCCATATTGAATACACCCCCTTCGTGTATTACTCAGTGTTGATTTCTTTTTTGATAAACTCATATTTCAAGCTGAGATTTGCCATTGCATTGTTATTCACATCCAAAAATACATGTGTGAATTGTTGAATAACAAAGTACATTCATATATCTTACCTTTAAAACCAAAAAAAGAGAGAGTACATTCGTATAAGTGGTAGGCACTAGTCCGGTGCATAGAATACATGACACTAAAACACATTCAACATTTTCATTCTTTGTCACCGTAAATAAAACTTGACCATTTCGAACCATCACATTATTCATTGATCATTGTTGCAACAACAACCATGGATCAAATTCAGTTATTATATAAATATCATAAAATTGATCTGCCACTAGGGTCAAGACTCAATGCGCAAAAGTTAACGATTCGCAACGAGATACTCCATGAAATCATCAACATAACGATCTTGCCTATCCATATCTCCAAACACATTTTTCATCTCCTTCACATTCTCTCTATAAACCTTCCCTTCTTCTTCCTCCATTACCAATCTCAACGATTTCGCAACACTTTCTTTAGTAAACAAACCTTCTTTCTCCTCCCTAGGTATCATATACCCAATTTTCTTCTCCTCTATTACCCTCGCATTCAATCCTTGGTCACACACAAAAACCAGCATCACCATCGGTTTACCAAACCGAACAGCTTCGATTATCGTTCCCCAACCGGGATGAGTCAAAACCAAACCGATTGAATCATGGCTCAATGTTCTCAATTGCTCAACCCACCCTTTCCAAACCATCCCTCTATCCGCGGTACGTTCTTCAAACCCTTCCGGTAGCTCGACCGGTTCAGTATCCCACGGACCACGTCGAGTCTTTAACACCCAGAAGAAAGGTAAACCGGAAAGCTCTAAACCGAGAGCGATCGCGTCAACCTCGGTATGACTCGGTTTAGCTTCAGAACCGAAAGCTACATGAACAACGGACTTGGACTTCCGCGAGTCCAACCAGGCCTTTATAGTCACCCACGTGTCAGTATCCTCAAACTTTTCTTCCGGTTTAGGAGGTAAAACTCCTACCGGTATAACCGGTTTCCGATGAAGATCTTGTATAAGCCCCAACCACTCTGCTTCATACTCGTAGCAGCTCCTTACAGCGATGACGTCACACCCGTCGATCACACCGGCGACACGGTGGACGTCGGGGACATTACCTTCGGTGGTCTCCACCATAAAACCTTTGAAAATGTCCTTGCACTCAAATAACTTGAAAGCCACCGGAGTTTCGAATGGGACCCACTTAGGCGGCGTCAGAAAATCCGCCTGACAAGTTCGGTACTCTTCGAACCCCGGCGGTTTCAGTAGCCCTAAAGTCGCACCATTAAAAGCGCTGAAAAATGCGGTTTTGATTCCAAGGTGGCGAGAGATGGGAGGAAGCCAATAAGGCGCGAAATCTTGAAGAACCCAATCAGGTTTCGAAGATTCAAGAAACTCAGTCACCGGAACTCGTAATCCGTCGTATGCGATTTTCAGATACGAAATGAGCTCAAAGGGTAAGTCAGTGGTGGCTTCGCCGCCTTCCGGGAGTTTGTCACCGACGGTGGAAAGTGGTAGCTTGATGAAGTTGATGGCGGAGGAGAGATTCTCCGGCAACCGTGGGAGGAGACGGTCGATGTTACGAGGTGTGGAAATGAAAGAAACGGTGTGACCCTTTTGAGCCATGAGCTTAGAGAGCTCCAAGTATGGAACCATATGACCAAAGGCTAGAAATGGAAACATTGCCACGTAGAGCTTCTTGGGTACATCTCCATTGTTGTCTTTAACATTTGACATTGTTGTGTAATATTATCGACTTGAAGATGTTCGAGTCTAGTGTGGTAAGCAAACACATATATATATATACATGCAATTCACAAATTCACAATCAATAAAATCACAGGGTCTTTGCTCTAAGTGTGGTTAAACATTTAAACACATAGTATGTTGTAGATGTAGGTAAGATGAACGGCTGAGACTAACTTAGGAACGTAAGATATTTTACTCGACCTTTAATTAAATGCAACATACTTTATCTCACTTACATCAGACTAGAAATAGGTGCAATAAACCATTTAGTCAACGAAGTTGTACGTCTAATTGTCAGATTATAATTGTTTTATTGTATGATAATAAAATGTGTAGAAAATAACAAAATAGTGTAGGGTCATTTTGCCAACTAACCAAGAAAAATTTATAATTAGTAAACTAACTAAAACTAACCTATGTGGCCTAAATATATCCATTAGATTTAGGTTAAATGGCTAGAATTTTAATTTTTTATCTAGCTATTCTACAAATTAACCCTAGTGTAGGGATATTGGATGTTTTGTGCCAAACTTCGTTTTTTTAATCATTTGATTATGTAAATACACTTTTTAATCAATTGATTATGTAAATACAACTATATTTTTGAGTTAATTATAGCTCGAAAATCATAGAAAATAATATAATTGATAAAATAGCTATGAGAAACAAAATGTTAAGTAAATATCTGAGAGAAATATGGTGGTATCACCATTTTAACCCCCACCACGTGTATATCGATATATTATACATACATACATCTATTTTTATCTCTCTCATCAATCATCTTCGCCTCCATCATCAAACTGCGTCTCCGTCGCTATTTTTCTCGTTGATCGCCACATATCAACATATATGTTGTTGATTCCACAAATCCGTCGCCACAAATCACCAGATCTAACGTTGCTTTTCCGAATCCGCCGCTGTGTCCATTCACCGCCACAATTACTCTTATCCGCCACAGTTAACCCTAACCGCTAGAGTTAATCCTAGCCACCACAATTAACGAGAGAAAGTTTAAGAGACGGTGATGGATTGATCGGAGGTTTTGACGGTGGTGACGGAAGGAGGAAGGAGAAGAAAAAGAGAAAGAGAAAGAAAAGGCAATTAATAGGTCGAGTACATTTACTTCGTAGATATATAGGGGCAACATTGTTTTATTTAAAAAATAAATAGTTTTAAAGTCAACCAACTAATTAGCCCAAAATGTGTGTATATGGAACATAATATTTGTATTTTTTTGTGTTCAAGTTGAATGTTGGTTAAGCTAAAGAGAGAATGAGTGAATGACTACGAGAGAGAAAATTACGTCCAGCCGCCAAGGGTGATTTTTCTCCTTTTCCTCGTCGATTCCAGATCTGATCGGTACTGGTGGCTCCGTTAGCACCGGTACCGGTCCCTTTCGTTGTTTTTCCTAGCTTTTTCTTTTTATTGTTAGGTTTTCAGCGTAGAAGAGAGATTTTTTTCTTGTGATATGAGATCTGAATCGGTTGTGAAGTTTCGGGGTTAGTTTCGGGTTGAGTCCGGGTTTGTGGGGATGGCTAGTGGTGAAGATTTTGGTGGTCCTATAAAGCGGTGGATGCGCGGGTCTTCTACACACGAGAATCCCTTGCGTTTTCCGTTCGACCTCGTCCTGGTCCGTGCTCTGCTTGTCGATGCGTTAGCTCATGGTTTTTGCAAGTCTCCTCTCTCTTTTGTGGTCTGAATTTCAGTGGTTAGCTTTATGTGCTTGCTTTCTTTGCAGTTTGATTCGGTTAGATCCCCTTCTTTGGCTTTTGTGGTAGTTGGGTTTGTGTGGTTATTGGCTGGTGTGGGTTGGATTCACTCTGAGTTGAATTTGCGGTTATGTTAAGTTTGTTATGGCTCTCGTGTTAAGGCAAGTGTCATTGGTAAAAGTCCATGGATTTGTTGGTATTGCTTTGCGATTCGCCTACCGTGTGGTTCGTTCTTTCTTCTATGAGTTGGATATTTGGTTTTGAATTTTGAGTTGATGGTTCATGGACTTTCTTCTATGAATTGGATATTTAATTTTGATTTTAGAGTTGATGGTTCGTGGATTAGTCATCAAAAGCGGTTTTCAAATCTTTGCTTGCCCCGCTTCTTGAGTGTGTGATCGGGGTCTTGGGTTGTGTTCTTTGGTTTGGGTTAATGGCTTGTTCTCCTTTTCAGGTGGTATTGAGTCTATGCTCTGCCTTCATATTTCGGTCTCTGTGGTAAAGGGTGTTGCCTCGACTATGTTTCAAAATCGGTAATTTGCACCTTTGACATTGAGCTTTAGTTTTTTTGGAATTGGTTTGGACCAAACCGTTTGGTATTTAATATTTTATCCTTGGTTTGTTCAATTGTAAGGATCTCCTTTGGTTGCCTCTTGGTTCCAAGGATTGATCGCTTGTTTGGACGGGTTCTGACTTGTAATACTTGCAGCTATTACCTCTTTAGAATGACAAAAAAAGAGAAGCGAATGACTGCTTGAAGAAGTAAAAAGATTAAAACCAATCACACCCTTTGGTTTTATGGGCCTCGTGAAGTGCTTTCAATGGGGCTTATTTAGTAGTAGTGAGGTCCAAATCAGGTTTTGTCAAAAAATTGGAGATGCGGGGAATCGAACCCCGTGCCTCTCGCATGCGAAGCGAGCGCTCTACCATATGAGCTACACCCCCAATTGCTTCATAAACACATCGTATTTATATATACTTGTCAAATATATTTACAAAATTCCTAATTTCTTGTTCATGTTTGATCCGGTAAAAAGAAAGACAAAGTCAAACTCGAAAACATGAAACCAACTTGCTTCATATTGTCTTCTCTAATTTCCTTAAAAATCCAATTTTAATTTTCTGAAATCTTTCGACCCTCTTCTCAATTTCCTCCCTTTTCTCTATCATTCTGCATTTTATTTCAGGGTTTTCATTTTCTTCTAGAGTAGTACCGATATGGCGACTGATAAAACGATACTCGATCATGTGAAGGAGAATATTCCGGTGAATGAGGAATCTCTGGTTTTAAATCAAGACACAAGCGTCGGTCTTGTCATCGTTGACGTTGTTAATGGCTTCTGCACCGTTGGCTCCGGCAATATGGTTTGTAACACTCTTTGTTTTGTTTTATTTCTTTCATGCATACCAAGTGTTTGTGATAATGCTTAACTCAGATGTTTATTTGCCTTGCAGGCTCCAACGAAGCCTGATGAACAGATATCAAAGATGGTGGAAGAATCTGTAAAGCTTGCAAGAGAATTCTGTGATCGGAAATGGCCAGTTTTTGCGTTTCTTGACACTCATTATCCTGATATTCCAGAGAATCCGTATCCTCCTCATTGTATTATAGGAACTGATGAATCAAATCTTGTTCCTGGTATGTTTACCTCTTTGTCAATGTCTTGTTAGATTATACAACCAGTGAGACAGTCTCTTCTTGACTTCTTCTAGTGATTAATCAGCTCTGCAGTGGATTGAAAGTGAGGATTGTGTCACTCTTAGGAGAAAGGATTGCATTGATGGGTTTGTTGGTTCCATGGAGAAAGATGGTTCTAATGTTTTTGTGGATTGGGTTAAAGAAAAACAGATCAAAGTTGTAAGTTTGATGATATGATGAGTTATGTTAAATAAGTTGAACGTTTTTTAGTTATATCATCAACTTACTTGAACATCCCTGTGTTTTGGGGATCTAAAGATTGTGGTTGTAGGTATCTGCACAGATATATGTGTGTATGACTTTGTGAGTACTGCACTCTCTGCCCGAAACCACGGTGTTCTTCCGCCTCTAGAAGATGTCGTAGTGTACTCTCGCGGCTGCGCGACTTTTGACCTTCCTCTTCATGTTGCAAAAGACATCAAAGGCGCTCAGGCTCATCCTCAGGTATTAGATTTTTCTTGTGAAACTAGCATTGTTAGTTTTGTACAATTGTTATCTTCTGAATCGGCACATCTTCTTATTCTTATGTTGTGTTTCTTTGTAAACAGGAATTGATGCACCATGTAGGTCTATACATGGCTAAAGGAAGAGGAGCTAAGGTAGTCTCTGAAATTTCTTTTGATCCTTGAAAGGCTTTCTTGCAAGAAAATTTATCGTTCTTGATTTCGAATATTTCAGTAAATTGTTGAGTTTGCGTTTCTTTCTCTTTTTGTAAATTGTTCATGAAGCTTGTTCTCTGAAGATCAACTCTTGTGTATAGTGTTTCATTTCTCATCTGTTTTAATGAAATGGTCAGTCTAATCTTACACAGTTTCTGAGAGAATGGATCCTAGAGTCTTAGCATAAAGATTGTTTCAGAAATATTGTCTATTTTTATGCCATCATGAAAACACAAATTAACAGATAAAATCACACACTCTGTTACTTGTAATGGTTCTGGACATAACAACTTTTGAACAAGGAAATGTAAAAAACTGAGAGACATTCCTCTTGCTTCACCAGTTTCAAACTGTGAACAATCTACAATACTCAAAAAGGTAAACCAACACACAAAACTATCTTTTTCAATCTCGCAAACAAAAAGAAAGGAGATGGGGGATATAAATGGATCAATCTCCCCAGGGAAATACAGTTAAAAAAGATGAATGAATCAAATCCTCCATGAATGAATCTGATAAGTTACAGTATATGAATCAATTAACTCTCTCTGGATGGTATGTATCTTATATATAATATGTAAATGTTACCTATGATGTAGAAGTCTTCATCTTTCTATATAGTGAGGGATGCATGCAGGAGAATATGGAAGGCTTTGCTCTCTTCTGTTTGGAGCCAAAGATGAATGACCTTAATGGCACTCTTGAGCGACTATCCGAATGCTGGAGATCAAGATCGGATCTGTTCTTTGAACCTGTTAGACCGAATTCCTCGCTCAGCTTTCCTAGAGTCTTGTCAACCTCGAGTTGAAGCGTGGTAATGTGATCCAACCCGGCCTGTAACTCGTCTGCCACTTTGTTGTTCTCCTGTTTCATGTTCAACACCTCACCTTGAAATTTAGCAGCTTGATAGCTTGTGAATCTGAAATCATCGTCTTCAGCACTTGATTTCAGGGCTTTTGTTATCTCCTCTTGTATGTTACACAGAGACTCGAATCTGGATTTCAGTTCCTCTTTCAAAGATGCACCTTTCTCCAGCCAGAGACCCAGGTCTGTGTTTATTTCCCTTAAGTGTAAGAAAAGTGGTCTAACATCTGATCTCAGTCCATATTTAGCTGTGCTGCTTCCATCTTGCTTTTTTCTTTGCTCCAGCTTTGATATCTCGCCTTGTAGATCTTCGATTGAAGTGTCGTAGCTTTGTATCTGTCCAAATGCAGTGCTGAACCTTAACCAGAAATCCAAGTTCTCTTCTAAAAGCTCATCAATATTCAACCTGAACTGTTCCTCAACCAAAGACATGTGCTCGTTTTCTGTAGCCATGAGTCCGATGGAATAGTCGTCGTTTGACAACTGGTTTTCCATCAAGTCATTACTGTCTGCAAGACCCTTCTGCAGGAGGCTCATTTTCTCTCTTAGTAGCTTGATCTCATCATCTTTTGTTGCGTTCTCTGTCTTCATCTTCTTATTTGTTTCATCCAAAGCTTTCTTCATATCCTTGTAGTTCCTGAGAATAGTCGTGTACTCCGTAAGCAAATGCTTCTCCCTATTTTCCATTCCCTTCATGAACATCTCTTTCCAGTCTGGTTCACTTTCTTTCTCCTCTTGATCCTCTTGTTCTTCGACATTGAAAGTGACGTGAAACGCTTTAGAAGGTACCGGCTTCTCTACAACATTATCGGGGACAGCATCTATCTTGTCAGATGCAGCTTGCTTCTCTACAACATTATCCGGAACAGAATCTATCTTGTCAGATACAGCTTGCTTCTCTACAACAGAATCCGTCTTGTCAGACGCATCCTGCTTCTCTAAAACATTTTCAAGAACAGTATCTGTCTCCTCAGATGTAACTTGCTTCTCTGAATCAGATACTAATTTTTCAGTAGATTCCAAATCAGTTTCTGCACTTTTACTTGCGATGATAATCTCTTCTGCAACTGTTGTCGCATCGCGGGTCTGTTCAGAGCTTTCACTCTTCTCGGCTTTTTCTTTCTTCTCCGCGGCCATTTCCTTTTGTTGTTCCTCTGTGTCTTCATTAGCATCTATACTCTTCTTCTCACCTTCCAGATCTTTCTTTGGTTCTATATTCATTGCCAAGTTGGCAGACTCGCTCTCTGGCTTCACCTCATGCAACTTCCCACCAGAGAGGTTATCGAGATTATTACAAGCGTCGTCAAAATTTGTATGCAGATTGCTACTCTTATCCATTACACTTCTGTCCAAATCCTGCAATGCCTTGAGTTTCTCCTCCATTTCCTTCAGCTTGTTCCTCAGATCACTCTTATCGTCTGCTAACATCGCCTTATCGGTTTCTAGTGTACTGATCTGTGTCTGAAGACCGTTAGTCTCGTTTCTTAATCTCTGTATCAGGGCAGTCTGCGAGGAAACCGCACTCTCCAAGCTAATCACTTTGTTCACAAGCTCATCGACTTTCTCAGCCATATCTGTCGCGTTGACCGAAGAATTCACACCAGACTCGAAATGTTCTCTAATCTTCTCCTTTACAGATTCCAACTCTTTCTTCTTCTTTGACATCTCTTTTATCTCATGCTCCAACTCTTCTGTTCTTCTAAATTCATCACCATCTTCTTTCGCAAAGACACTTTCATCCCCTAGAAATTGGCTCGCGATAGATCTTAGCTTCTCTTTAGACTCCTTAATCTTCTTATGCTCGTCTCTAGCTTCTTCGTAAGACTTTTCTTGTTTCTCCTGCAACTCCACTAGCTTCTCCTGACACGACTTTATTGCAGTCTCGGTCATAACTCTCCGAGCTTCTTCGTCTTCAATCGCTACACTCTCACCAAACTCATCCTGCAAACCACATATCCTCTCTTGTTTCTCCTTAATACCCTTTTCAAACTCCCAATACTTAGCCAAACCTTGCTCGTAAGAGCTCTTCACAAACTCCTTCTCTGTCTGCAACGTCAGAATCTCTTTCTGCAGTTTATCAATCTCCCCCATCGCCTCGGGCTTGCTCAAACCCGAGCTTTTAACAACCACATTCGCAGAACCGCCCGTGTACTTCATCGATTTCCTCGGCTGAAGCTTCTTGGTAGCCACTCTAACCGCGCTTTTCAAGTCTTTAACGGGCAATTTGGGAACATTAGGGACATTAGCACCAGAAATATTCGGTCTTTTAGCGAATTTAGACATGGAATCATCATCATCATCCATTGCAAAGTTTGGGACTTGATCAGGGAAAACAGAGGCAATGGTGGTATTAGCATTTTGAAGCTCTGTAGAAATATGATCATAACGCTCAGCTAAAGCTCTATAAGCTCTATAAGATTCTTCAACAAAGCTAATGAGTTCTGGTCTCTTCTTGTAATACATCTCTGCACGCTTCGCAAACGAATCTCCATCTTCTTGTAATAGCTTCAACACATATTGCACTTTCTCTTCAATATCTGCAAAAGGAAAAGATTTTCACATAGATCCTTTTAGATCACTACACAACCTCAAAGATCAGAAAGATCTTAAACTTTTGTCTTAAAAAAAAGAAGGTTTTCAACAAAAACGAATCATACGTGAACCCATAACAACCAGACAGAAACATATGCATGTATAAAGACAGAGAGAGAGAGAGAAAGAGACCTTGAAGGTTTTGTTCGAGCCATTTAGATTGTTTGGTTCGGATATGACTCGCCCACCACCATGAATAAGCATTACTCGCAGCTCTTTGCAGCATCGTCTTCTTCGATCACACCAAGAAAATCAAAAGTTTATTATGTTTTCAACTATGTTTTAGCTATCTCAAAGACAGAGGAAGAAAACAAGCTTCTAATATTTGTGTGTGTGACCCTTTTTCTCTCTCTCTCTCTCTAGATCTTAATAAGAAAAGAAAAAAGGAAATTTTCCCGAGAAAGAAAGAGAAAAACTTCGGTTAGAAAAGACCCACAAAGAAAGTTAGGAATTGAGGAAAGAACGTGGGAGAAAATTAAGAAATAAATCTGCTTTTTTATCGGTAGGGACTTTTTATTAATCTTTGCTTTTGAGCTTAGCTGTTTTCATTGATCATGGGTGGGAGCAAACCTCGCTCTTCTTTCTTTCTCTACCTAATAATATTTTCGTAAAATCTTTTTTTTTTCTATTTAAGACTTTTATTACTCAATTATTTTTATTTGAAATACATATCGATACCTACGAATGTTAATGTCTTCACCAATGTTATAGTGCCAACGTCGTGGTCGGAGAAGTCGGAAGCATTCTTACCGATTATTCTTTTGTATCAGTATTAATCAGAAATAAAGTTATATATTAAATTATCTGAGAAAGAATCTACGTTAAAATAATGGAAGAAAGGAATGTGAAAATATCGTCTTTAGTAATAAAAAGATGTAAAGATGCTTAAGCAAGCAAAGCCTTTTCTTCTTCTTCTTCTTAATCATTAATTAGTTGAATTGATCTTTTACATATCCTTTTTAGTTTTTCTTCTTGTTGACGGTTAACTGTAAAACCAGACACGTTTTATTGAACCGGTCAAAGGTCGGTACGCCGACCAGAAACTTCTTTCTTGTTCCAAGTATCTTGGAAACTTGGAAAGTTGAAACTCATACATGAATATCTTCTCATTTCATAAGAAGATCAAGATGAAATAGTTTTTTTTTACACGACATCAATACACATGTTCAATTACGAAAGCTCGAAACCCAGTTTGATCTATTCTGAAAAATACCGGGTTCAAGCTTACATGTAAAAGCCAAAAAATGAGCCTTTCGAGTTAAGGCCATTCGGGATATAAGATTTTCGGGCTTTAATCAGGTTGAGTTTGGACCTGCCTGAAAAATCCAAAAATCAACATATGATGATTTAGTTAGTATGGTATGTTTTTCGTATTCTGATAATTACAGTTGATTTGTTTGTAGTTGCACATGATCCTATTTTAGTTGAATAGATGTCAAAGTACGTACCACCTCCTATGTATACTTCTTTTACTGGAGTTTGCCGTAGTAGATTTCAGTTTAGACAGTTTAGTAGCTCATGTTTACGAAGTTAATTGATGATTCTTTTTGTGGGATGATATTTTTGAAGCCCATATATATCTCATTTTCTTAGGCCTTAATTAGATTAAAGAAGCTTTTTAAGCAATTATTGTTATACCGAATACCATTCAATACATAGTTCAGTTTAAAGACTGTTGAACAGATTTTAGACTTTAAAGTAATGATTAGAATTTAGAATGAACAAAACAAATAGCAATGACTTCAACTTAGCAAAAATATTTTACAATATGGGTTGTGTTTGTTTTATTTTTAAGTTCAAATTGATGATTTTAGTATTTTGTAACATTAAAGTAAATGTAGATTGCATGTAATACATATGCAAATTTTTGGGTATCCCTATTATGCGCTTGCTCAAGAATCGTTGAAGATCTATATTGTTCGACAGTAAATAAGCATGCACTGTATAAAAAAATAATCAAGATCATTTTAAGCATTGGTGTGGTGTCTTCTGGGAATCCTCTCGGACGCTTAGAGTTGGAAGGTTTAGAGGCAACAAATAAATTGATTCAATATTTAAGTATTTTATTGAGGTTTAACATTTAATTTTTTTATTCGTACTCATTAGAGTCACTGATATTATTTTGCGTTGGGATCGAGTTCATTTTATGTTGAACCTAGAAGATAATGTTATTTATACCTTGGGTTCTTAGATATTTAGGTGAATGTATTGCCACTTGACTATACATGCTATAAAAAAAACAAGTGTACCCATGGGTTAAGGGCCGGGTTTGGTGATATTCATACCGTTTTGGGAGGTGCGGAATGTTAGCTACTCCCATACATGTTGGCTTAGAGGCTTCTTAGGTGAGACTAAATTAAAAGGTCAATCACCAAGAAGTATACCATGGATCCGGCATTCACGTATCATGGCCAGATTGATCAATATTATCCGATAAAATGACACAAACCGATTGATCAATATCCAATATAAGAAATTTGATTTACTCTGAATGGAGTATATCGATAACCTAAAATTCTAAGATATTTCTCATTTACCAACTTACCATGTCCATACACTTCGTCCATGAGAAAACACAAAAGTGGTAAGGACAGTGAAGATCACAAAAGGAAAATCACTTACTCAGACAGAGACTTACAACAAACATATGAGAATTTACTATTTGGACATTGTCTCTGGTTATTACAGAGTTAAAAAGATTCACACTAATCTTCTCACTCCATCGACTTCTTTGTGTCGTTCCATCTCTAACCACCATACGGTAAGCTGCACAAAACCAAACCTTATATCAATATGTTCTCTAATAAGAGTTATTTAGTTGGTTCGCACATGTTTTTAAAAAGAAGATAAATACATGTGTTTCAAACTTTTAATGTTGTTCCATACGATGATAAGCTATTTCATATGATATCATGCTATTTATTTAAGTTTTATGTGAAAAACACTATTTATTTACAATTTTGTCAAATCGTGTTTCTGTTTTTGCAAATTTTGATCTTTAATGTATGTAGTGTAATCTACCTAAATCACCCGTAGAAGAATATATACCCTAATGACCATTTCATATATTCTTCTTTTAGATTATTTACATATAAAACATGAATAATTATTAAATCAAGAAGACGAAAAGAGAAAAGCTGAATAATTTATTTTACTTACCCGAGCCGAAGAGAAGTATCGGAGCTCTCGGAGTCAACAGGAGCTCCGGTGGAGTTTCCGACGTTAGTAATGGACTCCGACGATTGTCCTTCCTCGCACACGACGACATTCACCGATTCAGCAACACCATGTCTTTCTTGGACATTATTATTTATCTACACAAAAATTTCAGAAATTTTCAGATTTAACATTAAACCAAAATAAATAAATAAATTACAAAACTCGACTATAATTCACGTACTTGCATGCCAAGTCGCTCGTTCTCTTCCGTAAGTTGCGATCCCTGCAAGATCAAGATAAGAACAAATATAGTATCAGGTAATCTAATTATCTGTGACTTGAGTTTTAATTGGACCAAGTGTCTTGGTTTTCTCTAGAGATCTACTAAAAGCAGAATGAGCAAATTTTTACATGAAGTTTCTCATGCAAACTCATGTTCGAATAAATCATTGAACCAATGCTTAGGTTTAAGGATGCCACTTTAATAAAACTAAATTTATCCAACCTGAATATCGTATAGGAGAAAAAAGATTTGATATCACATTTGGCATATGTAAACAAAACAAACTAAATTGGAAGGCAAAGGCCAATTTATAAAAAAAATCTTCCAAAAGATAATACAGAGGTTTACTAAAAATCTGAACTAGACCGAAAAAAGATCAATTTAGGTTCACTTCAGTTTTAATACTCCATAAAACCAATAAACATATGAAAACGGGCAAAAAAAAACCTAACCAAATCCAAAATTCTATCTCGAAGACCAAGTAGTGTCGTATTTAAACCCTAGGCACTAACTAACAAAATGTTTACCATTAGATTTAAAAGACGTTTGTCATCAACGCTAATCACTTGGTTTGTGTATCAAAGATATGAGTTATAGACAAAAGGTAAGACACGTACTTGCTGCCTCAGCCGCTTGTTCTCATCCATCAATTGCATTCCCTAACCCCACAAAGGATAAATTTTAACTCTCTTATTCGCCAAAATTAATAATGTAACTACGTATAAGATTAAACGTTATTTTGATTCTTACCTTTCTTTGAAGTTCGCTGATCTCCTTCATAATCTTATCACTCTGCAACAACATCAACATCTCGTAATAGTAAGTTACATGGTCGCAAGCTTAACGAAATTTTATACATGATATCATAGTGTTATGTCTTTAATTAACATATAAATTCTTAAAGAACCTTTGTTTCAATCACACGCGTCAAACCAGTTTCGAGGGACTTTTCTAGTTTTTGCAGCTCTTCAACGTTAAGCCCTTGAAGCTCCTCTCCTCTCATTTGCCTATATATGATCATGTATAAACACATTAGCTAACAAATGATATTTATTTTTAAATTCATAAAATATGCATATATATAGTGGGTACCTTAATCGGTGGCTCTTGTCCGCAATTTCTCTACTCAGCCGGGCGTGATCAGTGTTCTCTACGAGCTAACAGATAAAACATTGATTTAATCTCTTCATCAACTCCATAATTATCTAAGCTCAAATCTCTACACATAACAAGTTATACAGAAATTTCACATCTTTTCATGTAAAAATGATTATAATGGGTTGAAGCTAAACTACCATTATGCATAAGGAATCAGAAACCTAGTAGTCCAAGTGGGCGCTTGATAATGATTTAAATTTAGACTTTCGCTGTAGGCTTTTGACTGTAGAGATTTTGGCTGTTAATGTTGTAACTTTAGGCTGCAGAGATTTTGACTGCTAATAAAAGACTGTTTGGTAATTATAATCTGTAGAATCTTTGACTGTTATTTTAATAAATACTTATAAATAAAATTTTTGTAAAAAATATAAATGATAACATAAACCAAGAAAATAAATATCTAAAATAAATAAAAATTCATTTATTATATTATTTCATGTTTTGATTTAATAACCAAAAGCTTCATCAAGAAGTGGAACAATTTGAAAAACATTTGGATGGAATTTTAGAGCTTCTAATTTTTTCTTATAAATGCATTATTGACCTTTTAAATAATCTAAACGATGTTTTAAGTGCTTCCAACTCAAATCAGCTTCAACAATTGTATTTGAATATTTTGAGAATTTTGATTTTGAATTTTTCTTGGTTGTGTAGAACTTAAATATAACATTTTATTTTCCCCAAAACTAGTTCAATCACAAACAAAATGTTGATAATTTTTTTCTTCATTTTCGAAAATTTTGTTATTTTTTATTTTAATTCATTTGACAAAAATTTATTATTTCATTTTGCAAAAAAATGTTATTTTCATTCACTTTTGTAAACTTTTATTTATATAAAAATGGATCCAAAAAAAATAGAAAAAAAAATAGTAATTAATCAATCAAAATATTTTAGTTATAGATTATATATAAATCTTTTTTGATAATTATAGGAAAAGAAAAAATAATAGATAAATCATTTTGTAATAGTTAAAGCATGCTTTCGATGGATTTAGGATAAAAGACAAAAACAAGAAGAAAAAATAAAAGTCTTTTAAAGTCTTTTAAATCATGCTTGGCAAAAACGAATCTTTTAAATCTTTTAAAGTCTTAAAAGACTCTTACCAAGCACCCCCCAAGTCTCAAGTCTTTGTAATAACCTCAGTTCATTCGGATTGAGCAATTTCGTTAAAATCTGTCTAATCTTATGCAATTAATATAATGATTTAGGCCCATTAATACAATGTTTCGACAGTTGATAAATCATCTGTACTTGAGAATACATTAATGTATACAAAACGCATCTCAAAGGAGCAATACTCTATTTTGTAAGTTAAATCCCGAAAGAAATGTGAATTAGAGAATGGAACCTGTAACTCAAGAGATGGCTGATCAAGCTTCTCCAAGTTCTTTGACTGCAAGTTGTGCCTCTCTAATACTTCCCTCATGCTTCATTTCATAATGCAAAGACAATCCAGTAAATATCTTCTTATATAAGACTTACAATTATTTTCTATTATTTATGTATAAATCAGTTAGTTGATAAACATGGACATTGTACCAAAAAATGAAAATGAAAAGACAGAAAACCTAATCCACAAAATACAAACATTATTTCATGTAAAACACTGTTGTTTCAGATACAAAATACTTATGTAACTGTGAGAGTATAGATGTCGCCGAAGAGAGGAACTGAACTGATAAGTCATTTTAGTTTCCCAATATCAATAACACATCCAAAAACATCTCTATGTCGTTCCCAATATATACTAATAAAGATTCCAAACCTATTTATAATTTTTATTAATATCACTTCTCGAAAGGGAGAGTTTTATTGTACATACACACATACTGTATATAGATACGTCCTAAATTCCTGATGTTATATAGTCACCACATATTTCAAAAGAAAATATCTTAATAAATATGATACTGATGGCTTTACATATCAACCACAAAATATCTATTTAGATTTATGCAATACAAAGAAAGAAATATAAAACATTTATCGTGACAAAAAAAAAATATATATATATAAAACATTTATGTAGTTTAGGATTTAAAGTTTGTTTGAATAATATTACTGTAATTAGATACCTTATTTTGCCTAAATACAGAGTTTATCTATGTCATTTATAGTCATTAATATTTGTTATTAAAGTAGTTAAAGTGGTCCAATAAGGTTTTGATACAGTAAACTTCTGTTTATCACATATGCTTTTATCTGGATCTAGACACGAATCCTTCAAAGAGTTTGAGAAATCTAATGAGATAAGATTTAGAGAGAGAAGTTTTAGAGAGAGAGACACCTTGAGTTGCAAAACTCAAAGAGTTTTCCGGTGGAAGAGAAGATGATGAGAGCAACATCGGCGTCGCAGAGAACTGATAGTTCTTCAGCTTTCTTGAAAAGACCTCTTCTTCGTTTCGAAAACGTCACTTGTCTGGCCGTAGCGTTGTCGATTTTCTTGATCTGAATCTTCTCTCTCGCCATCGTAAGAAAGAGAGAGAAAATCCTAAAAGTAAAAGATAGATAGAGAGAGAGCTTATATTTGATCTGTAAACTCAGATAAGAAAGAAGAAAGGATTAATCTTGATAAATCAAGATTTGAAGAACGAGTGATTGATTAGAGAGAAAGTAAAGAGAGAGGAGAAGGAAACCAGAAAGAGAAAGGAAAAAAATTGTGAGAGAGAAGAGAGATAGAATTTTTGCTAAAAAGGGAGACTTTAAAGAAGAGAGAGAGTGACAAGACGACTGAAATGGAAAGTAAATCGTGTTCTTTTTGCTAAATTTAGAAGAACAAATATGATTTTCAAGACAGTAAAAACCCTAGTTTTTGAAAGAAATGATAACAATCTTGTGGAGAATTTAGATCTAAGATGATAACTCCATAAGGGAAATTAAATCTGTAGAGGATGAAACAAAACCTTACAATGAAGAAAGGTAATAAAAGGAGAAAAAGTTAAAAGGAATATATAATAAAATTTAAATTTTCGACCTCAGATGTCAAGGAGAGAAGTAGCATGAGAGGGTTTTGATTGGTGAAGATTTTTAGATATTTTCAGGGAAGAGTTTATTATTTAATAATTCTATCAACATGATGGGGTTTCTTAAATGATTATTTTTGGAAGAGAGAAGATATTTTAATTTATATTGAATTATATGGATGGATATTTGTTTGTGTGTGTGTGGTGGTTATTGGATATGGTGAGAAAATAGGATGTATAAGTCTCCAATGAGAAGAGAGAGAGAAGAGAAGTGTTTGTTTGGGTCGGTGGAGAATTTCTTTTTATAGGGAAGCATAAAATGAGTTGTCTCTCTTTGTCACGTACACTCGTATAGTTGATATATGGAGATATCAAATTTCGTAGTAGCTTCTTTGTTTTTGTGCAAATCAAATTTGGTAATAGCTAAAATAAGAAAACAAATGAATTCAAGAAAAACAAAAAAAAATACAATAAGATTTTTCAAAACAATCAAAAAGTTTTATGCCAAAACCAATTCAGTACATCTAAACACATGTCTATTATTCACGTGAGAATCAAATTTGAGATTGAAAAACACAATAAATTTGTAAGGTTTTTGATACAATGATATTTGGTAAAGTTTGGTAAGATTCACTATTACTCCAAGAACTACTTGGTAAGGTTTGATACAATAATATTTCAGTTTTGGTTAATGTAAAATTTATAAATAATTTTGTCAAATTTCAAAGGTTTGAATGAAATTTATATGGGGTTTGATATGTCATTTCAAAATCGTTGAGATCACTTGATTACACAAAATACAACACTGACAAAATGCCGAATTAAAGTGATGATAAACAGCGTTGATTTAATATGCAGATGAATACACCACTAGTACTAGTTTTGGTGATATCAACGTTGCATCATGTTCTCCACACTCTTTGACTCGAAATAACACATTTATAAATCTTATTACTATTACTTTGTTGCCGGAAGTGATCTACATAACCTCAAACTTACTTAACCAACCACCCCAGTAATACGGCAGTAACTTCATTAACCGCAGTTACCGCACCAAACGTATAATATCAATCACCATACACCAATCATTCCATAGACTAAAAAGCAAAATCAAACCTTCATGCGAAGAAAAAGATTAATAAATGGTTTTAAACTAAATAATGTTTTTTTCTTAATCGTTTGCCTTCATGCGAAGAAACTGTGAATAGAGGGGACCCTCGAGCAAGAGTAACAAACAGTGGCGTCCACTAGAAAATTTACAAGGGACCCAAAATCAGACCCCTAAGCATCCACAAAGAAATCTGATTGGGACACGATCCACTTGTCCGTACAAGTTTTGTTAGTTTTATTAAAAGTTAAAAAAAACAAATAAAATAATAACGAGATACTCCACAAGCCAACTACTCAAAATACCATTCGTTTACTTTTATTACTCCAATAACGCAATTATTTTTACTCAGTTACATGTTACATTGTTACTCGTATCCTTCGGTCCCCTATTTTTTCTCCTTCGCCGAGAATCTCGTGTTCAGTTATTACGATACGCTTCAAAATGGTTTTACAGTTGAACCGGTCTCGTTGATGTGATGATTTATACGGCAGAAATCTATGGTTTGTGTAGTTGGTTTAAACATACACCGCCTAGACCGACCTAACTTTTGGTCATACAAACCGGTTAAGAGGATATGTGGCTTTACATGAAGGGCATGTCTAACCATTACGATAACACCAATTACTAATACATTACTCTCTCCACGTTTATATGTATGAATCCCTAAAGCAAAAGCAAAGATGTTCAAATGCTTAATAATATACAAGGAAGAACACGTGCATATAGGTGCACGTTAGCTACGTCCATAAACCTTCATAGAAATTAACTCAAACAAACAAATCGATCAAGATTAAAGAACAAGGTACACTAACATTGTCATTTCAACACCAAAGCAACAACATTTTGCATTGGGGTTGGATAAAAGACCAAATACACAGCAAGGGTCAGGTATGGCTTCTACCTCACTAAACCTCTCGTATCTTGCATTGTGGTTTGGCTATTTCCAGTTCTTGAACGATCCGGCTCCGTGAAGGTTCTGAGTACAAGCTCATGTCCTAAGTTAAAGTTACTGTCACTTCAGCTAGGTTCCTGCTTCCTACTACCACTATTTCTTTAGTTGTTAAATGTTATTGTGTTGTTTAAAGATTTCACGTGGTGAGTCTCTTATATTTTAGCTTCTTCATGTTTTTCAGAAATGTAGTCCATTTTGGAAAAAAAAGAAAAAAGCAACAACATTTTCTCACAAATTATAAACAACAACATAAAATCCAGAAGTTAAAGACACAAGAAGAGAGCACGAGTACAAAAAGATCGAATGTATAAAACAATCTATTGCTCAATACTCACCAATTTAAGATTTTGTCACTAGCAAAAACACCATAAGATATAGAAGAGAGTATGATTACAAAAAAGATTAAAACTTTAGAACAAACACTTATCAAAGAAAGATCATTTGATGAGTTATTTCCAAGATTACTAAAGATTAACGCATAATTATATATCAATTTATCAATAAAAGCACTCCATTAGCTGATCGATCGATTGCAAGAAGCAAAACCCTTCATTAGAACACTAATGCTCAATGTCAAAGACTTTATTTGGGGAGACAAAATCCACCGTACAAAGGAGACGAACACTTATTTCTGGTGCATGCAAAAAGGCTTAAAAGAATTGATTTCGCTACCTATGTCAACAAAGTGCACTTATCTTTTCGGTCACTTGTCTTGAGAAAACTCCGGAGTTAAGCGTGCTTGAGTTGGAGAAATCGAACGATGGGTGGCATACTAGGAAGTCATTTCCAGCACCGTGTCAGTGAGGCTAAAACACGGGGAAAGAAGGCGTGGTGATGGCAGGGTCAGTAAAAATGCATTTCGAGCCTCCCGGACTAATGCACCGACCGTAGTATAAGTTTGGGCCCATAGACCGAGAGTAGGCGTGGAGCCCACAGGAAGGACGGTCATGGCGTTATATGTGGTATCAGAGCTGAATCTTGACGAGTGTGGCTATAACACTGTCGGGGTGACGATCTTGATACGCAATGAAGACGTTGTGTTCTGTGAGTGGGGTGATTGTAACACCTTTATTTATGAGAATACGTGGTACATGCGGAGAAGCTTAAAAGAATTGATTTGGCTACCTATGTAACCAAAGTGCACTTATATTTTTGGTCACTTATCTTGTAAGAACTCCAGAGTTAAGCGTGCTAGAGCTGGAGCAATCGAAGGATGGATGACCTACTGGGAAGTCATTATTAATAATGTGCGAGTGAGGCCAAAACACGAGAAAAAGATTGTGTGGTGATTGCAGGTCAGTATACATGCATTTCGAGCTTCTTGGATTGACGCACCGACCGTAAAATAAGTTTAGGCCAGCGGGCCGAGAGTAAGTGTGGGGCCCACATGAAGGGCGGTCGGAGCCACATGAACTTCATAGCAAGCTTTTTAGGTGATTTCTGGTTTCAAATGTGTGATTAAGATGCCATTCAATGAAATTAGGATTGTCGTAAGCGAAGAAAAGCTTTGAGAGGATGCAAAATCGAAAAAATGTTGTTGTTGGAAGACAGAGACATAAATCGATGATGATATCGCCAAAAATAAACAGGGCCACGGATCTAAACAATGAATCAATCCCAGCTTGCAAAGCCATAAAGTGCTCGTCGACCCCATACAGTATGCGACAACTCGATACATTGCTTCATGTAAATAAAGTCTGCTAACTCTGGCAAGATTTGACAGAGTACTCTGACGAGATTTGGCAGAGCTCGAGATTGGAAAATGGACAAGATAAATCTGAAACTAGTTCTTCTTTTAAATTAACCTAGAGACAAATCCGGTAATAAAGGTAAAATAAAAGTATGATATAGTTAAATAAGTATACATGCTTGTTAAGTATGTTTAGGGGTAATGGATGCGACTGGTAAACAATCTGAAGGAAAAGAGAAGAAAATAAAATATTATTATGAGAAAAGTAGAAGAAATTATTTTTGTTATAAAATATTTGGTATTTCTCACCGTAGAAAAATTTCCTTCACTAAAAAAAGGAGGGAAATTTTACTCTGGATTACATAGTTATGGTGGGTCCATACAATCTGTTTTGCAATTTTATTTTCCTCTACATTGTTTACCACTTATTGCCAATATGTTTGTGGGAAAGTTAAATACGGATAATAAATTCTTATTTTATACTGTTTCGTTTTGAGTAATATATTGTTGATGAAAAATATGGAAAAAATTGTAAAACACATTGAAATAAGTTTTGTCACACATTACTATTAGGATTTAAATTATTTTAGACCCAAAATTACCCTTAATTTTCGTTGAATATATATTTAAATTGTATTCTAAAAAAATTAAGAAAATCTGATTTTTCGAATAATTAAGAAAACACGTGAATGGAAGTTATTTATTTAGATCCTAGATTTAAGAGATATTTTCTTAATATTTAAAAATTATTCATGGAAAAAGGAATTTAAATCATTAACTATAACTGATTTTCCAGAAACCATATTCTACGATATCAGTAGATTATAGACAAAGTGGAAGAAATTATCTCCTGCCAATGGTAAACGACATAAGAAGTGTTATAATGTGTGTTCTAAACTCTGTAGATCTAAGTGCAATTAGAAGAGGGCATATTCTATGGCAATGCAGAAGATAGACAATCTAATATAACACAAATTCTTCTACCCGGACGTAGAAGATAGACGTATAATGTCATGGAAACTGTAGACGAAAACTATATCATTAATTTTAACCATAGTTTTAAAGTTAGTATTTTTTTATATAAAGAGATGACTACTAATGATGTATTTCATATTTTTAAAAGTTTTAAAAACAATGTATTTCAAATATTTTATATTTTCTTTAAGGATAATTTTTGTTAAAAATGACAAAATACTTTAAAGGTTTATTATGAGAAAAAAAGTTTCAATCTGGCTTAATTTTGAAAATTCCCAAAAAAATAAATGATTAGGGTTAATTTGTAGAGTAACAAAAAAAAATCAAAACTAAATCTACTATAAGAAAGTGGCATATGTGGTAAATTCATGGTCAATAGATTTTGCCATTTTGGGCTTTTAATTAGTTTTTTTTTTTTTTAACATCTGATGGTATATTATATTGAAGGAGGACAATCCATACGAGTTACAATCCATACGAGTTACATACGAAGACAACAAAAATCACAAAGCATGAGCCTAAGGACACAAAGATATTCGTAGAGAAACCTTTGTCCAAGAGATACAAAATACTAAAAACAGAGAAAAAAGAACATTTGATGAAAGAAGGAAGTAATGTCATCACTCCAAGCTCAAACCAAAGAGCCAATTGCACACCCACACTCGAAGCCAAAGATTAAGGAGCCAAATCTATGCCAAAAAAACATAAGCAATGAACAGAACCCTAACGATTAGTTATTTAGTTGTGATTTTTTCTTGGCTCTTCTATAAATTATCCCTAAGAGCATGCACAATGGTGATACTAAGCGGGAATCATTAGGTCAAATTTAATAATAAGTGTATTAGTTGATATTTAAATTGATACTTAAGTGTTTTTTGTGTTTATTGGTGATTCTCAGTATATTGAATAAAAATAATAAATGTTTAAAAGAAAAAAAAAATTAAAAACAAAATGATTTTGATGAAAAATAATCAAATTACCATATATAAACATAATTGTTTTTATAAAAACACAAATTTATTATGATTCATAATAATCGATAGATTGGATTAGAAGAGAAGCAAACCGAAAAGGAGAAAAGATGATCGAAGATGAGAAAACATGATCGGAGAAGATCGAAGACTATCAAAGACGAAGGCGATCGGAATCGCCTTCTCCGTCGCATCAGAGAAAATTTTGTTTCTCTCTCACTCGCGAAAATGACGGAAAAAAAATTACACTGACACACGCTAATTCTATGGCCCAATAACAACGCGACACGTGTCCATTTTCACTGTGCATATTGGATCACAAAACTGATACTTTTTGAGATAAATTGATACCCAACAATTATAAAAAAAAATTCAGTGGGCTTCTGATACCCAACTGATACCCATGAGTATCACCATCGTGGATGCTCTAATGATTATCTTTAATCTTTTGCTACTATTTTTTGTTTGTTTGTTTGTGCTTTGGCTAAAATCTGAACAAAAACTCTTTTTTGAAACTAATCTGAACAGTAAAAGCCGCACGTGACAATACTCTGTGTGTATATATATATTGGGGTTGGTTTTGATTGGTCAAAGTGTCAGTCTTATTGACTGGACTCGTGACATTCAGCCTCTAAGTAACAATGCCCCTAGCCTTTTAGCTACTTTAGGCTCCAACAGTCCCTACTCAGTACTCACTGACACGAATCAAACAACAGTGACAGTTACACACTCAAAAAGCAACAAAACAAAAATTCTAATGGGCTTTTTAATATGGGCCGATTTAAAGCCCATTTCATTGGTTTCTCTTATGACCATTTTTTTTTTTGGATTTTTGAGTTCTCGCCGGATCTTGAAATGACGACGGCGATGACTTGCACGAGACTGACGTTCTTCACGGTGACCGGAATATTCCTTCAGATCATCGGACTCTCGATTTTCGTCTTCGGTTTCTTCCCTGTGAAGCCGACTCTCTCCGGCATCAGGTTACTACTACTTAACAGCATTTGCAGAGACGAAGAAGAACTTTACTCTATTGATTTGTTTACATTTTTGGCAGTGGTTCTGAGAGTTATCTGGATCCATTTTGTGATTCTGCTTTGAATTCCAACGAATCTGATAAGCTTCATTCTGAGAAACTAAGATTGCTATACAAGGTTACTTTTAGTGTGTTTTTGCCTTCACTGTATAGCTTCCGTTTTGATTTGTTTGAGTATATTTGGCTGAATTTGTTGTATTGTAGGAATTGTCTGGGATCTCTTCTAAGTATGATCGACTGATTTTGATGGTATGCATTTTGGATCTTGCTTGCTTCTTTAGTTTGTGAGAGAATGTTTGAACAATGCTAGTTTAGGTTATTGATGAAACAATGGTAGTTTTAGGTTATTGATGGGCTACCTGCGGAGTTTGTTCTAGGGAAGGATGGTCAACCTCCAAGGAAGGTATGGAAAGAGTCTATGCCTTATACTCAGTCATTGTTGGTTAACGGAGATGCAATTGGTTACCATGCTAAAGCAGCTCCTCCAACTGTTACAATGCCAAGGTTAAAGGTGTGTGTTTATCTTCATTCTTCGTTCCGTGGGTTTTAAGTGGATGATCACTAGTTGAGGTGCATTTTTTGCTTTCTGAGTTGTATATTTCTTTGTCTTCAGGCAATGGTATCTGGGGCAATTGGTGGTTTCTTGGATGTGGCTTTCAATTTTAACACACAAGCTCTCTTAGATGACAACCTTCTTGGTAGCTCTTTGTTTCATCAGTGATAAGTGTTTTGTGCTTGCAAGAGATTAATGCAATTTGAAAGCAAAGCCATGTAACAGTGCTGTAATTTACCAGGTCAGTTCTTTAGGATTGGTTGGAAGATGGTGATGCACGGCGATGAGACATGGCTCAAGTTATTCCCAGGACTATTTATGAGACATGATGGTGTTAGCAGTTTCTTTGTGAGTTTTTTTTTCACCATCTGCTCCTTACATTATTTCCTAATTCGTGGAATGTTATATTCAAATCGACAGAAATGTTTTACAAAAGATGTTTTTCGGACAGGTCAAAGATACAGTACAGGTAGATAGAAATGTTTCCCGACACTTGCCAACTGAGCTTAACAGTGATGACTGGAATCTCTTGGTTAGTTTCTGTTTCTTTCTTATTCCCAAAAATGGGAATTTTCCCCCTTAAATGCCAATTAAATGTTCTAAATTTCCTTGGACATATAGTGACTTAAAAACAAATCCATGTTGGATATTACTTGAGGTTTTCTGTGCTTTATTCTTACTAGATCTACACTTTATCAGATCCTTCATTACCTTGGTTTGGATCATGTTGGACATACTGGCGGCCGTAACAGGTCTTTGCTAGTCTCATTACCCATTTATGAGTAGAAAAGGTACTAGTTGTGTGGCCGGATCATCTTATTATTTGTTTCTCTATTGTAGCCCCTTGATGGCTTCAAAACTCAAGGAAATGGATGATATAGTTAAAACAATGCATTTAAGAGCCATGATGGATCGTAGCCATGATCAAGGACAGACTCTTTTGGTGAGTATTTTTGTTTTTGAAGATCCATTTGACTTTCTTATGTCAGAATTATCTGATTTGGGTTTCATATACAGATAGTAGTCAGTGATCATGGCATGACTGAGAATGGAAATCATGGCGGATCGTCATATGAAGAAACTGACTCCTTGATGCTCTTTATTGGCTTGAGTAGCAATATTTCTGACTATGTTGCAGCTACTAATAATGTAGCTTTCCAGGTAGAATAGTAACTGCAACATTCATGATATCTTTCACCTCTTTTCATGTCATTCAAGCATCTACATCTTTTGGAAAGACTGTTGATGATAATGAGTTATGCATTGATATGAAACCAACATAAATTTTTTGATGTAGGTAGATTTGGCGCCAACTTTAGCTCTTCTATTTGGCGTGCCGATCCCAAAGAATAATGTTGGAGTTCTTGTCCCAGGAACACTCAATTCTTTAAGAGGTTAACTAAACCTTACCTATCGCATAATTCATTTTGAACCTGTGGGAATGCATTTGATTGCTTTATCTTCACTACGTTTGATCATTTTAGATTATGAGCAACTACGGGCACTAGAACTGAATTCCTGGCAGTTACTCAGACTAATGCAAGCACAAATCCCAAGTTCCTTGTTTGGAGGCTTCTCATGCAATTGCTTGCTTGATGGAAAATGCAAGGGTCTTAGTTCGGATATTAGTGAGTGCTCTGGCGATAAAGAGAAGCAACTTCTTTGCTTGTTTAGGAACGCTGTTGTTCTCCATGGCATTTGGAAGTCCAAAAAATTGACAGAGTGCGTGATTATGATTTCCACTTGCCGTGCTTCTGACTTTGAACTCTTTAAATTTAACTCCAATAATGGCGTTGATGTTAATAGGTCTTATGTCATGGAAGATTTCAGCAGAGCTTTAGATGCATATAACACCTTCTTGAAAACTGCAAGTGAGTGGTTAGCAAGCAAAACCACTGAAGTATGTTTGACATCTTCTCTTAGAGTTCTATGAACGTATTTTGGAAAATGATGATTTTGAGTTGTCACTAGTTTCCAAATCTAGTAAGAATCTATAGTATTACTATTTTCTAATTCTTAACAAAATTTATTCTATATTTGCAGAAGCCATTTCTCTTACTCGGTCTTGGGGTGAGTGCCATGCTTCTTTCCTGCTTACTCTGTGTCACTCTCTTTCTGTCCTTGTTCAAAGAGGTTTACCATGAGCCCAAGGAACGAGTCTGCAGTTTTAGTTATCGGTTGAGTTTAGAAGATGTGTTCATTTTGGCCGTTCTTTTGACCCTTGTTATAAGTATGGGATCAAGTTCAATGGTGGAAGAAGAGCATTATGTATGGCATTTCATGGTATCAACATTCTATCTTCTGTTACTCTTCAAGAAAGCAAAGTCATTCAATTATTCCGAGGGGATGAACATACTCCGAGACTATAAGGTCGGTTCTATCTTCTCGCTTCTTATATCTGGTAGACTACTGAGAGGTTGGCATCAAGGTGGCGTGAACTGGACTTACCTTCCTGATATTTCTAAGTGGCTTGAGCAAGTTGGCAGTGGTTACGTCAAATGGATTCAGCAAATCTCGAACTTCCTAGTTATTGGCCTGGGTCTATTTACTCTCTTTCGAACAAGAACCAAGAGAAAAAGTGTCCGCATCCTAGCATTTGGTTTCTCAACTTGTGGGTTACTAGTCTTGCTGCACGCCATGAGATATCAGGAGGCTATGTTTGAAGTGTCAACCGACTATGGAGCCACCTTAACAGTAAAACTTATCTATTTGATTCTGTCTGTATCTGCAATTGGAGCTGCTTTGGTTTTGCCATGGTCTATGCTAAACAAAGGCAAGTCCTTTGTAGCTGAAACAGGTGATTGCTTGTATTTGATTGGCTCTGGATACATACTATGCTGGTGTCTTCTACAGCTACTTCTACAACAACCAATCAACTCGGGGCCCATACTTTTGCTGCTCATCCAAATCTTAGCAATTTCATGTCTTTCTTCTAAAGATTTACAGGTCAACGAATGGGTGGAGGTTAGTTTTTTTTGTTCTTTGTCCGCGATATATACTGCAACCAGCTCATCGTTTTAAGCTTTAAGGTTTGTTCTTTCTCTTCTTCTTGTAGATTGCTGTACTCTACTACATGGGAATGGCAGGTCACTTTGCTCTTGGCAACAGCAATACTTTAGCAACCATCGATGTTGCTGGTGCTTTTATCGTAAGCCCTATGCTTCCTCTCTTTTTTTCTTTCTAATTCGCGTTCCGTGTGTACTATTTACCCAAACACTGACCAAACTTTTGTTCTTAGGGAATCTCTAGTCATTCTACAATACTTTCTGGGGTCTTGATGTTCATGATCACCTATGCATCTCCAATGCTGTTCGTTTTATCACTTGTAATGTACATTGGTGCAAATCTTAGAAACCTCTCACACTCATCAACAGTATCAGGTCACCAGGAAACGAGTCTTGGCCAAATTTTGAAGCTCAACCTCGGGTTCCCTTGCCTTGTTCCACTCTGCATTAATTCAATTCTCTTAACCGCATACACTGTGGTCTTGCTACTCATGAGGAATCACCTCTTTGTGTGGAGTGTCTTCTCCCCCAAGTAAGTATTTCATTCTGTCTTAAAAATCATGATCCTTTCTTGTGATTGAACATTCCTAACTAGATTATATTAGACCGAAACTGTTGTTGATGGTTGTTGTTGGTGAACAATGGGAACAGGTACCTATATGTGTGTGCAACCACTCTCTGCACATACATTGGAGTTTGTATCGTCGCTGTTACTGTAACCTACACAATCTCTGTCACTAGTTACCTTACAACAAGAAGACACAACAACTCTTAGTACTTATGGTCTGTAGAGATAATGTGATCCTGATAAAGATTTGATGTAGAAAGAATGAATCCAGTTATTTGATTTAACAGAATTGGAGAATCTTTATATCTAATGGGTTTTTTCTAACTCTGAAATTATAAGCATAATTGGATGAATGGAGGACCGCCCGACCCGGGTTTCATGAGCGTTGGCGGACTGCAAATCCTTGTGTCAGTGGTTCGAATCCACAACCACGTCTAAGAAGGTAGAAAAGAGTATGCTGTCTAAATTGGAATTCAGTTAACTTTCATCTTGAATTATAATACAGTTAGCAACTACTGAGTACTGATCTACACAGCCTACACTTAATGCAGATCAAAGATTTGCCACAAACAAAGATAAGAATTGCTTAACAAAAACTAAGTAGCTTAAAAGATTCGTCTTTCTTCTTCTTCTTCTACTAGTTCAAGTCGTTAGCTTTGATTCAAGACTCCTAAATTAATTTATGAATCCTCTCTCTAACACAAAACCTTGAAATCGGCACGTGTCTTGGCGATGGAGCAACACCCATTGTTACCGAACCATCGAACAATTCTCATTCTTGACTCTGTGGTGGTGTGGCAATGATTGTGATTGGAGCTTGAACCGGCTCCGCATTAGCCAGATCTTGTTTAGATTGTTTTAGGCTTGAGGCAACTTACTTTTGCTGGTATGAAGTTTTTACTTGAAGCACAAATGAAGATTTAGACTATTATAATCATTGTCAGAGCTGGAACACAAGGTAATATAGAAATCTCTTAGATATTTGATTAAAGATCAAGCATGGCAAGCTATAAAGATCTTAGGGAATGTAAGTAGCAATGTTGTTGAGACAACAAAGGTAATACATAATCTCGAAAACTGTCAAAATCGTTCCCTTAATGAGACAAGAAGCTAGCTCAGATATGATCATAGACCCTTACAACTACACCAAGTTTGTCAATTATCTTGGTGCAATGCTCTCTGGTTTCTAAAATATGAATTGCATACACTCTCAAAGGAAATGATTTGGAGATGGTGCCTATTGGACTAAAAGGACTTTAAAGTTGCAAGAAAACCAATACCTATAATAGCCACAAGCAACAACGACACGAGGAAACTCAAACAATACAGAAACTCACTATACAACTCAAGAAACTTTAAAGGAGATTTGAGTGAAAAATCCATTACACTCTCTAGCTTTTGAGTTCAGATGAGGTCAATTTTCCCAGATTCGATTTCCCCTTTGACAATCTTGTAACGTATGAAGTAGAGATCACCACGCTCCATCTCCACAGTTTCGGCGCTCTCCCCTCTGCCAAAAATAAAACCCCAAACTCACTTAAGATTACAGAAAGGTTGTGTATGGAGTTAAGGAGTTACAAGCTTCTCACTCTTCATATAGATTGAGGGAGACAAAGTTGTTGCTTCTACAAACAACAAAAGTATCCAAATGCGGCTGCGGCACTGTAAAACATCAATTATCGTCATCACTAACACGCCGCAACTGTTCAATTATAATAACCAACAGAGATGGTGTGCGTACCCATGTCATGGTCTTCACTAATAAGCGATTGCTTAAGAACCGACTGATAATTATCAGGCAACTTAAGCAGTACACTCTCTTTGAAATGCTTTTCCAAATCACCAGCACACCTGAAAAATCATTCATAAATGTTCCATGAACACAAGCCACAATTAACGTCAAATCAAAAATTGTAACAAACCGTTTCGCAAACAGCTTCTCTTGGTCAGAAAGGCGGTGTTGAGCTTCTTCTGACTTATGGCTATGGAACATGAACTTCTCTATCTACAGTACAGCATTGGAGATACACTTATAATTATACTAACATTGAACACTCGTTGATAAGCTCATTGGAATAGAGATTGCTACCTTGAGAAGCCTAACCCTAAGATATGATCTGAGTAGAAATTGAGTTCTATCTAAATCCATTTGATAAAGTGACACTACTAGAGGATCGATTCCATTTTCTGTATAATCGTCAATTGTTTCTTCCTGTAATTACAGAAATGAAGAATTAGGGTTTTAGAAATTCAAAGGCAAGAGAAGAAGAAGACAAGTATAGGAAATTTTACCACTAATTCAATCTGCTCTTTGGCTCTATCGACAAGAGCTGATTCGTACTGAAGAATATCCGGGGCTGCTTTCTCGTTACGCCACGCTCTCTTCAAAAGCTCTACGTCCGATTTGGAAACCAATGTTTCGAATCCCGTTTCTGAATTCGACGAAGCCATTATTAGATCTTCTTCTTCTCCTCTCTGTTGATTTCTCAAAAACAAGCTTTTAAGGTAAGAGAAAGATTGTGGGCCTCAATTATTCTCTTTGTGGCCCAAGTCCAAATTTCTTATTACAATTGGGCCGAAGCTAATATAAACCAAACCCAATTGTACAAGAGAAACTCACCTAAGAAAAACCCAAGAGAAGAGCATGATTCAAGTTGTTTGTTAGTGATCGGTGGTGGCCAAGTTCATGCTTGCGGTGCAAATTTCTTTTTAGTTTCTCTTATGTGTTGTTCGGTCTTTTCATGTTCAGAAAATGTCTTTAGTACAATGGTAATAGATTATTTGTTGGAGTTAAAGGTCGTAGGTGCTTCAGCGGCCCATTTTTGTTTCACGCTTGTGGCCTTTAGTTTCTCAGGATCGGCTTTGGAGAAAGGCTATAACAAAAAAAATCGTTGGCTCTCTAAATCTTTTCGTATCAATACTTGGTACTTTTTTCTCCATAATAAAATTTGAATATTTTTTGTTTTAGAAGAAAATGATATTCCTTTAGTTGTCATTCTAGCATTTATTTTTTATTTCATATTACGTATTTCCAATGCAGATTTATTATTATTTTTCCATTTTTACCATTAACTTTCAGCTTAATAATTACTTATATCAAACAAAATAATGTATTAATTAAGGGGTAAAACAGAAAATTTAATTGTTTTCTTAATTTGTGTGAAAACACATAGAATGACAAGTAATTTGCAACGGAAGGTATACAATAAAACTTTAACAAATTAATACCTCGATCAATTAATAATTTTTGTCGATTCCAAAACTAATATGAACCAAATAACACTTCAATAAATTAATAAAATACTATAAATTAATAAAATATTATGGTTCTGAACTTATGATATTAATAATTTATACTTAATAAAATATACTATAAACGTAAAACCGGTTAGCTGAACATGATTTCCTATCGAATTTAGAGACAGTTTTGTAGGGTGGGGTAGGTAAGCAGAGACAAAATGCTCATGGTTGCTTCTACTGACCCAACTTTCTTGTGGAACAAGTAACTATCAATAAGTTGCACCAGCAATAAGCCTCTTCAAACTTACTTCTTATCAAACCTCAAACCCTTTCTTTATAAATACACACACACAAACTCCTTCACAATCACAACCACACACCTCTAGCTCTCTCTCTTGTAACAAATCAAACCCTATATTCCCAAAATGGCTCATTGGTTATCCTCCATTGTCCTTGCACTGACATTCACAAGCCTTTTCGCCGGTCTCTCAGCTAGTCGCCATCTTCTCCAATCAACACCAGCGACTCAGCCACCGGTTACATCAACGTTCCCTCCTCTTCCCAAAACCACAATGCCACCGTTTATGCCTCCTTCTCTTCCTCAACCAACTCTTCCTCAGCCAACTCTTCCCCAGCCCACTCTTCCTCAACCAACTCTTCCTCAGCCCACTGCATTTCCTCCATTACCGAGCTCACAGATACCTAGTTTGCCTAACCCAACACAGCCCATTAATATCCCAAACTTCCCACAAATAAACATTCCTAATTTCCCAATTTCTATTCCAAACAACTTCCCTTTCAATCTTCCCACCAGCTTTCCTACCATCCCATTCTTCACTCCACCACCTTCCAAGTGAGAAGCTAATTACGCTCTTTAATTAGCACATTATCCATCTTTGTCTCACACACTTTGTTTGCACATGTTTGTAATGTTTCTTATTCTTTTGCTGTCGTTTGATGTTGTTTTGCTTTTTTCAGTTGCTTTTGTAATATATACACAGCTTCGTTCTAACGACTAGTATTTGCCTTCTTCTTTGGCCTTGTTTTGGCTTGATATCTCCACAAGTAAACTAGCAGAGGTTATCATCCATGAAGTTCCCTGAAATGTTTGCAAAAACAAGGCATCAAAAAGGATTGTGATTGTTATTTAATAAGTTTTTTCGTGGGAAAATTGCTGAAAAATACCCAAACTTAATTTTATTTGCTTAAAAAATACCCAAACTTTTTTGGCTACCCGTTAAATACACAAACTATTCAACATTGTTTCTTTAATACACGAACTTTCAAAATTCGTTGGTTTTAGTACATCACCATTAACGACGTTAATTCGACTAACAGAAGTTATGAAACGCTGTTAAGTGTTAATGAACACGTGCTCAAAGGTAATAAAAAAATCTCTTTTGCCCTTATCTTGTTTTCCCCCAAATCGATTTGGGATTCAAAGGGAAGAACCCTAATTCTGATTTTGACTGATTTCTTTCTTCTCTAAACAAATTTGAGAGACAAAATCGAGAGACGGAGCAGAGTCAATGTGTATAGCCTAATCGGTGACGACTTGTGAGGAAAATTGGAGAAGATGAGGTACGTTTTGTTCAATTCGAAATCCCTAATCGTTTTGGTCTTTTCTGATTTTGGTGCGATTTTGATGTCGTGTTTATGAGAAATCTTGTATGGGTCAAGTTCGTGTATGATATTGTGTGGATTCTCGATATTGAGTTTGTTATTTTGAGAAGAAAAAATTCTAAAATCTAAAATTGGTAAATGGTATATCCTTATGTGCAATGACGAGACATTGAAAATCAATGTGCATTTTGGTGGAAAAATGTATCACAAGGAGAATATGTTTAGCTACGAAGGAGGGTGTGTGAAGAAGAACATTATGATGGACTCGGATTACCTTACATGGTCTATGTTTGATACATTTTGTGAGGACAACGGATCGAAGGGATTGGTGGAACATGTTTGGTACAAGCTTCCACATGAGGAGATGGATACAGCGAGGCCAATTTTTGAGGAAAATTCTGATGCTGATCTTATGAGAATGTGTAGTGAAGCAATGAGCAATTCTTGTGAAGTTGATTTTTATATTGAACAAGGTGTGTTACACATTCCTTCCTTCTTAGCTTCACAAATCTTTCTTCTTTGTTGTTATATTAATTAAGTTGTTCATAATGAAGGTGTTTGTGAAGGTGATGATAATGAAGAGGAAATAATAATTGAAGAAGAAGGAACTGATCCACGATTTCAAAGATTTTACGAAGAAATCCATAATGAAGAAGGTGTTGGTCATAGTAAGGCAGTGTGTGAGCATGAAGATGGTGAAAGAATTGGTGTGGCTCAACCCAATGATGCTGATTCTGATGATGATGAGTTTGAGAGACAGTGTAGGGATGCAGCCCATCCCACGCCTGTTGTTGACACGGATGATGAATGGGATGATTTTCATCGAAAAGAGAAAGAGATTTCTATGAAAACCTGCGAGAAAGAGAATGATGGAGGATACCTGAGGTTACTGCAGGTTTTTAATAGTGGAGAAGAGTTTAAGGACCAGCTTTTGCGCTATGTATTGAAGACCAACTTTGATGTGAAGTTGTGTAGGTGGGAGAAGACTAAATTGGCAGCAATCTGCACAAAAGAGACTTGTAAGTGGAGGATATACTGCTCAATTGAGAGGCCGAAAGGGAAATGGATGGTGAAAAGTTATGTTAGTGGACACAACCATCTAAAGAGTGGGAAAGCTAAGATGTTGAAACAAGGAGTTGTGGCAAGGTTATTTAGAGATGAAGCAAGAAGAAGGCCTGAAATAAAGTGGACTGACATCAAAGATGAGATAATGATGAGATACAATTTATCAGTCTCTAAGTGGATATGCACTAAAGCAAGGAGGATAGCTTTGGACTTGGTGATACAAACTCAGCAGGAGCAGTTTAATAAGCTATATGATTATGAAGCTGAGATTTTGAAGAAGAATCCTAGAACAACCACAGAGATTGTTACTATCTCTCAAGATGATGGTACACAAGTCTTTGATAAGTTTTATGTTTGCTTTGAAGTGCTACGAAGGTCATGGAAAGCATGTTGTAGGCCTATTATAGGACTTGATGGTGCATTTTTGAAATGGGAATTGAAAGGTGAGGTCTTAGCAGCGGTTGGTAGAGATGCAGATAATAGAATATATCCTATTGCATGGGCTGTAGTTAGGGTGGAGGATAATGATTCATGGGCTTGGTTTGTCGATAAGCTGAAGAATGATTTGGAGTTGGGTTTAGGGAATGGTTTCACTATCATGTCTGACAAACAAAAAGGGTTGATAAATGCGGTGGCAGATCTCCTTCCAAATGCAGAACACATACATTATGCTAGACACATTTTTTCTAATTGGAAGAAGGTTTATGGGCAAAAAGAGTATGAAGACTACTTTTGGTCAGTTGCATATAGCTCTTGTGAAGGTGATTATGACTTCAACATGGAAGCCTTGGAAAAATTTGATCCACTTGCTCACGAAGACTTGCTGAAAACACAACCAAAGAGTTGGTGTAGAGCTTATTTAGGACATGATGCAAGATGTGAGGATGTTACCAACAATCTCTCGGAGAGTTTCAATAGAACAATCAAAGATGCCCGTAAGTTACCAATGATAAGCATGCTACAAGAGATAAGAAGGTTAGCAATGAGGCGTATAACTCGGAGGCATGACAAGACAAGGAAGTGTGACACTCCGTTTCCACCAAACATCATGGAGATATTTGAGCAAAATCGAACCGATAGCAAGTATTGCTCAGTCTTAAAAAGCAGTGAAAGCTTATATGAAGTTCTTGATCAGGATAATTGTTTTGAGGTGTGCCTTCCGTATAAGCATTGTGGTTGTAACCAGTGGGATATCACAGGAATTCCATGTCCCCATGCCATTCATGTCATCACTGAGTATAATCGTGATCCAGAAGAGTAAGTCAAATGATGCAGCCATTTTAATGTTATCATTTGTTTAGTTGGACTTCTCTAATGTTTATCTTTATATTTCAGCTATGTTGATCCTTATTATCTGACAACAAAGTGGCAAGCTACTTATGAAGACAACATCAGGCCTATCAATGGGGACAGAGGTTGGCCAAAGACAGGAAAGGGTCCTATTCGAGTGCCTGAAAAAAGAAAAAGGAGAGGACGTCCCAAAAAACATGATAGGATTAAGGAACCACATGAGTCTTCTTCAAATCCTACAAAAGCGACTAGAGAAGGAAGGACCATGACTTGTAGAAACTGTAAGCAAACTGGCCATAACATAGTTACTTGTAAAAATGCACCTGCGTTTGAAACAGGTCCTAAGAAGAAGAGGGGAAGGCCACGAAAGACACATGTGAGTAATGAGTTTACAATGCAATATACTCTTTTGATTTCTATTGTGTACTCCATTGATTACTAATGTATTGCTTTCTAATGTACTAATTCATAGGAGAATGATCCATGGAACATTCAAAATGCACCTAAAAGGAAGAAAGCAAAAAGTCAATCTACACCAACTGCGGAAACAAATACTACACCAGAGGCAGTGCATCCTTCTACTGCTCCACCTGCATCAGACTCAGTATCTAGGGGACGAGGCCGCTGTCGTCCTCGTGGTCGTGGTCGTGGCCGTGACACAGCTCCAACTCCTAGATCATATGGCTGTTTTATTGCACCTTGGAGTGGTCAAGTTTTTGAGCAATGGGGATCTCCAGAAGTAACCACCTCACAAGCACCTAATCCACGTGCATCTTAAAACTACTTTGTTTAGTTTGCTGTTTTAGTTGTATTTTGGTATCGTAACTTCCCGGTTGAAGTAACTTAGTAGTTCGATTTCAGAACCAATGTACAATCTTATGAATTTATGCTATTTTGGATATCTTCTTTCATGATCATTCAACACAAACTTCTCATTAAACAAAGACAATCAGACATAACAATGAAACCTACTAGTTCATGAAACTTAAACACAAGCATAAAACAAACAAAAGTACATCATAAACTACTACTTCCTGCAACATAACTAACTAGTTCTTGCCTATTGTCAGAATCATGGCTGTCACAACAATGAAACCTCCCCATGATATCACGATGAACTGCCTCAACAATTTCTCCCTCTCCTTCGATGCCATTACTTCGTTTTCAACAATCATTTTCTCTTCAGTCCAATTCTTCACCAATTCCGAGTTCGCCATGTTTGTCTCACCTATTGTTCCACCATTGTTTAGCCTCAATTCTCTAATGGAGTCATTAAGTACCTTAATTGCTTCTTTTTGTTGACGAATTTGATCTCTCGCCTCTAGTAAGCTCACTTTCTGCCACCCATATGGTTTTTCCTGATCAAACCATGTGAAGAAACCGTGTAAATCACATTTGTAAAATCTTCTTCCTGGATTTTCGTTTGTCCATGACTTCGAGATAGTTGTCGGTCAATTGCAGTGACAAAGAGGACCCTTACTTGTTTGTCCGAAGCTACGAAAGCTTGAATTCCCATCTGAGGCTGAGCTTTGACTCGGTTCCATGTTGACAGCTCGAGAAGGAGAGGATCGCGATCTTGGGTTCAATCGCGAACTTTGACTCTGCTCCGTCTCTCGATTTTGTCTCTCAAATTTGTTTAGAGAAGGAAGAAATCAGTCAAAATCAGAATCTAGGGTTCTTCCCTTTGAATCCCAAATCGATTTGGGGGAAAACAAGATAAGGGCAAAAAAGATTTTTTTATTACCTTTGAGCACGTGTTCATTAACACTTAACAACGTTTCATAACTTCTGTTAGTCGAATTGACGTCGTTAATGGTGATGTACTAAAACCAACGAATTTTGAAAGTTCGTGTATTAAAGAAACAATGTTGAATAGTTTGTGTATTTAACGGGTAGCCAAAAAAGTTTGAGTATTTTTTAAGCAAATAAAATTAAGTTTGGGTATTTTTCAGCAATTTTCCCGTTTTTTCGTGTGCATTTTATCTTAAATAATCACTGAAAAAGTAAAATAGATGACGTATCATATAATCCTAAAAAGTGGAAATTTGAAACAGTCAACTCTAGGCCACTCCATCAACAAAACGTCACACGTGCGAGTTTGTAAAAAAGATTTGAAACGACTTTCACTTGGCGGGAAAGATGTAAAGTCATTAGTCAACTCTTTTTAAACCCTTTTTGGCCCAAAATACCCTTCTTCTAACCCAAACCGAGTTCTTTAACCAAATAATTACTCAATCAATTAGATCTGATTTTTCACCTTCTTTGTTGCTAATTAATTATAGTATGATTTTTCACCTTCTTTGTTGCGTAATTGTTTTTTTTCCATAAATTAAAAAGTCAATGATGGTAACTGATTTCGCGCCGTAGCACAAGAGGATGTTAAACAAAAAAATTACATCACATTTATTATTTTTCCCAATTAATTTCGATTTTTTTATAATCCAAGTCTTTTTATTTTTAATTAGCAAGTAAAACCCATTTTCTTACCAAAAAAAAAAAAAAGATTCAAAAGGAAGACGTGCAGTGACGTTTAAGGGCTGTTTCTTCTCTCTCACCATTTGATCCGGATCTGTGAAAGACATAGAGATTTTCTCGATCATGTTTCCGACCAATCTAATCTCACAATTTTGACCTAGAGATTGTCTTAATCTCTCTGTAATCATCGTCATGCTTACCTTCGCGATCTTTGTGATCTTCTTCTTCGCCTTACTTTGGGCTTTCTTCAAGTACGTTCCCCTTTCTAATCTCAAAACTATGTTTATTGAATATATTATTTGATTTTTGTAACCTCGAAAAACTCGAAATAGGTCACTCCCATGGATTCTTCAACATTTTGCTGGAATAACACTTAGTTTTCAATTCCATGGATGGAACTGTTTAACAGATGTTGTATTACATTTCAACAAGGTTTGTTATTATTATTATGTCTTTAAAATTTTGGTCATTTTTATTTATGATTTCTAGTTTTTTAACTACTTTGTTTGTTCTGTTTTTTATTACAGGGTTCTATTGAATCTATATTCGTTGGAGAATTTAAAGCTAATCTAAACGAATCTCTTGTTGAGCTTTTTGCTAAAGCTTTTATTCATGATCCTAAAGTTATTTTCTCTATTTGTGACCTTAAAATTGTTACTAGACCTTCTACTTCAAGTAAAGGTCCTCGTAAATCCAAAACTCGGAAATCGCGCTCTAGTGGTGGTGGTGGTGGTAAAGGGAAGTTGATGCTACTTGCTAATGTTGGTCGATTCTTTTCGGTTTCTATGACTAATATGGTTGTCCAGGTAATTTTCTCTTTCATTATGGCTTGTTGAACTAGAGACTATTGTGACTAAGTGAAACAAGATTAGGCCTTTCTCGAGTTTTACTAACCGTCGATTTTGTATAACTGCAGACACCTAAAGCTAGAGCAGAAATCAAGGAGCTAGAGCTTGATTTATCTAAAGAAAGAGGGTCCGGGAAATTTTTCATCAAACTGTACCTATTGCCGATATTTTTACAGATTTGTGAATCAGATATTAGTTCCACTCATTCACCTGAGATGGTCGGTGACACTGTCCTCCATAAGCAGACTTCTTCCAAAATCGCAGAGGACTCTTCTCCTTCATCGTTTCATTGCGAAAAACTTTCCTTCTCCTGTGAATTTGGTCATAATAGGTATTTTTTGCTTGTCATACTTCCTACATTTAGCGCACTAACGTGTTCTTTTGTTGAGAATGATAAAAGTTCTTATACTCGAATTCATTTAGTTACATACTCATATGAGAAAGAAAGATAAATGCTCCATTTACGTGTATATTTTGATATTCATGGCTGCCAATTTTGTGATATTCTTGGAGCAGACAATCAAGTTCAAGTATAAAGAATGTTGAAGTTGATATAGCTGATACTGTTTTTAACCTCAATGAGAAGCTGCTGTTGAAAAAAAAGCCCTCGACGAGTGCTACTTCCACAGGTGAAGTGGTTGGATCAAGTTCTAGTGTCACAGCTTCAGAAAAACCTCCAAAGCAACCAGTGAATGTTTTGGTTGCAAAGCATGCTTCAAAATTCCCTGAGAAAGTGAGTAATTTTTTTCATAAGCTTGAGATAACTGCAAGTATGTTTCAGAAAATTCTATTTTCTTTTGTTTACACGACTATGCATGTCTTTCGACCACACATGATTATAGTGGCTTATTCAGTTTCCTCTATTTTTCTTACCTATTTATCCAACTCAGAATGGCTAAAAAATTACATTTCTTTAAGCTACAATTAGCAACCATGTAAGATTAATATATGCTTCTACAAGAAAAGTGTTAGTGCATATGGTATATAGTCAATTCATTAGCTAAAGTTCTTACCTCTGCCTTGACTTTATGTGGTAGGTATCATTTGATTTGTCGAAGCTTGATATCAGATTTGTGCATCAAGAAGATGATTTTTCTATAGCGAATAGCATGACAGGGTTTCAGTTGAGAAGTACCAAATCTCAATCCGGTGAAAATGGCAAGGAAGAGCCATGTATTGATGTTGCCATGGAACTCCGGGAGATACATGTATGTTAATGAGAAGTTTTCCTAGTAACAATCCAGTGAATCTTTGGTTTTGATGTAACATCTTCTAATGCTGCCTTTTAAATATACACATTCATTTCAGCTTATTAGAGAATCTGAAGTTTCCGTCTTGGAGATGTCAAAGATCGGGGTTTCCTCCAAGGTGTATTGTCCAATGCAAGTGAGTCCTCTGATTAGAGACCTCTGTTGCTTTTACACTCGAAAATGGTTAGAAAATACTGCATATATAATGTTTGTATACTCCTTTGCTATGATATCTTTATTGCATATGTGCTGCAACTGTTATTCAAATGGAAAGGGCTTCATGATTTGATGAATTACCTGATCTTGGTGTTGCTCTCAGGAATCTTCCCCTATTAGAGCTGAGGTTGAGATTAAGCTGGGAGGTATGATGTCCAATGTTATAATGGCGAGATTTGAGCCGTTGCTGCGTTTGCAATTGTCTAAAAAGAAAAAGATGGTTCTCAAAGAGGAAAGGCCTAACATTGCAAAACCAGAATCCACTACTGGTTTTAAGGCTGTGGTATGGAAATGTGTCACCTTAGCTCCTGATGTTACGGTTGTGCTATACAATCCCGGCAGTTCTCCTATATACCAAGTAAGTACAAGGCGTGCGGTTTTCAAGTAGCATCAACAAGGTTTAGCAAGTACTCAATTTAGAAACTGATTTTAATTGCATGTGTTTGCAGTTCTGCTCAGATTCATTACTGGTCAATGCAAATAATATGTCAAGTAGGGGAACAAGTGTACAAATGGAGGTCAATGAAGTGAATCTATGCATGTTAGATGAACACAAGGGATGTTTGAAAGAAAGCCTCTTTGGTTTAGATTCAAGCCCAGGTTCACTGATCAATATAAGAAAGGTGAGACTGGACTGGGGCAAGAAAGAGGAGGCTGATGGTTCTAAAGGTAAACAAGCACTGATGGTTGACGTATCGGAAATCGGTCTGTTATTTTCTTTCAAGAGTTTTGAAGGGCTTGTAGTAAATGCAATGTCAATTCAGGCATTCATCAAAAGTTTAACCGGTGCTAGTAGTAGTAATAAGAAGAGCACACAGGACAAAGGAGGGGCAAATAGATCGAAGCCATCGGGCAGAGGGACTCAACTCATGAAACTCAATGTTGAACGTTTCTCTGTGAATTTCTCTGGTGATTCAAACCTGGACAATACAGTCATTGATGATCCTAAACGTGTCAATTATGGATCACAAGGTGGAAGAGTTATAATTAGTGTCTCGGCTGATGGATCACCTCGAACCGCAAGCATTATGTCTAATCTATCAAAGGAACATGAGAAGTTGAAGTACATTATTTCATTCGAGTTACTCAAATTCGGCTTTACTCTAAACAAGGAGATTCAGTCTACACAGGTAGAATTTGAGAAAGCAAAGTCGGTCTACCAGGAGTTTTTGGAAGAACCTCATCCAGTTTCAAGAATGACACTTTGTGACATCCAAAACGCTAAGTTTGTACGCCGTAATGGCGGTGTTAAGGAAGTTGCAATATGTTCACTCTTCAGTGCATCTAATATTGCTGTGAGATGGGAGCCTGATGTGCATATATCAATGGTTGAGCTTGGTCTGCGTTTGAAGTCCCTTGTCTCAACTCAGAAGCTTAAGCATAATGGTAATAAAAACCAAGAAGATAAACAAAAGGAAGAACCAACTTCTAGTCCGAAGAATTCTGTTGATAAGCAAAAGAAGAAGGAATCTATATTTGCTGTTGATGTAGAGATGTTAAGCATATCCGCGGAAGCAGGGGATGGAGTGGAGGCGGAGGTGCAGATTCAGTCGATTTTCTCGGAGAATGTGCGTATTGGAGTACTATTAGAAGGGTTTATGCTTGGTTTTTGTGGATGTAGGATATTCAAAAGTAGCCGGGTACAAATATCACGAATACCGAGCATGTCTTCCACTTCATCCAATGCAACAGCAGCAGCAGGAACGCCATGGGATTGGGTAGTTCAAGGGCTTGATATACATATATGCATGCCCTTCAGGTTACAACTCCGTGCTATCGATGATGCTGTCGAAGAAATGCTGAGGGCTTTGAAGCTCGTAACCAATGCCAAAAACAAACTCATTTTTCCTATTAAAAAGGAAGTAAGCTCAACTCCTAAAAAACCTGGCTCGGCGAAATTTGGACGTGTAAGATTCTGTATTCGCAAGTTAATATTTGATATTGAGGAAGAACCTCTCCAGGGTTGGCTTGATGAGCACTATCATCTTATGAGGAAAGAAGCGCATGAGTTAGCCGTAAGGTCGAAATTCCTTGATGAGTTAATTTCCAGTGGAAACCAGGTTCCTAAAACTGAAGGGGGAGATGAGTTAGACTGCGAAAAGAAGATTTCTTTCGAGGGAGAAGAAATCGACTTGCAAGATCCTGCCATTGTCCAGATGATGAATGAAAAACTATATAAACAATCGTTCGATTCATATTACAAGTCTTGTCAAAGTTTAAAACTTTCAGATGGCTCAGGTGCCTGTAAAGAAGGATTTCAGTCTGGATTTAAGATGAGCACTTCTAGGACATCTCTTCTTTCTGTCTCTGTTACTGATCTGGACCTAAGTTTTACAGCTATTAGTGGAGGTGAAGCTGGTATGATAGAATTGGTTAAGAAGCTTGATCCTTTATGTGAAGAAAAAGACATACCTTTTTCGCGGCTCTATGGATTTAATCTACGGTTAAACACAGGAACTCTTGCTGTTCAAATAAGAGATTACACATTTCCTCTTCTCTCAACAACTTTGGGTAAATCTGAAGGCCGTCTTGTGTTGGCTCAGCAGGTTAAACTACTCTTCTCATTTCCCATTTGATTCAAACCTATGGTATTTTTAACTTTACTCTGACTCCTAACCTTTGGTTTGTTTCTTCTTTTGACATAGGCAACAGCTTTTCAGCCCCAAGTAAGCCATGAGGTGTACGTAGGAAGATGGAGAAAAGTGCAGATGCTTCGTTCAGCCGGTGGAACAACACCTGCAATGAAAACATACATGGACTTGCCATTACATTTCCAGAAAGGAGAGATCTCCTTTGGAATTGGATATGAACCAGTACTTGCTGATATCAGCTATGCCTTCACCGTGGCTCTTCGTAGAGCTAATCTCAGTCTAAAGGGTCCTGGTCTTGTTATGCCTCCGAAAAAGGAGAAAAGTTTACCATGGTGGGATGAAATGAGAAATTACATCCATGGAAATATAACCTTGTCCTTCTCTGAGACAAAGTGGATTGTTCTTGCAACTCCGAACCCTTATGAAAAGCTTGACAAGCTTCAGATGAACTGTGCCTCCGTGGAAATCCAGCAAACAGATGGTCGCATACATTTCTCTGCCGAGGACATAAAGATTTACATGAGCAGTTTTGAAAGTTTGGCTAGACATTATCCAACCCCTCCAACTTGTCCATCAATCTACCCGTTCCTTGAGGTTCCACGTTTCAGTCTTGAAGTCCGGATGGATTGGGAATGCGAGTCTGGAAGTCCATTAAATCATTATCTGTTTGCTTTACCTATTGAAGGAAAGTCTCGTGATAAGATTTACGATCCTTTCAGGTCTACTTCTCTCTCACTACGCTTCGATTTCTCCTTAAGACATAACCCATCTGTATCCGCAGTTGGATCACCCAAGTCTAAGGCTGAGAAACCGGCTATTTCCCCACCTACAATAAACATTGGTGCTCATGATTTGGCATGGTTGATCAGATTCTGGAACTTGAATTATCTTCCTCCTTACAAACTTCGAACATTTTCCCGGTGGCCTCGCTTTGGAGTTCCAAGAATCCCAAGATCAGGGAATTTGTCCCTAGACAGAGTGATGACAGAATATATGATGCGCATAGATGTTTCACCTATATGTATAAAGCATATGACACTGGATTCTGACAATCCTGCAAGAGGCTTGACATTTAATATGACCAAGCTGAAATACGAAATGTGCTTCAGTCGTGGCAACCAGGAGTTCACTTTTGATTGCAAGCGTGAAACTCTTGATCCAGTATACCAAGGAATAGACCTCCATGTGCCTAAAGCATTTTTAAAAAGGGATCAGGTGATGCGAACAAGTTCACAATCTGGATCAACCGATAGAGTTACTCCTGACAACGTGAGCTCAGGTGATGGCACCGACAAGCATCCTGACGACGGGTTTCTGTTTTCGTCAGATTATTTCACTATCAGGAGGCAGGCTCCTAAGGCTGACCCTGAAAGACTGATGGTCTGGAAAGAAGAAGGAAAAATATATCGCGAAAAAGTAGATGCGAAATCTACAAAGGAGAAAGAAACTGATAGTGAGGAGAATTCACATTCAGATCCGAGCGATGATGATGGATACGGTGTCGTGATAGCCGATAATTGTCAGCGCATTTTTGTTTATGGACTCAAACTACTGTGGAACATAGAAAACAGAGATGCTGTTTTGTCATTTTTTGGTGGGATGTCGAAAGCATTTCAACCTCCAAAGCCTTCCCCATCACGTCAGTATGCTCAGAGAAAGTTACTTGAGGGCAGTCCGAAGCCTGCTGAATCAGAAGTTCCTCAAGATGACTCGGCTAAACTGCCTTCCACAGAGAGTGGGAATCTCACTTCCCAACCTAAGGAACCTGTGGAAGTTCTTTCACCTTCATCGGAGCCAATTAAAACAGAGAACTTTGCATCTTTCCCACTTGGTAAGTCCTTCTGACTCCCATTATTATGTCCGTTTGAGGCTATCTTACGCCTATGGAAGTTACAGTATTATTTTGTTTCTTGTTTTCATCCCATCTACCATGTTCTTTCCCGTATTTGTGTAGGCAAGCAAACTTACTTTTCGAACACTTTTGCTTCATGCTATGTATTTGTCTCAATGCAGGAGCCACAAAGACGGGGAATTCAGATGGTTCAGAGGAAGAAGGAACTCGGCATTTTATGGTGAACGTTATTGAGCCACAGTTCAATCTCCATTCAGAAGACGTAAATGTAAGTGTATATCAAACTATTTCTTCCGGTATGCCTTTGAAATTCAGAAGAATACATGTCAACTTGTAGATTTGTTTTCACCGGCATTATTTAGTTAAGTATTACCACCTTGGAGTAACATACAATTACTCTCATTGTTGTTATGTACAATATCTTGGAAAAAAAAGAATATGCCAAACTCGACGGTGGATGTTTGTATTCTTAAATGCTATCAGATACCTTGTGGTGTTTTTTAATTGCCATCATTATTTACGGCATCTCTTCATCTACCAGGGTAGGTTTTTGCTCGCTGCTGCCAGCGGCCGTGTTTTGGCTCGATCATTTCATTCAGTTGTTCATGTTGGGTATGACATGATTGAGAAGGCAGCTCAAAATGAGAATGATCATCAGACTCCTGAAGATGGCACTGACATGACGTGGACACGCATGGAAGTGTCCATGATGTTGGAGCATGTACAGGCACATGTGGCACCTACTGATGTTGATCCAGGAGCTGGCGTGCAATGGCTCCCAAAGATTAAACGAAACTCCTCAAAGGCAAAGCGTACTGGTGCATTGCTTGAACGGGTTTTTATGCCGTGTGATATGTACTTTCAATACACCAGGCACAAAGGTGTGACTCCAGATCTGAAGGTAAATAAGATCTCTTGCACTTACCATTACCTGTGAAGCAAATTTTTCTTTTTTCTTTGGTAACATTGTTTGAATGCGAGACTTATACTTACCATTATATGCTACAGGTGAAGCCACTGAAAGAGCTTACATTCAATTCTCGAAATATTACAGCGTCAATGACATCACGTCAGTTTCAAGTTATGTTGGATGTTTTGTCCAATCTTTTGTTTGCAAGGTTACCAAAGTAAGTGTAGCTGCGTGCAAGTTATTAACACTTTCTTTTTGTGGTTGAAATGTAGCCCCCTGACTATATCTTATTACTACAAATTCATATGAAAATTCAGGCCTCAGCACGATAGTTTGAAACTTTCTGGTGAAGATGATGATGAAGTTGAAGAGGAAATTGATGAGGTAGTTCCTGATGGCGTTGAGGAAGTCGAACTCGCGAAAGTTGAACTTGAACATAAAGAGAGGGATAAGATGTTGCTTCTTAACGACATCAGAAAATTGACGCAGAACGAAAGTAACTCAGGAAGCGTCACTCTCGAAAAGGAAAACGATTTCTGGATGATCACTAGTGGGAGGCAAAAATTGGTGAGAAAGAGAGTTCAATGAGACGTAAATAAAACTTTGTCCGTATTAAACGACATTTAGTAAACTAAGTATCTCATATGTAGGTGGAGGGACTGAGGAAAGCGTATCCCAATGTGCAACAATCGAGGAAGACAGCGTATACAACACTGCGGGTTTCGGTGAAGAATGCTGCAGAGCTAAGGTTGTTGGAAAAAGATAAGAACAAAAGACCATCCTCTGCTATGCGCATTTCCTTACAAATCAACAAAGTCGTGTGGTCTATGCTTTTAGATGGCAAAACATTCGCTGAGGTTGAAATAGACAATATGGTAAGTCCTTGGTTATTATAGACTTTGTACATGTAATCTGTATCTGCACAATTAAATGAAAAGGGTTTTCTGGATCTTTAGTAACAACTAATCATTTAGCATAAGTTGTCTTTAATTTACTGTTATTACTTGTCAGCGATTTAGAGACTCAACTCTGTTTAAGTCCCTAAGATGTTTCACATTGCTTGCAGGTTTATGATTTTAACCGGGACTACAGAGATATTGGGATTGCCCAGTTCACTACAAGATACTTTGTTCTGCGGAACTGTCTCCCTAATGCCAAGTCTGATACAGTTCTGTCCGCGTGGAATCCTCCTCCGGAATGGGGCAAGTGAGTTCCTATATAGTTGTATGCTTGCAATCGGTAGATGTGGAGTTTTCTGTAGAAAAAAAGGTTTACCGCATCACGGCTGCAAATTTGAGAGTTGTATTTATTTGGATACAGGAAAGTGATGTTACAGGTAGATGCAAGGCAAGGAATCCCAAAAGACGGACAGGCTCCTTATGAACTTTTCCAGGCAAGTCTTTGTTTGTGTTCTAATGAAAACTATGAGACTAGTAGAGTCAGGAAGCTTGGGCTTAGAAAAGTTTTCCAGCAAGTTAGAAGTTTAGTATATATTTAATTACTTATGTGGAGTTTGCTTGACAGGTAGAAATCTATCCTCTAAAAATCCATTTGACAGAAACAATGTACACAATGATGTTGGAGTATATCTTCCCAGGAGAGGAGCAACAATCTCAGAGAAGAGAGGTTTGTTTCTTCAACCATTTTACTTGGTATTTAATCAGCTATCTAATGAGATATAGCTTGATGCTAAGCAGTTATGACTCGGTGCTTGTATTTTGTCTCTTAGGAAGTTTGGAAGGTGTCAACAACCGCAGGATCAAGGCGAGTGAGGAAAGGTTCATTCGCCCAAGAAGCGGCAGCGATGCTCTCTACAGCTGATCTAAGCCAGGTGAATCTTTGCTGTTTTTTTAATGGATCTTTTAAAAGTTTTAATGAGTAATTTTCTCATCAGCTGCTGCTTTTCCTTGTTATTCTTACAATTTTCATACATATTTTTCTTAAAATGCTTTCAGAGTTCAAAGGCGAGCTCAAAGTCAAGCTCGAGCCGTAGTTCAGGGTCAGAACTGAGAAGAACATCCTCTTTTGACAGAACATGGGAGGAGACAGTGGCAGAATCTGTAGCTAATGAGCTTGTTCTAGCTTCCATGGAGAGTGAAGCCTCAAGAAACAAGCTCAAGGATTCAAAAACTACTAAGGCTGGCCGTTCAGTTCACGAAGAAAAGAAGACGGAAAAGTCATTGGAAGACAAGAAATCGAGGCCTAAAAAGATAATGGAATTCCATACCATCAAGATAAGTCAGGTATGTCGATTGATTAACTGATTTAAAGCAAAAGGTCCATAGTTTTCCCAAACTTAATCTATCGTAATATGGTTGAATATGAGCTAGGTGGAGTTGTTGATCACTTACGAGGGCTCAAGATTTGTTGTGAACGATTTGAAGCTGTTGATGGACTCATTTCATCGTGCTGAATTCAGCGGTACATGGAGGAGACTCTTCTCTCGAGTTAAGAAACACATTATATGGGGAGTCCTCAAGTCGGTGACCGGGATGCAAGTAAGACCATTTACCCCCCATCAATGAAATAAAAGCATATGTGGTTGTGTGTCCCTAACCGACTCTGTTCGTTTGATGGTATTTGTAGATGAAAAAATTCAAAGACAAAGCCCATGTTCCAAAAGATGATATTGGTTTGAGAGACAAAGACGAGCCGGGAAGATCAGATCAGGATCCAGGGGCATGGGTGAAGCGTCCTGGTGACAATGCAGGTGATGGATTTGTCACGTCGATTAGAGGTATTTTCAATACACAAAGGCGAAAGGCCAAGAAATTCGTGCTTCGGACAATGAGAGGGGAAGCAGAAGACAACTTCCCAGGGGAATGGAGTGATAACGAAGCAGACTTCTCTCCTTTTGCAAGACAATTGACTATTACTAAAGCGAAGAAACTCATCAGGCGTCACTCTAAGAAGTTCCAAAACCAAAACACTACTAAAGGTTTGGTTTTCGATATAAAATATCAGTCTTTTGTTGTCGTCTAGTTATTGCAAAACCAAAGATAAGAGAAACAACTCTTCTTCTCTCTGTGTTGTGTTGCAGGTTCTAAGAAGCTCCAACTCTCTCCTACTCTGTCTCCACCTAAGGAAGAAGATCGATACGAAAGCGACTCTTCTAGTGGTTCTTCTACTTATGAAGAGTTTCTTGACCAGAATCAGATTTAAGATAGAATTCAAAAATTTTGCTTTTTCCCCCAACCAAAGTTAAAAACACTTTTTTTCTTATAAATTTGTAAAGAGTTGCAAAAGTATGATCTCATTCTCATCCATCACTTTTACACTGTACTACCTTAGTGTTGATAAGACTCGTTTATTGCATACAAATGACTGACATGGAATGGAAGGAGAAGGTTTTGTTTTGGGAATCATACATGTTTAACTTACTAATCCTATACTAATCCTATTCTTGATTACTATGGTTTGTAAAAATATTTCCCTTTTTTATACCAGTTTATTAGTTGTTATTTGTTAAGCATTAAAAAATAAGAAATTAGTGTTCATTATTCTGTGGATCTTTTTACATTAGTAGCTACACTCAATAGTCAATACACATGGCTACAAAGATTTGTCACAAAACAAAATTTCTCTACAAAACTTAACAAACACTCTTGAATTTTTTCTTTCTTCTCATTCAACTCTTTAGCTTTGAAGACTCCATGATCCTCTCTCTTATCTTATGCAAAATATCGGAATCGGCACGTGCCTTGGCGACGGAGCAGCGCCCATTGTGACCGAACCATCGAACAATTCTCCTTCTTGATTTTGCGGTGGTGCAATCTTGATCGCGTTGGTACCTTGAACCGGCTTTGTTTTAGATTGCAACGGTTTAAAAGGAAATTTTTGCCGGTAACAAGAACGCTTCAAGCTAGAGATAGGGACTTTTTGATGAACATGTACGACGGACTTATGAGAGAAGCAGTGAAAACCGATCCCTTGTTTTGTAAGAAACGGAACGGCAAAAACGTCTCTGACTATGTAACGGTGTCTTGATATAATCGACATCTTCAAGAGAGATTTAATTTATTGATTTAATAGTAGACTCTTTGATCTCTCTTACGTCTTATGTGAGACTAATTGAGGGGTTTTGCGAAATAACGAAGAGAGGGTTAGAGGTTATTTATAATGTTTCAGCTCTTGATTACTTGTAGACCAATTTAAAAAAAGGAAAAGGGGTTCTCTTTACTTATTACACAATAAGGAAACATATGTCACGATAAAAAAATAGAAACATATGTCACGACAAGAAAAATAGAAACTTATGTAACAACATAAAAAAAACCTAATTGTTTTCATTATACAAAAAAAAAGTCACCAAATCCCAAACAAAGGCCAAATCAAAGTCCTCGGATTGCTTTTTGAAATTTTGTATCGAAAAATAAAATAGAAATAAAAACAAAGATTTCCTATCGAATTTAGAAACACAGTTTTGTAGGGTGAAGTAGGTAAGCAGAGACAAAGTGCTCATGGTTGCTTCTAGTGACACAAATTTCTTGTGGAATAAGTAACTCTTAATAAGTTGCACCAACATTAAACATCTTCAAACTTTCCTCCAACTACTTCTCATCAAACTTCAAACCCTAATTCCTTTATAAATACACACACACAAACTCCTTCACAATCACACACCTCTAGCTCTCTCTCTCTCTCTCTCTCTCTCTCTCTCTCCCTCTCTCTCTCCTATAACAAATTAAACCCTAAATTCCCAAAATGGCTCACTGGTTATCTTCCCTTTTCCTTGCACTGACATTCACAAGCCTTTTCGCCGGTCTCTCAGCTAGTCGCCATCTTCTCCAATCAACACCAGCGACTCAGCCACCGGTTACATCAACGTTCCCTCCTCTTCCTAAAGCCACAATGCCACCATTTATGCCTCCTTCTCTTCCTCAACCAACTCTTCCTCAACCCACTCTTCCTCAACCAACTCTTCCTCAGCCCACTGCGTTTCCACCATTACCGAGCACACAAATACCTACTTTGCCTAACCCAACACAACCCATTAATATCCCAAACTTCCCACAAATCAACATTCCTAATTTCCCAATTTCTATTCCAAACAACTTCCCTTTCAATCTTCCCACTAGCATTCCTACCATCCCATTTTTCACTCCACCACCTTCCAAGTGATAAGCTAATTATGCTCTTTAATTAGCACATTACCATCTTTGTCTCACACACTTTGTTTGCACATGTTTGTAATGTTTTTTATTTCTTTCGCTGTCGTTTGATGTTGTTCTCCTTGTTGTTTTTGTTGTTGTAGTTTCTGCCATGATTCAGTTGCTTTTGTAATATATACAGCTTATTCTTATTCTAATGAGTACTTGCTTGTTTTATTTGATCTCTGCAACCACAGTAATACAAATTATCATCCATGATATATTCCATAAGATATTCCCAAATTAATCAACCATTATAAAGGCCCAGGACCAGAACTAAGCCCAATATGTATGAGAAACCAATGGAAAAAAGAAAGAATAGTTTTTTTCCCATTTATGTTTAGCTATGTTACTAATTACGTGGCAGGTTCTTCTAAGTTATCTCCAGCAAATTGTTCACTAATACTACCATAATCAGGGTTGGCCGTGAAGGCAAACGAGCCTGCCTAGCCCATGTTTGCGGTCCAACTTTTTTTTAAAGTTTTTGTTATGAAATTTTGACTATTATTTTTAAAATTATTTAGTACAAAGAATAATAGATTCGTTAGATTTAGACCATTGGTTTTATTTATTTTACATTATCTTCTTATTATATAAATGAGAGTTTGTCAAAATTATAACTCGCGGGATCGCGACACGTGTCAATGCTAATTTAGATCGTGACATCTGTTAAAACTTAAAATTAAAAAAAAAAAATTTAAAATGGAAAACTAACAAAATCATTATCAAATAATTCGACAAATATTAAAAAGAAAACTTTCTTAAAGTCTAAAACTAATTAGGAAAAATGGAAAAATTTCCAATAATCAAAATTTAGTAAAAATAGGAAATTTTCCACTTAAAAGAATATTGATACTTTCAATATTTTTAAAAAGAAAATTGGAATGAAAATTATAGAATTTAAGAAGATAATAACAATATAGTTACTATTAAAGGAGAGTGTCAAAATTGTAACTCGCGGGATCGCGACACGTATCAATGCTAATTTATATTGTGACATGTGTTCAAACTTAAAATTAAATAAAAAATTAAAATGTAAATTGTAAAACTAACAAAATCATTATCAAGTAATTCGACAAATAATAAAAAAGAAAAAAAAATTAAAGTCTAAAACTAATTAGGAAAAATGGAAAAATTTCAATAATCTAAATTTAGTAAAAATAGGAAATTTTCGACTTAAGAGAATATTGGTACTTTCAATATTTTTAAAAAGAATTTAGAATGAAAATTATACAATTTAAGAAGATAATAACAATATAGTTACTATTAAAATAATTTCGTAGATTTTATGAGATTATTAATATGAAATTTATTATTTTATAATTTAACTCTACATTATTTGATTTTTTAACGATTTTATCACATAATTAATATAATGTATTATGGGTAAGAATTTAGTATTTTGTTTTCTTATCAAAAACATGAATTGAAATACACTTATATACTCCATCCGTTCCTTAAAAATAGCATATTGTCAAGTAATTCGACAAATAATAAAAAGAAAAATTTCTAAACGTCCAAAACTAATTAGGAAAAAAAGAGAATTTCTAATAATTTAAATATAGTGATACCATAAAAATAGGAAATTTTTGATTTTCGAGAGTATTGGTACTTTCAGTGTTTTAAAAAAGGAAATTGCATGGAATGAAAATTATACAAGATAAGAAGATAATAACAGTATAGTTACTATTAAAATAATTTTGTAGGTTTTGTGAGATTATTAACATGAAATTTATTCTTTTATAATTTTACCCTACATTATTTGAGTTTTTATATGATTTTATAACATTAAATATACATGTATTATAGGTAAGAATATAGTACTTTGTTTCTTTTGTTATTAAGAATATGAATTACACTTGGGGGAATTGCAAAACTGCCACGTCTGAATTACTACTGTGCAAAAATGACACGCCCAAAACACTGTTCACAAATATGCCACGAATTTCGTCCTTTTGGACGAAATTACCCCTGGCAGAAACAAAGAGAATTAAAAAAAATCATTTTCTGGTTTTTTTGTTTCTCTCTTCCTCTCTTTCTCTTTCTTCTCTTTCTCTCTTCTTCTATTTCTCTACAACAACAATGGAGATCTCAAGATCTCATTCCATCTCTTTTCTCTTTTCTTCTCTTTTCTCTTTCCTTCTCTATCTCATCTTTCTCTACATCAATGAAGATCTCTCTCTTTTTCGTGAAATTGAAGAAGCCAAAACAAATATCTCTTTCTCCCTCTCTCTCTCTCATATAGATCTAGATCTGATTTTGTGAGTTTTGTTATAAATCTAGGTTTATTTGATTTGTGTTTTCTTCTCTATGAGGTTGAAAAAGGCAAAAAAATCTAGATCTAGATTCGATTTTGTCAAATTTTGTTGAAAATTTGGGTTTATTTGATTTATGCCTCTTTCTCTATTAGGTTGAAGAAGACAAAAAATTCAGATCTAGATCCGGATTTTGTCATTTTTTGTTGTAAATTTGGTTTTATTTGGTTTATTTTGAAAATCTGAGTTTTTGATTCGATTAGTAGAAATCTTAGATTTTATTCAATTAGGGTTCAAGATCTGATTTTTTTACTGGGTTTAGACGTTTTTACTGGTATCTAATTCGATTGTATATTATAAGTTTCTTGTAAGGTTTATAAGGTATTTAAAAATTGATTTATAAAATTGTATATTATAAGGTTTTTGTAAGGATTATAAGGTATTTAAAAATTGATTTATGAAATTGTATATTATAAGGATTATAAGGTATTTAAAAGGTTTTATTAGTTGATTTTCACTGTTTTGCCAAACACGACTTTAAATGAATTCTATATTATAAGGTTTTTGCAAAGTTTATAAGGTATTTAAAAGGTTGTATTAGTTGATTATCACTGTTTCGCCAAACAGGACTTCAAATGGTTTAAAAAATCGATCTATAAAATTGTATATTATAAGGTTCTTGTAAGGTTTATAAGGTATTTAAAAATTGATCTATAAAATTGTATATTATAAGGTTTTTGTAAGGATTATAAGGTATTTAAAAGGTTCCAACTACAAGGCATGTTGTAAAGTTTATAAGGTTTTTATAAGGATTATAAGGTTCCAACTACAAGGCATGTTTTAATGATAATTTTTTTATTTTTCTTCAAATAATGGCAAAACTGTAATATTGTGTTTCTTCTTCCTCCACTACCTATCCCTCTGAAACCTAATTTGCTGCAGCCACCTCTCTCTTTTTCCTTCACCTCGTTCTTCACATGAATTACTTTAATTTGACAGATCTTTCTTATAGAATCTTATAGAACAACGAGATTAAGATCTCAATCTGAGATCGAGAACGAATATGGAGAAATCGAAGATATGAGATGAAGAAATCAAAGATCGGATGTCCTAGATGGACGAATCAAACATTGATGTAGAGATTTTGGGAGAGAGATGAACAGATCTGAGAGAGAAAGAGAAGATTTGTAGATAGAGAGGATGAACAAGAGAGAGAAAAAAAAACAGAATGAAAAAAAAATGAGCGTGAGAGAAAAAACTTATTTTATCATTAAGGGTATTCTGGGAATATTAAAAAAGGCTGTGGCATTTTTGTGAATGTGTAATTGGCTGTGACATTTTTGTGAATGTGTAATTGGTTGTGGCATAATTGAAAAGTGGCACCTTGAAAATGACATTTTTCAAAATTTCTCATTACACTTATACTGTATATATTTTAGGATCCACATGATATGAATTATAACATGAAAACTAAGATAAAAATTGACTTCTAATGATTTAGGATCCACGTTTACATAGTATTTAAAAATATTTTAATAACTCAAAAAATGTTTTAATAACTCAAAAAATGTTTTAATAACTCAGTAGGGTTCTAATCAAAATTTAAATTTTTATAAGAATAACTTTTAATATGATTATCCGCGTATTAACGCGGGCCTTAATCTAGTATTTTTATACAATATAATAAAAAGTGGCTCATTTTTTCCGCTTTTTTCAGGGCTGGCTATAATCTATCGTTGTATAATTTTTTCCATGATAATATCAAATTTTGTAATCTATCATGTTAAGCCGTAAACCCATTACAATACATGTATTACCATACTTCTTGTACCTCATTACGTCTATGATTCCGACGATGAGTACAAAGACATTAAAATTTGCCAGATTTTTTACTTTAAGTTGCATAGTCGCAAATCTTGTTTGACCGAATTGCTTCAAACCTTGTTTGAAATCTTCTGTAAATAAACCCGTTTTTGGAATTTAATGAGTCTTGTCCATCGATGATCGAAAATAATTATGAAGAAAAAGATATTTCAAAACGTTTTTAAATGAAGTTTTTTGTTTTACAAAATTATGATGAATGAATGAGAAGGTGGAGATGTTTTTATAGGAGAAGTTAAAGATGGTTCGACCGATTTCATACGGATTTTCGACGGATATTTGACATATTCACACGGCTAGTTAACTGCTATAATATTTTAAACGACTTTGATTTCTGTCAAAAATCTGTGTTGAAAATTTTCCACGGATAACCACCATCGAAAATCCATTGAAAAATTCTGATGGTGTGAGACATATGGTGCGATTTGTTCTGAATTCGACAAATTATGTGTCTTTCTACTTTCTTGCATATTTACTATTTACACAACATTGATTCTAGTTAGCTTGCGATATTAATAGGATCGTAAAATTTGTAATCGCACACAACCCAAAATTGACATTTAAAGAGTGAAAATTTTGACCGAATGAACGGAGGAGAAGACTATTTCATGAGCTTTTTGTCCATTCTCAATAAAATTTGCTCATTAATTAGTTTTTCAGTGTAAATAAATTTGCTCATTAATCTCTTTTATCTTTTTTTTTGTTTTGCCGGGAGCCTCCTTATTAGGGGTGGGCGTGGGCGGTTATGGTTCGGTTTCTCGGTTTTTTGATTTTTCGGTTTTAGAGAGAAAGAGTCCATATAGGTATCATATTAGTTACGGTCCGGTATATTGCGGTTTTTCGGTTTAATAATAATGAATTCCATATAATAACTGAAATATATTTGATTTTGTTTGGTTATGGGTATTACCCCAAACCAAAACCGAAACCAAAATATTACGAGCACATTCAACACATTTAAAGTTTCACCGAAGACGTCAACATATTTAAGTAAAACTAAGACATTTTTATTTATGAAATTGAAACATAGTATGATACTATCAAACCAAAATGAAACTGAAACATGACCAATATATCAAATTAAAGTGAAACCAAAGTCGATTTGACATTTTAGTGATGTCGTTTTTAAATATGGTTGGTCTAATGTTTGTAATGTTGAGATTAAATGTGACTAATATATAATGTATATAATGTTTCGGTTTTGATTTCGATTATGGGTTATAACCGAAATCGAACTAATACTTATGGACTAATATTCAAGATGATCAATATGTAGTGTATGTAGGTTATGGACTTAACCAAAACCCATATCATCGGTTCGGTTTGGTTCGATTATTCGGTTACGGGTTTTTATGCCCACCCTACTCCTTATTATGTCCGCCCATAAGGACTTCTCAAAAGTAGAAAATTGAAAAAGTCAACAGTCAACTCTCGGCCATTCCGACATCCTCGGAGACACTCACAAGTCACACGTGCGAGTTTGTAATAAGTTTTAAAAACGGCTTTTACTTGGCGGGAGAGGTGCAAAAGTCATTATTCAACTCTTAAGCTATATAACCTTTTGGCTCAAGTGACCTCATCGAGCCACTCGGAATTCAATAACCATATTTCCATCGTGGTTTATTTACTTAAATTAATACTATTGTATTTCCTTAACTTAACTATCATTGACTTTTTATTCTGCCTTCTATGTTGCGTAATTGTTTTTATCAAATCAAATGATTGTTAACTGATTCGTCCAGTTGTGCAAGACGTGTTTAAAAGTAAATAATTCACATCATAGTTATTATTTTGGACGTAGGAGATCATTAGCCTATAAATCTTTTTTTTAGTTAAAAAATGAGAGATCATGATTCATGCGTATTATAGTTTCTTCAAATCAAAATTTAGATCGAAAACAATCAAGTGAAAACATTTTCGAATAGTAAAATTCTTGTGCACCAAATAAATTATCCGCATTGGACCTATAATCTTACGTTAAATTCGCTCAAGTTTCTTATTTATTTTTGGTTAATAAAAAAAATTAGGTTGAAACTAACACATTTTTGGTCAAGTCTCTCAGCCAGATTAATTTCTATTATAATTTCGGAACGCTTGAAAATCATTTTAATAATATAATAAAATTATCTTTTACTTGTAATTAATTATATGACAGAAAAATATGCATAACTTTGATTTCTTTCTTTGTATATTTCACAAAAGTATAGTAAATGCTATTGGTCTTTTGAAGTATCTATTATAAATTATTAAAACAACTATGGACGATTTTATAATGATACTCGTCTAAAAAAATTCACTATAGCCGGATTTTCTAAACCAAATTTATGATGGACAATTTTATTTTTTGATATGCGAATCACGATGGTCAATTTAGTTTGCATTATGGTGTAAATATTTTTGTGGTATAGAAAATACAAAATACTAACGAAGTAATATTGATTAACAACAAGATGAAAACGCAAATTTATTTATTTTGAAATGAAATGTTAAAATATCTCGAGAAAAGTCAAAAAAACCTATTTGAATTATTAATTGGCCGACTGGTTACGACCCCACCATAGCGCGTGACCTCCGCACGCCAACCTTTACACAACTATCCGAGCCTCCGAGGTACCCAGTCTACCAGAGGCAAGTGTTACGATTAATTTTTTTATTTTTTTTTGTAATTTTGCATTAATGTGTACGTTATATATAGGTATATACAGATCGTATATATGACTATATCCATACACATATGGCATGTAATGGATAACCGTGTGACTGTTGACAATTTGTTTTTATAAAAGAGTCTTTACAACTGGTTTGTTAGAGCATGAGAATAGTAGACACCAATCATGAATGTTTAAAGTATTTTAAAATTAAATTAAATTTATTTTTATTAGAATGAATATCTAATACCATTTAAAATGTCTAATATATGATCCATTTTGTGCACCCATTTTAATAAAACTTAATTAAATTTAATTCTAAAATATTTTAGACACTTCATTTTTAATAATATCATGTACATGCTCTTAAAACCTTTTCAATCTCACTTCATTTTTCATATTAAAATAAAGTTTGGAATAAAATAATTCAACCCTACTCTATTTTTAATAATATAATTTATAAAAAAAGAAAAATGCAGAGATTTGAATCAGGGTTATCCGGGTTTTGTTAAAAAAAATTTAGGATTTGGTAAAACATATGTTACTGTTCTCGTTTAATAAAAGGAAAATCGAATAATTGTAATTTTAGGGGACGTATTCTAAAAATGCAACTATGGTCAAGTACTCAAGTTGCAACTATGTTCAACTATGTAACTACGTTGATAGTACGCTTAAGTTGGTCGAGTGTCAGTGTGTCACGTAAACGGATTTTCATTTGCTATTATTAAAAACAAAATCATATTGGAATCAAGATGAAGTTGATATCATGTCTGAAAAAGGTGAGAAAAAGGGGATATTTATCATATGCGACGTGACTATTAAGACGAGATTTTGACCCAAAAAAGAAGTTTAAGACGAGATTGTGAATTCAACAATAATGATTCATTTAAAATTCGTCAAGGAAGTATTAATATTGAAAACTAGTAACTGAGTAGTGTGTTTCATTTCATTATATTAACAGAATATCGTTGACAAAATAGATATTAAAATGTTTTACAAAATTTACTGTATCGCTTTATCAAAACAAAAAATTGTTGTATTGAAAAGTTTTAGTAAAAAGTGAAATTGTGTATATGCAAAATTACTTTACTATTGCATAAATATTCCTTGCCAGTTAGAGTCAAACCACATTAAAATCAAAAATATTAAATTTAATAATATCAGTTGGCTTGTTCCCCAAAATAGTATGCAGCACAGCTCATTTTTATGAAACGACTAACAATGATTCTGATACAAACATCCGGTTCGGCTCAATTTATATGACTCAACCAAGCGCCATATACATAGTGTTTGATAAAAATTATTGAAGGACAATCCAGATCAATCGAATATTTAAATATTCATCTAATCTTTTATGGTTAAAGCTCCTAAGTGAAAAAGTGGTTTGAAATTTTGAATGGAGTGGTCATAAATAAATAAATCGGTAAATGAATGTTCATGACCTGTGAGCTAATCATGAACTTGAGCTACGTTTATTGGGCTTGCAATGTGATGTGGTCAAGTGGTACATACTCTGATCACTCTGCACCCAAATTTATCAAGTTGTAATAAATTTGTTTTCCTCCATGGTTATGATTTGTGGTGATCAAGGTTAAGAGTGTTGAACTGATTTAGTCTTCATCATTGTGTCACATTGGATTTTGTTAAAACAGTCAATAATCTATGATCAATATATTGATGTGGATCCATTCCAGTGTTTAATACTTGGTTGACATAAAATTCGGTTCTAACTCTAATGTGTAGTCAAATACTAATTTATTGATTCATCAAAGGTCAAAAAAAAAGTAGATTTATTATTGTCAATGATGGTTGAGTAACGTGGATTAACATTGGTTTTGCAAGATGGAGACTTTTATTAGATGATAAACCCATTAAAAACATTATGTTGTACAAAAATAAGTTAAATGTTCAAGACTAGTATTTCAAATAAATCATTACAAATATGATTAAAAATGTATATTAGATGGTGCAAAAAAAATTTAGATGTGTGGAAAATGTAAAAGATCATATATTCATATTACATGGGCTGCAATGGGTGCAGATGTTGAGATAATAAGGTGTAATATACTGAATTAACATACAACTTGTGCCGACAAAAAAGGTAGAATTTGTGATGGATGGATGGATGTAACTTATTGTTTTTGTTATTGATTTTTCTGATTGTTTTTTATTGGGTCCGATATAATTGGTAACTTAAAAACAGTATGAATTTCTTAGTTATAAATAAAGTTGAGTGAAGTTAGAGCATGATTATTGGTGATTTGTTATGAGTATCACTAACATTATTTTAGTAATAATTGTGCTAACTGAGACTCAATATGATATTTCTAGATTTTAAGTGTTTATAGGTGATACTTATCACAAAAATTAAAAACTAGTTTATGCACAAAAACAAATGACAAGTACAATAACAAAATAAGGAGTATTATCTAAACTCTGTTTTTCTGCACACGAGTGATTCACAAATCATTAGTACTGATCTATTTTCATGAGTAATGTCAATATCGAATTTTTTCGAATTTGAGAATTGGATTGCTTTAGGCATATAATGTTGACTCACTAGTATGCCAGTAAGAATACCACACGTCTCTAAATCCTTCTTAGTGTTCGACTTGGCAAGCCTTATAAAGGTGTCCATCATTGTTGTTGACTGTAAATATGAAGACAAATGGGTAAATTGTACACAGGACTTTGTATGTATGAGCGTTGACATCTAAAATAATAGCAAAGTGAGGAGAGATATAGCAAACTTACAATTTGGGGTTCAAGAGGAGACTCTGCCCGAAGAGATTCATCCGGCAAAGGGTTCTCTATCTTACATTCCGCTTCTGTAGTTTCAGGACATAAAGTAGCAGCCAAGTCGTGAACTTCTGCAAGTACAGGAGGTGGTAAAGGTTGCCTAATGATATTGTTATCATTAATGCTTTCTGGTTCTTCGAAAGAAATCATGGAAGAAAGCTCTTCAGTGTAATTTTATATAGCACTTGTTCCATTCTATTGAGAAGAACCGGCAAGGTGAAAGAGATATGCATATCTGTTGAGATCATTACTGAATGATGATAAATTCATTAAAAGACCTATCCATCACATCACAATACAAATTCCTAGCACAAGTACAAGTTCGTAGCATCACATGCAGAAACAGAGGATACAGAATCATTCCAAATCAAAAAGAAAAATGGCTGCTACTACATCCACAAGTTTGCCTAATGATATTGTTATTCATACGATCAACCATGGATGTACTAAACACAGCTCAAAACCAAAACCTCAGGGAGCTACACAAACTTATGATCAGTGACCTAACACTAGCTAATCAACAAGCATCAAAGATCTAATGTATCATAGTATGATGTATACTAAACACTAAACACTATAAAGAAGCATATGCTATATTACTTTAATATCATTCTTTGGAGGCTGCCACTGTGCACGGAGTCCATTTGGACCCAAGATAGAGTGCTTGGAAAGGCTGTCTTTCTTCTGTTGGTTGGCTAAAAATCACTGACCTATATAAATCATGCAGATAACAAAATCTATAAGACAGAACAGTAAGACCAGGAAAGCAGTGTAAGAAATACAATGAAGACATACATCTTTCGGAAACGCTCATCTAATGGTGCAGCATTCATGAATTGCTGACCCCTGGAACCACCCATGTAGCCAAAATTATGTCCACTAGGATTTATTACCTATGTCGAACAAGAGAAACAAATAAAATTTATCTACTGCGGCTTAATTAGTATGCATGGCATATGGGACTAACAAGAATAAAGCGTTAAGCACACCTTTGTTTGATCATAACTATTTAACGATGGTTTTGCGGCCACACACCAGCGTGAGGAATCGAATCTTCTCTTCGATCACATGTGAAAATCACTGAGACGAAACATGGTTCAGAACATGATTAGATCGAATTGAATCAAGGACTTTCGACATGGATAAACAGATATAGATGATAAAATCGGAAGCTAGAGACAACGAAGGACTTACGCTGCGTTTTGTGTGTTGTTAGATCTATGTTTCAGAGTCAAGATGGAAGAAGAATCAATGGAGAAAATCGATCTGATGATCTGGTAAAGATTTGCGAAAGAGAAATCATAGAATCGAAGAAAATCGATTCGGATCAAGTCGACGGCTTCTCTGTCGCGAGAGAGAAAATTACAAAACACAAAATGAAAAATTATTTCTGGTTTGCTCCAAACCTCAAAATCACGGTCCAATTAGAGTGCAACACGTGTCACTAAACGCTGTTCATTTCGGATCAGATTACTGATATTTTGTGGGCTGAGTTGATACCGAAACCCATTTATTTAATCAAAACAATTAAAAGAAACTGGGCTAAGATCACCTATAATCATGCTCATATCGCTTTTGTGGTCGGTACAAATTAAAACATTAAAATTTGCAAAGTGGTGGTATGTTTGTTAAGACAATTATCAATCTGGACCATTGATGCCTTGAGAAAAAATAACTTTGAATAATATTGATTGTCTAGGTGGAAGACGTAATATCAACATGTTTTCTTAGGGAAGTTTTCTCTTTTGAGTAAACCCTTGCTCTTCTGAGTGAGCGCTTTCTTTTCACTATTCTTTCAGAGATATGTAAGAGTGAAAGAAAGTAATTTTAGATTTCATCTTCTTTTTGATTTTTTTTTAAAACATTTTGATTTATTATTTATTATAAATTATGAGAACTATTATAAAGACGATTCTTCCACTGACAATTCTATTTGACCCTAAGAGATATACGATATATGACACTTTCGACCTTTTAATGCGTGAAATCCTGCCGAATGACTCTAATTACACAATGATTAAGATCTCCTATAAATTTATCTCAATTTATCTGCATAACTGTTAATAAATCATATTTTTAGGGAATCAAACCCATACATCCGGGTGTAATTAACCATTGGGATAAAATGACTTCCATCGTTTTTATGAGGAGCATGTAACTAGGTTTTTGGAAAGATAGGCGGAATAAGGCGAACTTCAACGGAAAAAGCTTCTAGGGACTTCAACGAAGAAAGCTTCTAGGGATATCAGATTTCATTCACGGCGAAGTATTGTAGTCCCCAGAGGACGCTGAAGGTTGAAGTTATTATGATGGCATGTAATCAATGCATGTTGAAGTTAGGTTTATTGTATCCTGCCGTTTCATTGTGTTGCTTGGCTTGTTTAGTATGTTGTAATTCAATTGTGGTGAGGCTTCGTAAACTCTTGTTAAACCCATCTTGGATCTTCCTCATAAAATCGTTTAGAAAAAGGTGGAAGACGTATTATCTAATAAAAAATATTTCGGTAATAATATTTTTTGTCATCTCATTCTGTATATATATATATATATATATATATATATATATATAATCTTATTTTAAACAATGATCTGCAAAAATTGGACACGACAGAAATTAACTTAGTCAAAAATCTCAAAACTAAAATATGATATCGCTAAAAAGTAAAAACAAAAGCTATGGTTAAAACAAGAGAAAATTGGATTGTATACCCTAAAACTTGTTGAACATTGTTAAAGTATACCAAATTTTACAAAATTGGAAAAATACCCTTAATATTAAACAAATTATCATATAAAATATGTTGATAATTAAAAATTGTTTAGTGTAAATTTTAAAATGAAGTTCAATTTATTAGCAACTCATATTTATTTTTTTAGACAAAAAAAACTATATGGCTGATTAATCATAATTTTTCCAACTAAAATTATAATTAAGTAAGTTGATTTATTTTACACAGTTGATTTATATTTTCTTCGTTGATTTTTTGCTCTATTGATTTATTTAAACTACTGACTTATTTTTCTTTATGTTCGTCGACTTAATTTTCAGCTTGGTCGACTTATTTTCAACTATGGATTTATATTTGTATTGGTTGATTTTTTCCTTTGTCGACTTATATAACCATTGACTTATTTTTTTATGTTCGTCGACTTAATCATCAGATTCGTCGATATATTTTCAACTATGGATTTATATTTGTATTTTGGTTGACTTTTTCCTTTGTCGACTTATATAACCATTGACTTATTGTTTTTCTGTTCGTCGACTTAATTTTCAGATTCGTCGACTTCTTTTCAGCTGTTGATTTATATTTGTTTTGGTTGATTTTTTTCTTTGTCGACTTGTATAACCATTGACTTATTATGTTCGTCGACTTAATTTCTTGTTTCATCGATTTATTTTACACTATCGATTTATTTTAAATATTTATTAATTTTAAAAATAATATTAATTTTTATTTAAAACTGAAAAATCAAATTATTTTGTTTTAAATAAATTAGAAGATTAATGATTAACTAATAACCTAATAGTAAAAATATCATTTCAAACTAAAAATAGGGTAGTTTTCAAATGTTAACAAATTTGGTATAGTTTTCAAATTTTCAATTAGGGTATTTATCCAATTCACCCTTAAAACAACCCTTAAAACAACGCGTTAAGATAAGCTAACCATAACCTTCAACCCATTCGGTCTAATCCCAGAGAAAAAGTTGATTGGACATCACCGAACGCATGTCAATACCTAACCGTGATTATAGAGGACCGAAGCTCTTCATATTTTTTTAATGTGTGTAAATTTCAGAAAATTTGAAAAATTGGCATTCCTTAAGAACAAGTATAAAAAGAACTACAAAGAAAATCAACGTGACCCCTCATCTCTACATTTTGAATTGAATATTTGATTTGGGTAATGAAAATCTTGGATAATTAGTTTTCTTGTAACTAAAAAGTTTGAGTCGAAATCTGACTAATCCTTTCAAGGGAATTGTAACCATCAAGTAATTCATTCACTAGGTTTATAATGGATGGAAAACGTGGTATCAGATAAACCATTTAGAGCATAAAATGTTTTCAGTAAGAATCAAACCGAGAAGAAAACGAGTTTATTTTGTCTCTGTCTTTTACCACAAGAAAAATCATTATTTAATTAAATATAATAGGTTTGCTCACATTTGTGATAGAATCAATGAATTACGCTACAAAATGATCTTTTGTGTTGTTCTTGAGAAACAAAAATGTAATTACAAAGAGAAAATGATAGTAAAAGTTAAATTAACAAATCATTACAATCGTCCAAAAACCAAAACATATTGAATGAGTTTTAGAATTTTAATATGAACTGATACATTTGTTTATCTAAGAATTGAGAAGCTTTGTGGAACTTGAAAAATGCAGCAGTTGAAGTATCATTTGTAGTAGTCGAGCAGTAATACATAAAGAAAGACATGCATGTAGGTTTTAACACCAAAGAAAGTGAACTTAAAGAGATGAATCAAACCAGGCCTTTGTACGTTACAAGGATGGGCCAAGAGGCGGTAGCTGAATTGGAAACGTATCTTGGAGCATGAAGGATTTTCTGTCCCTGAGATTTGGTATTATCTGTACTTGGAGATCATGTCTAGGGTTTGTCGTCTATCTATTTTGTAGAGAAATAAGGGATTACACTTTGTAGAGCTTTAAACCCCATGACGTGTGAGAATTATTAGTAAGGGTTTGGGGGTTCTTGCAATAACACAAAACAAAGGGGAGCTTGTTTTAGGTATGGAAGTTGTTTTAGATAAAACTTGTAAGTGCATCTAAAAGATCTTCTGGTACTATTGAGAGCAATATGTATTGGTAAGGGGGATTATATATGGGCTTCTTGTAAGAAGACTTCTCCCAAGGCTAAGATGTAGTTGTGAGGTTTGTGAATTGAATAAAGATCTTTAAACGTGAGAAGCTAGATAGAGAAGATTGAGTGAAACTTGCACCAATATATGTAGTAGTAATTGTCCCACTTGCTCTCTATTAGTATTACTCTTTCTTACAATAATTCATGCATTTACTTATAGATCAAGCAATTCAATAATGTGTTGGTGCTCAGAAAAAAAAATTGAGTTACTCATAAGACTTACGAATTTTGTCTAAACTAATCTTTAGGACCGGTAACAATTCAGTTTTTTTTTTTTATATAACTCGGGTGATTCCGTTTCAACGGATACCATGAGCTCCGGGTTCAGCCACGGGGTTTACTTTCTAACTAATTCTCGGGTCAACAGGGCATGAGATCCGACTAATCCCGGCCCCAGAGCGGCCATGTGAATGCTCCGGTGGCTAAGTAGAAATGACTAGATAATTCCGCGATCGAGGAAATTGATCCTGCCCTGAACCGACAGGGTAACTCCTCCTCAAGTGGGAACCACAAAATTCAGATTATTTTGCCACTAAACATATTTAGGCCATCTCCAATGGTTTACACCATTTTGGTATAAAAAATGGTGTAACACCAAAATGGTGTTGAGTTTTACTCCAATGGTTTACACCATTTTTTACACAAAAAAAAGAAAATTTTAAATATATTCTCTTTTCCAAGTTTTTCAGTAATTGTTAATAATATACCATACTTTCAAATTTTGCAAATTCATCCTAACTATTTTATCTTTTTAATTTTTTTCACAAATCGATGTTTTTATCTTTAATTTAGATACTTTATGTACTTTTAAATTGATATCAATTAGTATAATTATATTTCATGTTTATTTTATATAATTTTATAACTTAAAATTTAAATATCTACATCAAAAATTATGATTTATATAAAATTTTGAAATAATGATAACTTTTAAAGTCTATATGATTTAAGTTATATGTTTAAAATTTATCTAATTATTGTTTTTTATTTTTATAAATATATAATAATTATATTTAGATTAGTTTAAAATATGAAGGACCATTATATAAATTAAAAAGTTCAACACAAAATAGTGTTACATCAGTGTAAAATATGGTGTAAAAAATGGTGTTACAATATTTTGGTGTTAGAAATGAAATTAGGTTGGAGACCATTTTACACCAATAAATGAGATTTGGTGTAGAGTTGGAGATGCCTTACAATGGTCAATAATAGTCAATAAATCATTGAAACTGTAGTAGAATTTTTTTTAATCATGGTACGTCAATTTGCTCTTAATTGTCTAGCGATCACGCAGAAGGTGCATGATATTCTTCTCTTTTTTTTTTTTTTTGCCGAGGTGCATGATATTCTTAAAACGTATAATTTTGTTTTATGAGTTCAAGAAAATAATAAATAAAGAAACATGGAATATATTGTCATAAGATGCAATAAGAGCCGTCAATGGCCTAGTGAGAGAGGTAGGTAAGTCTCTAAGGCTGTAAGAAGAATATTTGATTTAAAGCAGAGCTTTGTGATCACTATCGGATGGCTCTCAGACCTCTGACATTCAAATGTTACCATATGGTTTCTGATACCATATTCTATAGTATACAAGATTATTTAATTGGTCTTTAGCCAAAAAAAAAGATTATTTAATTGGGCAATCAATAAAATTCTTTTATGTTGATTTCGTTTCATTGGTTTTATGTATCCAAAATTTGGAATAAATCATATATGAAACAATTTTTTTTAAAAACCCTACGCAAATGTTCCAACAAAAAATTCTTAAAGAAAGTTTAGTTTTATTTTAATGTTTATATATCAAATCTGGATGATAATATAGTAGCGACACTAGGAAATACTAAGAGCATGTCCAACAAGACTGCATAACACTATTTTGGTGTCAAATTTTCCACTTTTTCTCTCCAACCAAGCGGCAAAACCAACGGCATCTTTTTTGTAACACTATTTGGTGTAACACTATTCACAAAACACTAAAAAATATATATTATTTTAATTGCATTTCTAATAAAGTAAAATGATTTTATTAAATGTTATCACCTAAAAAATAGATATACTAGTAATAATTTTGTGTTTTACTATTTTATTTGTTGTTTCTATTTTTAACCATATAAAATTTGTAGTTATAACTTAATTTTTCATAAAATATCTAAATTAATACAAAAATGTTGTGAAACTTAAAAATACATATTAAATTTCAATTAAAACACTGAAATAATTATTATTTCTTAAATTATCAAAAATAAAAACTTAAATTTAATAATATAATAATAATGTTTTGTTTTAGTGTAAAATTTGGTGTAAATGGTTGGAGATGGAAAACTTTTTCTTACACTAAAACACCAAAATTGGTGTGAAAACCACATTAAATATAGTGTAATGGTTGGAGATGCTCTAAATACATATATCATTAGAGTGTATTAGGTTAGTACTCATGCTTTTGCACGAGTTTAATTGTAATGATTAAATTAATTTTAAAAAATAATTATTTCATTTTAATGTAGAAATGTTAAACTTTTTGGCATCATTTAGTTTTTGAATTCTCACTGATAATGGATGGATATTATCTCTTAGTATGACTTATCTATACTAATTTATTTTTAAAAATTTATATGTTTATACTTATGTGCTATTAGAACTTGTCAATAATGTTTTATATATTTCTTATCTGAATTATTTGGTAACCTTATTAGATTTTATTTTCATTCTCAAAAAGTTATGACTTCAATTTAGTCAAATATAATGTAGGAATAGTTTTTTAAATTACGATATTTGTGTAATATTTATTTAATTTTGCTACCGTAGATATATATATATATATATATATATATTTATATATTATTTTTCAAAAACTCAAGATAATATATAATGATATCTTCATTTTTAAGCTTTTTAATTGGTAATGTTTTAAAAGTATATTCAACATTAATACATTACATATAATTGAATAAAGAGACCTTGAATAAATGTAGTTAACTATGCTTAACACTTTAGTATTTATTAGAACTAGTAATGTGTTGGCAATTGAATTAAACGTAGTTAAAATAAGTATACCAAGTAAATTAGTGTTTGAAAAATGGAATAATAGATAATTAAAGAATATAGAATGTTTGGATATAAGTATAATAGAAATTAATAATAGTGTAATTAATTTATTAAAAAGCCTAAGAAAAAATGAGAACTTGACACATCACCGAAAAATACTTCTCCTTTAGTGTATAGAGGATACTCTAGTCATTTTTTTTTTAAGTTCTGTAATAAATACCAAAATAAATTAAATCAATACCAAATCTAAGACTATACTTGTATTACCCCATTAGAAGCTCCTTGGCCCAATGGTGAAGAGTTTAAAGGTTTTTACACCAGGTCTGAGATTCGAATCCCATACAATACAGTTTCTTGCAGATTAATGGAGAAACGCTTTTCGGAGATTCCATCGTCCAAAGAGAACATGTTCATCATAGGAGATATCGTACATGCAGAGCCGTTCGGCGGGGATAGTTTGTTTATCATTGGAGATGCCGTACATGGAAAGCGGCATCATGGAGGCGTTTGTGGAAGTTGTTCACCCTAATAATTGCATAGGTTGCAGGTAGATCAAATAATGTATGACTGATGTATTAAGACTATCTTATAATCAAGTGTTTAAAAAAAATACTTGTATTATTGATGAAGAGGGACTTGGATCGGTTTTATGAGATTGTGTACGGATATGTACGGATGTACGGTCATCCGTACCAGCCATACTATCCGTACCATCCGTACCAACCTCAGTGGCCGTACCGATCTTTAAAGCATTCAAATGGAGTGAAGAAAGAAGAAAAGAGCCGTCACAATCATTAGTGGTGTTGCCATTTGTAGATAAGGCTAAGGTAAGGACATGTACTAAAAGTGGTCCTTCCCTTATCCTCTCACCAACCATTTCACCAACCACTAAAAGATGTCTAGGTTCATGATGTCGACATCTTCTTTTCTTTTATATACTTTTGTGATGTAAAAAGATTTGGTATGAATCTAATGAGAAAACAACTTTACTCTTTCTCTATTCTCATTACTCTTTCTCATAATCTTTAGTAATTTTCGCATAATCTAACATGGTATCAGAGCTAGGTTGCGTTTTTGGTTTTCAATTCTACTTATTCTCATCATTTTCTATCCATTCTCCACAAATCTTCATCAAATCCTCTTACTACAATCTTTGTTCATCTCAAAATCCTCTCTTTTTCATTCGGATTTCTTGAAAAATTTGCAAATCCTCTCACTTTTCTTTGTTTCTCTTTAATTTGAACAGTCCAAATCATTGATTCAAGCTTTGTTCAAAGAAGAAACACCATTCGCTAAACTTCTCTTAATCTTTCCCCACGGTGTACAAGCTTGATAAAGCTTTACATCAATCTCAAATCTTTCTCAAGTTGTTACCGACGATATGGAGAACTCTAAGGTCATGGTGATTCCGGTTACTCTCAAAGGAGGAAACTATTTGCTTTGGGTAAGAACAACAAAGATTTCTCTTTGTGGTCGTGGTCTTTGTAATCACATTGAGCTTATTGAAGAAGAGGAAGAAGACGAAAGTAGTGATGAAGAGGCGGAAATCGCTTATGCAAAGAAGGAAGCTAAGTGGTTCCAAAAGGACCAAACCGTTCTTGCCATCATCCAACACTCGCTTGAAACTCCAATCCTTGAAGCATACTCGTTTTGCGAAACCGCAAAGGATCTTTGGGATACTCTAAAAAATGTGTATGGTAACATCTCTAACCTTTCCCGTATGTTTGAAGTGAAGAAAGCTATCAATGAGTTAAGCCAAGAGGATTTGAAATTCACTAAACATCTTGGGAATTCGGTCACTTTGGTCCGAGTTAGAGATGCTTAGGACAAACACTATGGATGCTTCGGTCTTGAATGAAAGGAAGGAACAAGACAAGGTCTTTGGTCTCTTACTCACCTTGAATCCGGCATTCAATGATCTCATTAAGCACATCCTTAGAGCCGACAAGCTCCCAAACTTAGATGAGGTGTGTGTACAAGTTCAAAGAGAACAAGGATCACTCGGATTGTTTGGTGGTAAGGGGGAGCTCGCAATGGCTAACAAAGGCATGCATAAGTTCGATGATCGCCGTTCAAGGGTGTGTGAACATTGCAAGAAGAAGAGTCATTCCAAAGACAAGTGTTGGTTCCTCCATCCACATCTCCGACCAAACAATGGACCAAGGGAACCGAGAGCTAACATCACTCAAGCCAAAGATGATCATGGTCAAACCGGCTCATCAAGACAAGGCGAGGAGTTAGCATCCGGTGATTATGTGAGGAAGTCGGACCTAGAGGCACTCATCAAATACATTGCCTCTCTCAAGGATTCCGATAACAAACTCTTAACTCCAACACCTTTTAGCTTCTTAACACATAAACCAACTAGTAAGAGTTATTTAATTGTGGATTCGGGTGCTTCACACCATATGATTAGTAATGAATCCTTGTTAAGCAATATAGAACCGGCTAGTGGTAATGTGGAAATAGCAAATGGTGATAAGATTCCAATTAAAGGCATTGGTAATTTAAAGCTATTTGATAAATAATCTAAAGCTCTATACATGCCTAAGTTCATTTCCAACTTGTTATCCGTTAAAGGTACCACTAATGATTTAAATTGCTTTGCTATATTCGGTCCTAATGAGGTATTTTTCAAGTATTAAGAGTGGTAAAGTGATCGGAGAAGGGGGAAGCAAAGATGAACTCTATGTTTTAGAGAATCTTTCACCGACCACTTCACATGCATTCAATTTCAATTCTCGTTTAGAAGTTTTCCCTAATACCTTGTGGCATGCTAGATTAGGACATCCTCATTTTAGAGCTCTCAAACTTATGTTGCCTAATGTTTCGTTAGGATTTTCGGATTGTGAAGTTTGTATTCTCGGCAAACATTGTAAAACCGCTTTTCCTTTATCGTCTACAATTTATGAAAATTACTTTGATTTGGTGTATTCAGATGTATGGACATCACCTTGCATTTCTAGGGATAATAACAAATACTTTGTGACATTCATTGATGAAAAATCGAAATACACTTGGATTACATTGCTTCCATCTAAAGATCGTGTATTTGATGCATTCATGAACTTTCAAAACTATGTTATTAACCAATATAATGCCAAGATCAAAGTATTTAAGACGGATAATGGAGGAGAATACATGAAATGACACGACCCTTTTTTTTTAAAAACATTTAACCCTTGTTCTCGGATTAGCATTCCCATAAATGCTATCCTCAACGACCAAGCAAAACACACAGAACAACCAGCGGATAACAAAAACAATTAAACCAGAAATCAATTCCATTAAACTAAACCAATCCAAGACAAAATCCAATTCCACAAAACCAGCAACCTAACGAGGTTCTAAAACATAAATGGAAAACAACAACATCACACAGCACGAAACCGAGACCCTAGATCATCTCCCTCTTCGTTGCCATGATTCCACGATCACAATTTGCCTTTACCTGCATCACATGGAAAGAAGAGATGCGTGAGTATTATCACAAATACCCAGTGAGACGGTCATCCCATCTACGACTGCGCACTCAGACGCGATGGATCCGCTCAGGCAAACACGCATCAAACAATCATACAAACACAACAACGCCTCAACCACAGCCCAGACAGGCGGCCTGTCGATCGACACTAACACTAGGTGTCGATCGACACCCATGTGCACACTTGTCGATCGACACACCCACGGTGCCTGTCGATCGACAGCTCCACAAGACCCTGTCGATCGACAGCTCCACAAGACCCTGTCGATCGACACAACCTCTAGGTGTCGATCGACAGCTCCTCGATCACCTGTCGATCGACACAACCTCTAGGTGTCGATCGACAGCTCTCGTGTTGCCCTGTCGATCGACACACCCAAGTGCTGTCGATCGACAGGCCGTCGCAGATTCATGGGAAATCGATCATTATTCTCTCGGATCGATTTCCTCCTCTGTGATGACAAGAAACCTGCACGCAAATCATACTCCACACAATCCAAACACAATTCACAGACACAATCAATCCAAAACACAATCCAATCAATCAATTTAACCTACCACCAATCAACCCTAACGAATCCACCGGCCCAGAAGCCATGGTCACGCACTCACCTTAGATTTTTGGATAAAATCTGATAGAATTGAGGCTAGACACGAATCCACGACAATCTCTACAAGAAATCTCCTCCAAAACTCTCAAGAAACGAAACCCTAATTCCCAAAAACTCATAGAAAACAGAGAACTCCTCTCAAACTCTGTCAGCTGCGTTTTTGGGACTTTGGTTCGCTCAAATGCGGCCAAAAACCCTTAAATACGAAGCCCTAGGGTTTCCCCCAACCGGTCCGGTCCAAATGGACGACTTAAATCGAACTAGAAAACCAGCCAATTCGGGCACCTGTCGATCGACAGACACTAGGTGTGTCGATCAACAGACACCACGTGTGTCGATCGACAGCCCCTCCATTTTCCTCAAAAATGGTTCACGGGCGTCACAATACACAAGCAATCGGTTCAAAGAACATCTAGCCAAACATGAGATCTTACATTAAACGAGTTGTCCATACACACCACAACAAAATGGTGTGGCCGAGAGAAAGAACCGACACCTAATCTTTAGGAAACATTAAACCAATCTTTAGGAAATCTTAAACCAGTCTTTAGTAATTTCCACATAATCTAACATGTATTACCACCTACTAAAATAATCAATTTTTTTTGTTGGGGACATGAGACAAAAGTCCCCTATCTTTAAAATTAAGATTAAAATTTAAATGAAATACAAAATAACTTGTCGAGGGAACGCATTCCCACTCTCATCTTCTAACAGAATCGAAGCAATCGTGTCAAAAGCGGAATCAAACAAATGAAATCCCAACGGTAAAATTAACGCATAGTTAGCTAACCCATTAGCCAGACGATTAGCCTTCCTATGCACATGATTTTGATTATTCAGTCCCTTGAGATAAAGCCATGACACAGTCGTACCAGAAACGACAACAGATGAACCTCACTAATCATTGTCTTAAGAAATCCAACAACTACCTCCGAATTCACCTCATTCATAATTTATAAAATAATCGCCTTGCCATGTTTAAAACCCAAGATTATAATTTAATGAATCATAAATCAAACAAATGATGAGAAAAGGAATATATTATTCATCAAGGAATAATCAAACATGGAAAGAAGAACTGAGGAAGCATCTCATTAACCGAAAGGAAGCATCCCATGTGAGTGTGGGGTGAAAAATAATTCATGTGTGACAATGAAAATCCATTAAATTCTATAACCAATTGAGTACGAATGTGAAAATGATACCAAAACAAATACAAATTTTTGGTGTCAAAAATGGAAAAAAAAAACAATTTCGTAAATTTTTATTGAAATAGTGATAAATGGACAAAAAGGAATTAGTAATTGGAAAAGGTGATATTATAGCAATCAATCAACCCGAAATAATTCATATATATCCCATTTCCACCTATGAAAGATTCAATTACTGGAATGTACCTAAATTTTATAGAAATGGTAGGTAAAAGAAAAATTATGTTAGATCATTTCATTTTATAACTGTGCATTAAAGAACTTTTTGTCTATTTCTTCTCTCACTATTCACGACCAGCACTTTAACAATTACTAACATTTTGTTCTTCAGCTGTATAGCTGTATTCGAGTAAACATAAACAAGTGTAACAACTGGTTTCATGCACGAGAATGTTATGGGGTTCAGCCATTTTAATAATAATACTTATTTGTTTATAAATGAAATTCTGAAGATATAATATTCGTTAATTCATAAAATTATAAGACTATAAATATTAATTTATCAATTTTTGAGTAGAAAAATCCATCTATACTAAATTAGATAATATTTATCATAGATCTGAAATTTATTAGAACGAAAACCAAAAGAAAAAAACATTCTTACAAAAAAAAATTATGATTGTATAGTCTTCTCACAAAACCGGCAAATAACGTCAACCATCGGAGAGGCAAAATATGAAAATCTTCTTTTTTTCTCTCTCTAACGGCTAAACTTTCAGCTTTGAGTTTTATGTTTATAAATGTTTTTTTTTTAAGATATAATATTCGTGAATTCATAAAATTATAAAATTATAAATATTAATCTTACATTAATTTTTTAATAGAAAAATTCATCTACACTAAAGTATAGTAATATTTATCATAAATTTTATTTAGCCCTTTATAAAAATTCATTGTTTTTTTCCGAAAACAAAAAATGCAATTAATAAATTCCGTTGAATAAATTACGTTTCAAAGAAAGTTTCCATTAATTTGGTCCAACCAAAGCAAAAAAAAGGAAAGTCGAAAGATACGACCTAAACAATAATAAGGAAAATGAGTTACTCTTTCCTCCATTCCTCCCTCGGCGCAAAATAGCAAAACAAGTCTCCGCGTTTCCTCTTTTCTCTTGCTTCCCTTATTTAAACACTTTCTTCTCTCTTCTTCAACCTCATACCATCACTTCTCTCTCTAAAAGACATTTATATCAAAAGACCTAAAAAAAGCTCTGTCTTTAACAGCTTATGTCTCACAGACCCTTGGTTCCTCATTCTTCTTCTATTGCTTTTTGTCTCCATTCTCATCTCCTCATCTCTAGTGAAATCAGTTCTAATTCCAATTGGTCTCTCTAAAAAAAACCAAACATAAAAATCAAACCTTTTTTCTCTCTCCGATTTTTTCAATTTTTCAATTTTCGAAACAAGATGGGTCTCAAGGGTTTTGCTGAAGGAGGAATCGCTTCGATCGTTGCGGGTTGTTCAACCCACCCGCTTGATCTAATCAAGGTCCGAATGCAACTTCAAGGCGAATCATCAGCTGTTCCAATTCAAACCAATCTACGACCAGCTTTAGCTTTTCATACATCCTCCACCACCGTCCACGCGCCACCACCGCGCGTGGGTATAATCGGTGTTGGATCTCAAATCATTCGTAAAGAAGGCATGCGTGCTCTCTTCTCCGGTGTCTCCGCCACCGTCCTCCGTCAAACTCTTTATTCAACTACTCGTATGGGTTTATACGATATCCTTAAAACAAAATGGACCGACCCGGAAACCAAAACCATGCCTATAATCCGTAAACTCACCGCCGGATTCATCGCCGGAGCTATCGGAGCCGCCGTTGGAAATCCGGCGGATGTAGCTATGGTGAGAATGCAAGCTGATGGTCGTTTACCTTTGATCGATAGGAGAAATTACAAGAGCGTTGGAGACGCGATTTCGCAGATGGTTCGTAGCGAAGGTGTGACTTCTCTATGGAGAGGTTCGTCGTTGACTATAAACAGAGCGATGTTGGTGACGTCATCACAGTTAGCTTCGTATGATTCTGTTAAAGAGACGATTTTGGAGAAAGGGTTGATGGAAGATGGGTTAGGAACTCATGTTGCGGCGAGTACTGCGGCGGGGTTTGTGGCGGCTGTTGCTTCGAATCCGGTGGATGTGATAAAGACTAGAGTGATGAATATGAAGGTTGTGGAGGGTGTTGCTCCACCGTATAAAGGAGCGGTTGATTGTGCGTTGAAGACTGTGAAAGCGGAAGGGATTATGGCTTTGTACAAAGGATTTGTACCTACTGTTTCGAGACAAGCACCCTTTACGGTGGTTTTGTTTGTTACGCTTGAACAAGTTCGTAAGGTGTTCAAGGACTTTGACTTTTGATGATGATGATGGTGGCGAAAATGGCTTAAAGAAAGTATTTTTTATTATGATTATTTATTGTTATTGGTATTCTATAGTAGTTTATGATTTTTAAAGTTTTATTTGTTGTTCTCAATTTATCGAATAGAAGATCTATGGAATGAAATTTGATCTCTCTCAATTGAGAGAAGAAAGGAAGAAACAGTTCATTTGATTCGATTTCTATGGGAGGGGTTTTCTCTAAGCAAATGTTTGGTAATTCCATTTATGTTTAGTTTTGAACTATGTAATATTCGTTTCCTTTTTTTCTCAACACTTTTTAGTAATCAAAGATGAATGAATCTTTACAAAGATTTGCAAGTCTTGTGTTAATTTACTACTTGTAATCAATATTCAAGAACAAACTAGGCCACCCAATTTTTACAATTAGGCTGATAAAGTTTTTTATTTTCAACTAAAAATCTTCCAATTTACTTAAATTTATGGTCATCCAAATTATAATCTATCACTTTTAGAAGATGCCTAAAATATAGGCCAAATTAACCCAATTGTCCCAATTGAAGGCCAAATGAAGTCTAGGACACCACAAGATTTGCGGTTTCTATGGATAATGTGGTACATATAAAAAGTCCAAAATGATAAAAGTCTTCCGAGGTTTAGATAGAGATTCCCTTATAGTTTTACATAATGCGGAAACAAAAGCTTTGCTATGGAAAAGGCACAACTGGAGGAGTCCCAACCCACAAGAAATGATATTGAACATTTACCGAGACACCCGGATTATCTTGGGTTGAAGTGCTATATAAATGGTTCTTGGAAAGAATCTGATAATTTTACAGGTCGTGGTTAGTATGTGTTCTAAGATGTATGGACAAAGATCATGATGGGGGCAAAAAATTACTGACGAAGTCTCTCTCCTTAACATGCAGAGATTGAAACTTTAGGATAGGCCATGTAATGCATACTCGACATGAAGCACACAAAGGTAGCTTTCGCAACATACTGCTTAGAGTTAGTGAAGATGGTGTCTACACCAATAGAGTGACCAACATTTGAAACCCATTTAGAAGAATTACAGAGTTTGAAGATGAAATTCATTTTTTTCTCTTTATCTCATATGCATGCTCAATTCAAAAGAAGAGATATATATTGTATTTGTGTTGTTCAAGTTTTAGAAAGAAAAATGCATTAAAATCTTAAACCTACTAACACTTCCTAAAACATTTGTGTTACTATGTAATGTTTTGAAGGATTTTACTTCATTCAAAATAATTACCGGAGTCTGGAGTGCTCCGCTTCTGCAAAGCAAACAAACACGTGAATACGGTGGAAAACACGATTAGAGTGTTTTCCGACGACCTTTTAATGTTTAAGTGAGTTGAAAAGATAAAGAGATAGAAAGGAATGAGAAAAATAACTCCTAGTTGTAAAAAGTTATGGAAAGAAAAATTAGGAAACAAAAATGTAGAAATGGTGACTTCACAATTGAATTTAGTGGTGAATGAGGAAAAAGTAAGAAAAAGAAAGAGAAAGGTTCCGGCCAAACAATCAAATGTTATTATACATATGACATTTTATATCATACTTATTCAAAAGAGAACTATAATTACTTGTCTAAGCGAAATATTCATCAATGATTTTTTTTTTGAAAAACATATTCATCAATAACTTACTTGGTAGTTATTTTGAGATAAACTACAACTCGGTCAATGTTAAAATAATTCAATAGATTAATTCTAAGGAACCTTTCGTAGTATATGAGACAGAGAGATCAATAATTGATATTAATCAAGTTGTTGTAGACAATGAAATCTTCGAAAACGTTAGCATTATAACAAGTCAAACCGAAAAGTCTAAGAAAAAACAATCAGTAACAAGTACCCACGTGTTGAAAGATGGCTTTAGTTTTACACATACGTTATGATGTCGAATCTCATTAATTTATCATAAAACCGTGTCTACGACAAAGCACTGTCCACACGTTTACGACTCAAACCTACTTCACTTTACTCCTTTAGTCCATCAGAATCAGATTCCATCATTTATCAATCGTTGCGTTAATATGAATTGTTCTTTTCTTACCGACGAAACAGATTCTTTCAACGATCTACAATTTAACTTCGCTGATATTTTCAGCAAAGAAGAAAAAACTCCACAAACAAGCATTTGAATTAGGGTTGTTGTCATTGGACATGGGCTTAAAAATCTATGGGCTCGAACAGGCCCATTTTAGCGAATACGAGATAAAAACCTCAAACATTTAGCAACTTCAAACTTAGTGGGGGATAAACCTTGAGGACATTGGCAATCTCGTTATGATTGTTCACACATGCCACTAAAGATCATGCTGATGGTACTTTAAAAATTGAATGAGCAAAGAAATTTCCATTGAGCAAGATAAGGAAATTTGAAATATTTTGGTAATTGGCCTATTGAGCTGATGTAATTTCTCCGTGGAGAACACAAGGTGCATATCTTTAACGCAAAGAAACAAATTTCTACGACCAATCAATGTCTTGGCATTAGTGACATGCACCATATGATCTCACGGAGTAGTAGTGACAACATTAATAGTTCTAGTTCTAAAGCCTAATTAATTGTGTGCGATTCTTCTCCTAAGAGTAAGATAAATTACTACTATGCCTTATCATCACCCAAAGCAATAGACAATTTCCACTACTAAACTAAATTATAATCTCAAATTTTGGCAACACGTAATTTACGGAAAGCAGAGGGAAATCTAAGACCCTCTCTCAAAAACAAAAACATTGAGTAAAAGTTGAAAATTAATGGTCAAACAGAAACTTGAAAGAAATTTTGATAAGAACAAAAAATAAGTTAGATTGCTCAGCTAACCGCTCAGGTTCGACATTTTTTGCCGACCGTTCATTAAGTGTTAAAAACACTTTCGATTTTATCATAAAGATATCATCATTGCAACCATAAGTAACAAATTCCGACATATCCAACACAAAACACGAGATTAAGCACTAAGCAGAACCGATTTAACATTTCCTAACCGTAAATCACAGAATTTGAAACGTCTAAGCTAAAGATTACAACTATGTTTGTCTTAAGGACACTATGAATAACAAACAACAGAAGCAGAGTAAATATTTAGGGATTCTGATTGAGAGGCTACTTCTATTAGACGAGTGATTTAAATAGAGAGGAAGAATCTAGGGTTTTAGGTAATGGGCTTTGAGCTACTTAATTAATTGGGCTTTTAAAAGACTCATTATATTATTTATGGGCTATGAATGGATTGAAAACTACTGATCAATCATGTCCAAAATGGTGTGCAGTGTATAACACAATTTTCACATCAATTTAGATTTGTTGTTGACTACAGTTTCACAGTCGGGGGATAGTGTTACAGTGTTTGTATTTAAGTGAGACTGAGATATTAGATGGTTTTGTCGCATAATGATGAAATTACGTTTCTATTGCGATGTTGTGATGTGATTGAATCTTATCATATAAAAGCCGGAATTTTGTAAATTGACCTAAATTCGAAGGTCTTTTGTCCCACTAACCTAACACTTTTTTGTGTCAAAAATTCTCTAAATTGTCCTTTAATAAACTTTGAAAATTCAAAATAAATAAGTTTTATAATGTTTTAAAATAAGGAAAAATCAAAAATGTTTTGTTAAAGGTATATAGTTTCATGTTAATATTTTTTTTATTCAAAAAAGTGTTAGAAAAATAATTTTTTTTCCGTCTACCAAGGTCAAATCTGCGACGGCTAGAAACCTCCGTTCTGCCAATTGTTCTATTTCTACGCAATGCAGAAAGCAAATTCCACGATTTGGCTTGTTGCTGCCAAATGCAGAAACTAGTTTCTGTCATTCGCCTTGTCTTCTACGCCATGTAGCAGATGCAATCTACCGCATTCATCTACATCTTACCTATTTTCTACCATTGATAGAAGGTAGTTTCTACCAAAGTTAGTTTTATTTCCTCAAATCTAGGATCTTATAAATCGTGATTATTTACTTTCTTTAACTAATATATTTGAAAAATATTTCCTAAATCTTATCTTCTTCTTCCTATTCTTCTCTGATCGTGATATATTTAAAAAAATATTAATCCCAATTTCTGAGTTTTTGAAAATCAGAAAATAAAGAAGTTTTTCTTTTTCTTTTTCCAAGGGCTAAATTGAATTCAAAAATTACTTGGTTAAAGAAACAAAAACGGGAAAAACCCTTAAAAATACCCCAAATATTTTACATTTGGCAGAAAAATACACCAACTATTTTGACTTCCAGAAAAATACACAACGTATAAAAAAGTGTTCTATTAATACTCATACATTCAAAATCGAAGACATTTAAACAAGAAAGTTAACTCCGTTTAATCGTTAAACGGAAACAGTAAAACGGCGTTTCAATGTTAAAACCACGTGGTTATATTAGTAGTGAAAAACCATTATTGACCCTCTTTCCCTTTAGTCGTGTGTTCTTCCCCAAATCAGCTTTTTCCCCAAATTCTAGGGTTACAAGAAATTAGAATCCCAAAATCGAAATTAGGGATTCAAGCACTCGATTTCTCCAAATCAATCTTTCTCATTTGATTTTCATTGTGAATTCGTGAAAGTTGATGTAGTCTCTCTTGATTTTTCGTTCATAATCGATCCTCGACCCGACAACTTCAAGACTCGAAGAAAATGAGGTATGGTTTCAAATTCAGTTTTCTCTCTTGAATGCTTATTACTAAATTCCGTTTACGAATCATACATTGAGTATGTTATTCATTCATTTTCTCTTTCGATTTTGTAGTGAAACTTTCAAAGTGAACTTGAATTATGGAGGACTTATGTATGTCAATGATTCAAATTGGACATATCGTGGAGGATCTGTGAGGAAGGGTTTAGAAATCGATCCAGATTATTTGACTTGGAGTGTCTTCGATGACTTCATTGAAGATCTTGGCTTAGGCGGTGGTCGTGTGGAGCAACTGTGGTACAAGCTTCCACACGAAAATTTGGATTCAGTAAGAAGTATATTCCATCTAAGTTCTGATGCAGAGATTATGAAAATGTGTGCTGAAGCTATTACGGTTGGTGAAGTTAATGTATTTATTGAGCAAGTTGTAGTTCCTTCTAGTATAGAGAATGAGGAAACAGTGAATGAAGGTAGAGAGCTTGTGATTGTACCTGTTAAGAATGATAACCAAGGAGTTATGAATCATGGAAGTGAGAAAGAAGGGGAAGATGATTATGATGATGATGATGGTATTGAAGACGATGATGGTGATCTTGCTGATGATGAAGGTGGTGCTGCAGAAAAAGAAGAAGTTGGAGAAGAAGTTATAGAAGAAGGAGGAGACGACATTCGGTTTAAATCATTTATGGAGGAAGTTCTTAATGAAGAGGTTGCTGGTACGGGTGATATACAAGGTGATAAGCAAGGTGATAAACAAGATGAATCTGCAAATCAAGAGCATGAACCTGTTGTCAATGATCCAGTTGATGAGGAGGAATTCGAGAGACAATGTAGGGATGATGAACATCCTGATCCTACAGTTGACACAGACGAAGAATGGAATGGGTTTAATAGAAAAGAAGCTGAGATTTCAAGACAGATTTACAGCAAAGACAAGCCACCTTACTTGTGGTTATTGCAGACATTCAAGAGTGGAGAGGAGTTCAAAGATCAGTTGTTGAGATATGTCCTAAAGACAAACTATGATGTTAAGTTGTGTAGATGGGATCCTGATAAATTGGCAGCAATATGTGTGAAAAAAGAATGCAAGTGGAAGATTTATTGCTCAGTGGAGAAACCGAAAGGAAAGTGGATGGTGAAAACATTTGTTAATGAGCATAACCATTTTAAGAGTAGCAAAGCTAGAATGTTGAAACAGCGAACAATTGCAATGTTATTTAAAGATGAAGCAAGACGAAGACCGAGTATTAGGTGGACTGACATTAAGGATGAGGTACCACTTAAGTGTCTCTAAGTGGATCTGCCAAAAAGCAAGGAGATTGGCTTTGAATATGGTTATACAAACTCAGAGGGAACAATTTGCTATGTTGTGGAAGTATGAGGGTGAGATGAGGAGGTCTAACGGAGCAAGTACAAAGATTGTGACTCTTCCACGTGATGATGGTAAACAAGTATTTGACAGATTCTATATCAGTTTTGAACAGCTTAGAGAGAGTTGGAAGCGATGTTGTCGACCAATTATTGGTCTTGATGGATCTTTCATGAAATGGGAGCTCAAAGGTGAGATTCTAACTGCTATTGGTAGAGATGCTGATAATAGGATATTTCCGTTTGCATGGGCTATAGTTAGAGTGGAAGATAATGACTCATGGGCTTGGTTTGTGGGAAAATTGAAGACAGAGTTGGATTTAGGGTTAGGAAAGGGAATATACTTTCATCTCTGATAAGCAAAAGGGCTTGTTAAATGCGGTTGCAAATCTTCTACCAGAAGCAGAGCATAGGCATTGTGCTAGACACATTTTTGCCAACTGGAAGAAGGTTTATGGAATGTCTGAGTGTGAGGACTACTTTTGGGCAGTGGCAAAAAGTCCATCTCTTGGTGATTATCGGTACAACATGGAGGCTTTGAAAGCGTTTGATCCTCGAGCACATGAAGACTTGTTGAAAACAGAACCCAAAACTTGGTGCAAAGCTTATTTCAGTTCACAAGCTCGATGTGATGATGTTTGCAACAATCTGCTAGAGAGTTTCAATAGAACAATCAAAGAAGCGCGCAAGTTACCTTTGATTGACATGCTTGAGGAGATTAGGAGGCTTGCCCTGAATCGTATAACTCGGAGGCGCAAAAAAACCAGTGTGGACAAGCAAGTTTCCACCAAACATAATGGAGATTTTTGAGGCAAACCGCACTAGAAGTGAGTTGTGTACGGTGTTACAAAGCAGTGAAAACTTGTTTGAGGTTGTTGATCCAGAATGTAGCTATGAGGTGAATCTTCTTTATAAGCATTGTGCTTGTAACGAGTGGGATCTCACAGGAATACCTTGTAGCCATGCTATTCATGTCATTAGTGAGCTCAACCGTGATCCAGAAGAGTGAGTATCACTACACTTTAGTTTCTTTTAATCTCTTTAAACTCTAACTCACTCTTCTTCATATATTATAGTTATGTGGATGAGTATTACTTGACATCAAAGTGGCAAGACAATTACAAAGACAACATTAGACCTGTTAATGGTAAAAAGTTGTGGGACGATGTTGACAAAGATCCAATTCAAATTCCTGAAAAGGGGAGAATGCCAGGACGTCCTAAGAAGTTTGATAGGATAAAGGAGGCACATGAATCATCATCAAACCCGACCAAGGCTACAAGGAATGGAAGGATAGGCACATGTAGCAATTGTAAACAAATGGGTCATAACAAAAGCACTTGTACTCGACCTCCAGCTGTGGCAACAGGTCCTAAACGGAAAAGAGGAAGACCTCAGAAAACTACGGTATGTAATGAGTTATCTCTAATGTGTGCTTCCTTTCTTTGGTTACTTTCTGATTTAATGACTTCTTTGCTAATGTTGTAATAGGATGATGATCAATGGAGCATTCAAAATGCACCAAAGAGGAGGAGGAATGCTCAAGGCCAATCGACTAGTTCTACACAACCGCCTCCTACTTCTACACAACCAACTCCTACTTCTGCACAACCAGAAGTAGATCCGCATCCATCGAGTGCTCCAACTACATCAACTTCTCGTGGGCGTGGTCGTCCTCGTGGTCGTGGACGTGGGCGTGGACGTGGTCGTGAGCCAATTCCAAGAGGTTATGGATGCTATATTTCTCCTTTCACTGGTCAAGTGTTTGATGTATGGGGTTCAACTGCTACAAAAATCAGTGGTCCTCCTCAACCACTTTAAATTTGTTTAGTACTTATCAACTCTAATCAAGATTTTCTTCTTCTTTTGGTACTCTTGTTGTTTGTTTTTGGTGTATAACTCGAAATGGTACTTATGTTCTTCTTTTAGGTACTTATTGACTCCTAAGTAAGATCTTTGGCTATTGATGTTGCTTGTTTTATTAGTTGTGTTTATTTTGCACATTTCATGATGAAAGAACAAAACATAACTTCAAACATTATACATCAATACCACAAAGAACAAAACATAACTTCAAACATTAAAAATCAATACCATAACATTAAACAAAGACAACACAACACAATAAGCAAGATCAATAACACAAGTACCACTAATTTTCTCAACCAAGAACGATACGTACAACTAGTTTTTCCCCATAACTAAGATCATGGTTGTAACAACAATGAATCCTCCCCAAGAGATAACAACGAACTGGCGCAACAATCTCTCCCTCTCTTTGGATGTGATCAATTCGTTTTGAAGCTTCTCTTTCTCCTCTGCAATTTTTTCAAACATTTCCGACTTCACCAATGTTGTTGAATCAAGAACTACTCCGGTCAAGCTTTGTTGACTCGCTGCTCGAAGAGACTCCTGAAGTTCTTTGATTTCTGCTTTTTGACGACGAATCTGATCTCTAGCCTCTAGCAAACTCACCTTCTGCCATCCATTTGGCTTTTCTTTATCAGCCCAGATAAAGAATCCATGGATATCGCATTTGTAAAACCTTCTTCCTGGATTATCATCTGTCCATGACTTCGACGTAACCGTTGATCTATTGCAGTGGCAAAGAGGACCTTCCATCTGCTGGTAGCTCTGGTTGAACGAGGTTGCAGAGGAGGCTGAGTTTTCCATTCTTAGTGACTAATTGTGATAGATGAGAAGAGAAGAAAAATGAGATAGAAATTAGGGTTCTTCAATTTGGGGAAAATAAGAAAACTCGAATTAAGGGTAACAATGGTCTTTTGTATTAGTAAACTAACGTTCTGTTAACAATTGAAACGCCGTTTTACTGTTTTCGTTTAACGATTAAACGGAGTTAACTTTCTTGTGTAAATGTCTTCGATTTTGAATGTATGAGTATTAATAGAACACTTTTTTATACGTTGTGTATTTTTCTGGAAGTCAAAATAGTTGGTGTATTTTTCTGCCAAATGTAAAATTCTTGGGGTATTTTTAAGGGTTTTTCCCAAACAAAAACACCTTCATATTAGGTTAGTGGGACAAATCACCTTTTAATTTGGGTCAATTTAGCAAAAATCCCTATAAAATCAGTGTTGTTGTGGATTTAGCCACCATGAAATTTCTACTTCACATAATTGTTTGGGTTAACCAAATATATCATGGAGTTTGTATATTAAAATTGTCATATCATATGAACAAAAAATATTTTATTAATGAATTTTGTTCGTCTACAAAACCCATACCCAACAATGATGAGACAATAATAAGTTAACACTTAGCAAAAAAACATCTAATTAATCAAAACTATAATGACTAAGAAACTATTGTGACATGGGGTTATACTCTTTAGATCTTAAAAAAGAGAATTAGGTATTTGACCGGTGGCTCCGGTGTTATAAGGGAACTTGTAAATATAATGGGATTAAGATACATTTTGGGTAGTTTAGGGAAAAGCCAGCTTAGAGATTAATATTGGCAATTAATCATCATTGCTAAATAAAATCGTATATGGTTGGATCACAAAATGCCAAAGGCTTACACCCAATGTAGGATACTTACAACTTTCAAACCATATGCTCACAAAAACCATATGTAGGTCTTTTTGTGTGTTTATATAATCCATGATCAAAGTCTATTTTCCTCACAGGTTATTTGGAAGTGATTCGAACCGAAAGTGGAAAATCATTCATTTTGTAGTGAAAGAGTAAATCAATTTATAGTAATCGGTGTATTCATCATGATCTAGTGGTTTATAAGAGTATTTTTATGGGAGATTTTTTTTTTAAATGTCTTCTTTAGTGTGCTAACATTCTAATACAAAGTGTAAAGTCATCCATTTTGTAGTGAAATAGTAAAGCATTTTATAGTAACCGGCATATCCATTGTGATCTAATGGTTTAGACAAGTATTTTCATAGGTAGATTTCAAAAATGTCATTTTTAGTGTGCTAACATTCTAATCCGTAGTGTAAAGTCATCCATTTTGTAGTGAAAGAGTAAAGCAATTTATAGTAACTAGCATATCCATCATGATCTAGTGGTTTATACAAATATTTTTATGGTGTGGCCAAGTGAGACCTTCGATCCAAAATTCCAGAGTTGTTGTATGATGGTTGTTGCATCGAAGACCAAGCATTGAACTGTTGTTGTCAAGGAGGAATGGCGCCATACCAAAAAGATTGAGGCCATTGTTAAAACTGGTTACGAGGCTGGAACGAATTTCTTCCACGGAAACGATTGTTGTTGTTTACGTGGTTGCCTCGGTTGTTGAATTGTGCTGATTCGTGGGTCGAGGACCAAACTGAGTGGCGTCATGAGGGACTAAGACAGCAAGGATAGTGGTTGAGGAGGAGTTATTATCATTGTTTGGATGGGGCTTGACTCCTTTCTTCAATCGGTTTTCTTCGAGCATCAACATGGATATGGCTTCATCATACGAGGGAAACGATTGACGATGCTTGATGACATTGATGATGTTGTCGTACTTAGCATTGAGTCCATTCAGAATGTATGTGACAAGAGTTCTCTCCGAGACAAGGGCATCAACATTAGCAAGGAGGTCGGAGATGGACTTAAGTTGTTGACAATAGTCATGTACTGAAAGATCACTAATCACCTTGTTACAAAGATCGTGATCCAATTGAATGGCTCGGGCTTTCTTGTTATCACAAAAGAAATTCTCAATGCGGATCCAGATCTCGCGAGCAGAGCCTCCAATTTTGAAAGTACTTTTGAACAAGTCTTTCGTGATAGTGCCTAGAGCCACAACTTGATAATACCATCTCGATTCTTCCATGTCGTATCATTGTCATCGGCAAGAATAGATGTGCCATCAAGATGGCCATGAACGTCGAAACTCAGGCAGTGAGTTAAGAAGATTTCTCTCCAATCATCATAGTTGTGATCATGCGTATCCAATATGAAATGGATATGAGCCTTGATGTTGGTAACACCATAGGCGCGTTCAAGAGCGTCAGGGGCATTTGCAGCCATTGAAAAACAGAGCAAGAGAGAGATGAGCGAAAGAAAAATAGAGAAAAAAGTATAGATCTATAGAACTGCTGATACAATAAAAGAGGTTTTAATTCCCTTGAGAGATCCTTCTATTGATGGAGGGTGTATATGCAAAGTATACAAATCAATTACATGAAGTTAGAGATATAATATCTTCATAAAAGGAAACTAAAATATGTGAATGATGAAATCATATCTTGACATATGATTTCATGCCTTAACACTTATGAGTTATCACTCATTTTATGTTCGGTTCAGTCACCTCGTTTTACAACTACAAACATAACCCGAAAATTCAAAGATGAAGAAAAGTGTAAGTTAGTTGGTAAATCAACTACATAGAATGCAACATCTTATATGTGGACATAAAAATCTTATGTCAACATCTAATTGATTTGTTTTAAGCTAAATTACATACACCTTATATGCAAAACGATTTGCTTAAATACACACACATGTTGGTAAGTGATAGTGATTCGTCCTAAAGTAAATAACTTTAGCCCAAGCAATTATTTCATTTTTTTTTTCAGAAACAATAATATTATAACATAATGGTTTTAATTATTTGTTTCCACAAATTTCCCTAGTGTATATTCTGTGTATCCCATTTCGAGTCTATGGAGTGGGACTCTCCCCCTCTCTACCCTAAAACACACTCACCCACTTCCTCTGCATAAACCTCTTTCTCTCTCTCCTCTTCTCTCTCTGCCATGAAAATCGCAGCTCTTGGAGACACAACCTCCTCACAAATCTCCCTTCTTCATGACTTTTGTTTCCTCACTTTTCACTTTGCTGTCCTAACGCTCTGAAACCCCAATAAACGATTTTAAGAGACTAATAAAACACAAACACACACAGAGAAAACAAAGAAAACCATATCCATGGCTGATAATCTCGCTTGTGGAGAAACCAGTGATTCATGGATCATCGACGAAGACGATGAAATCAACTGTGGCGGCGGATTTAGACTTTTCAATAAAGACGATAACTTTGAAAGCAACAGATCAATACCGATGATAAGTTCTTTGAGAGAAGACAGAATCAAAGAGATGTTGGAGAGAGAGATTCAGTTTTTGCCTGGAACTGATTATCTCAAGAGATTACGTTCTGGTGATTTGGAGTTACGTGTTAGAAACCAAGCTCTTGATTGGATTCTCAAGGTTTGTGATTTGATCTGTTTTCCAATCTGGTTTTTGTCTCTTTTTGCTCTTGTTTTGGTTTTTATGGAACTGAATCAGTTTGATAGATCATTCATGTTTGATTATTATTAGTATTATCCTCAGATGTATTGAAATGGAATAACTCAAGTTGGATCTATTTGTGTAAATTGAGTTCTTTAATGTTTTGTCTGAAAACAGGTTTGTGCTCATTACAATTTTGGACCTCTCTGCATATGTCTATCCTTGAACTACTTGGATCGGTTCTTAACTTCTTATGAATTGCCTGTAAGTTTTTTATTCATCTTCTTTGATTGGTTTGTATAATATTCGATACAATCGCTAATAGTGTGTGTCTGTGTAGAAGGACAAGGATTGGGCTGTTCAGTTGCTAGCTGTCTCTTGCTTATCATTAGCAGCCAAAATGGAAGAAACTGATGTGCCTCAAACTGTTGATTTACAGGTGCAACACACATTTTTTATCCTTAATAGCTTAGCTTAGTCTTAAGAACTATCGAAAATCGCGGTTTTCATAATAAATGTGAGATCGAAAATCGCAGGTAGGAGATCCCAAGTTTGTTTTTGAGGCTAAAACAATAAAAAGAATGGAGCTTTTGGTACTCAACACATTGAATTGGAGATTGCAAGCTCTAACTCCATTCTCCTTCATTGATTATTTCATCGATAAGATCAGCGGTCACGTGTCAGAGAATTCCATCTATAGATCATCACAATTCATCTTAAACACCACTAAAGGTGCGTCTTTTATTGATCGGAAACAAGCTATAGGAATATTCTTTTCCTTGTTTGTGACTAACTTGCACTGTTTAGAGGAAGGATTGATGGGGTTTCTCTGTTTGAAAAATTGAATGCAGCAATTGAATTCTTAGACTTCAGGCCTTCTGAGATAGCTGCAGCAGCTGCAATGTCTGTTTCCATTTCAGGAGAAATAAAGTGCATTGATGACGAAAAGACGATGTCTAATCTCATATATGTAAAACAGGTAAAATTTATCTTATATATTAGCTTTGAGTGGTTACAAAAGACTCGAACTTTGTAGCTTTTTGGTATGAAAGCTAAACAAAACATACGCGCATGACTGATTTTCGGATTTGAAAGTTTTGTTGTTTTAAGAACACACATTTAATCAAGTGTTCAAGTGGGATCATTGTTTTTCTTTAGCAGGAGAGAGTTGAGAAATGTTTGAATCTGATGAGAAATCTCACAGAGGAGAATGTATCGGGAGCTAGATTATCATCACCGCAGCAGCCGCGATTAGCGGCAAGAGTGGTACCGGCAAGTCCAATTGGAGTGTTGGAAGCAACATGTTTGAGCTATAAGAGTGAAGAGAGAACAGTTCAGTCATGTACAAATTCCTCACAGAGTAGTCCAGACAACAACAATAATAGCAACAAGAGGAGGAGAAAACAATGAGAGAGAGAAAAAAAACAAGAGGAGTCATACATTTGCTTATTTCAACTCCAACCCATAAAGGGTCATGACATTTGAGGTTTATTCCCTTTTTTTTTACACAAAATTTTCTTTTTCTTTCTTTAATTTCTCATATTCAATCAGCAAGTCGGATTGAAAATGAGAGTTTTGTGAGAAAGAAAAATGAAAAATAAAGAGGGGTCTTTTTGAAGGCGGCAAAATTAATAAGTTCATTATTGAAGATGATGAGAGACATCCTTCGGTTCATGTTCTTGCTCCAAGGGACTTTTTGTTTTTTGCTAAATGAGATCAGAGATATAAGAAAATAATAAAATATAAAGAGAAATCTATTTTTTTGCTATATGAGATCAGAATATGAGTTTTTTTTTAATTCAAATGTGACCCTAATTTTATACACATGATTATTAACATTCATCTGAATTGATCAATAACAATCACTAAATAAAAAAATAAAAAATGAATTTAATAGTTTAGTATTTTACTCTATGTGAAGAGATACATAAAAAAGAGAGTTTGCAGTTGCTATACGGGTTATTTACACTCTAACACACTTTTTTTACAAAAGTTTATATTATGGGACAGTTTTGTTTTTAGGCACACTTTTCATATTTTTTTTCTAAATAAAAATACTAAAATACTTTTAATGAAGTTTTCTCCTTCCTCTTCTCCACATGTGATTTGTACTTTCAATCGTGACCATTAGATGAATGTTTTAAACGGATGGTTGAGACTGAACGAACTTTAAAGATATGCTTTTACAAAAAAATTAGTTTGTATGTGGTTTTGTATATCATACTTGTGTTCGTCGACGAACAGTTATCCACGAAATCGCTTTTCCAACATTTCATAAAAAAATATTTTCTAAATAACAAATTCTCGGTTTACATTACCAACACGTTTAACAACTCTACTATTACAATGACTTTGTCATAGTAAAAAAATGTGTCTAAGTGTAATTTACCAAAAAATAATTAATAAAAACCTTTATTTTTTAAGTATTTTGAGAATTGTCTCAATATATATTATTTTCTTGCCACTAAACTACGGGTTATTTACACTTAGACACACTTTTTTGGCAAAAGTTTACACTAAGAGACACTTTTGTTTTAAGGTACACTTTTCATCTTTCTTTCCTTCATTTTCTAGAAAAATGACTAAAATACCCTTAATGAAGTTTTCTTCTTCTCTTTTTCCACATCTAATTTTTATTTTTAATCGTGACCATTTGATGAAAGTTTAAAACGGATGGTTGAGATTAAACGAATTTTAAACACATGTTTTGAGTTCACTCATTCGAATTCGTGTTCGTCCACAAATAATTATCCATGAAATCATTTTCCAACATTTCATTAAAAACTATCATTAAAAAAAGGGTTGATAATATGTATTCATAAATTGATGGATGAAAAACAATTGACAGATAAGAAGAAAATATTTGTAGATATATGATATGATATTGTGAACATGATAATAAATTTTGAGATTGTTTATAAATAACTTGTCCACAAATATTGTTATTAATGTTTGAATTGTTATAAATAACATATTCATTTTAACTACATAGTTACCTTTAATAATCTGTACAAATTCTAAATTGGCTATAAATCCAAATGAAAATCTCGGCAATTTTAAGATTCAAAATCGTCCAAATCCACCAAATTTCTAATTCCATGATGTAAACCCAATAATTTTTTGTTTGAAAGACAATTTTTTTTATGAACGGTTGAAAAAGCGATTTCGTGGATAACTGTTCGTGGACGAACACGAATTCGAATGAGTGAACTCAAAACATGTGTTTAAATTCTTTTAATCTCAACTATCTATTTAAACCTTCATCCAATTGTCACGATTAAAATAAAATTAGATGTGAGAAAAGGAAGAATAAATCTTCATTAAGGGTATTTTAGTCATTATTTTAGAAAAAGAAGGAAAGAAAGATGAAAAGTGTGCCTAAAAACAAAAGTGTCTCTTAGTGTAAACTTTTACCAAAAAAGTGTGTCTAAATGTAATTATGTAATTACTATTACAATGACTTTGTTGAACCAAATTCGAATAAAAATACAAACACACAAAAACAAGCGCCGCCGTGGACGACTTTAATAACTTTGTTGAACCAAATTCATTGTAATAGTAGAGTTGTTAAACGTGTTGGTAATGTAAACTAAGAATTTGTTATTTGAAAGATAATTTTTTATGAAATATTGAAAAAACGATTTCGTGGATAAGAGTTCGTGGACGAACACAAGTCTGATACACAAAAACTACACACAAACTCAAAAATTTGTAAAAACATGTGTTTAAAATTCGTTCAATCTTAGCCATTCATTTTAAATCTTTCATCTAATGGTCACGACTGAAAGTACAAATCACATGTGGAGAAAATGAAGGAAAAACTTCAATAAGGGTGTTTTAGTCTTTTTGTTTAAAAAAAGAAAGGAAAAAGATAAAAAGTGTGCCTTAAAACAAAAGTGTCTCTTAGTGTAAACTTTTATGAAAAAGTGTGCTAGAGTGTAATTATTTTGTTGATATACACCGAGAATTAGGTAATATGTAATATATACAAACACTATTGACGACATTGTGGGAACAATTTCCTTTCCATTATACCCCTATCAAACGTGAAAGTGGGTTGTGAGAGAGGTAGCTAATAGCCGATAACAAATTATTCATCTCATACGACATGGTTACTATTTTATGGTTTAAGGTTTAAGAAATAGGGTTTAATGTTAACATGTTACTATGTTAGGGTGTAAGTTACCAGTTTAGGCTTTCAGATTTATACATTAGCCATTTGGGTTGAAGATGTACGATTTATAATTTAGGGTTAGAGTTTAGGGTTTAACCAGCCAGTTGTCAACTTGTATATACAACTACGCTTTTATCCGCTTAAACTTGTCACGAAGATGAAAATGACGACACTCTAGTGTATTGATTGTATGGGCAAAATCGTCAATATGTTATCAAGTGCTGTACACTTTACCACTTTCAAGTTATTTTTGTATATTTTACCTATTTGCCAACAATTTGTGTATATATAGCTAGTTAATTCTATAAAAAATCAGGTATATGTAAAGATTATGTTTCCTACATATACCATCTCAGAAAAAACTCATTTCTGAAATGTATAACCCTTTTTTCTTGAAAGAAGCTTGTACTATATCACGTGGTTGATACTCAAAACTGATTAAAATTCACATATGACCAAAAAAAAATATTCGAAGTGAGTAAACTTTTATTAATGTTTATTTCCATGGTGGTTTGAAGAAAACTACTAAACTACTCCCTCTGTTCCTAAAAGATAAAAAATTTACAAAAAAAATTTGTTCCAAAAAAATAGAGTTTTTACTGTTTTCTATGCATTTTTACAAATTTCAAAACAAATACTGAAATACTATTGGTTAAGCTTTATTGGAAACTGTAAATCGTAAAAATCAATACGTTTTCTTAATAAGTGTGCATAACCTTAAACATTTATCTTTTTGAAACGATATCTTTTTGGAACGGAGGGAGCAGTATATAATTGGTCTGAAGGAGAAATGCATGTTTTGGGGATTGGAGAAAGGAAGCCATAATGGGCCCTGCAAAGAGGTTTTAGTGGGCCCACTTCTTTTTGTTTTGACTATGCGACCGGTCAACATCTCTCTCTTTCCTCGTGTACAGAACAAATAATAATAATCTCTGAGCATAAGAAACCTTGGGAATCTACTGCTTCCAATGTTTTTAAAACCGGACCGGACCGGCGGTTAAACCGGGTTCAACCGCGAACCGGGTTCAACCGCGAACCGGGTTCAACCGCGAACCGGGTTCAACCGCGAACCGGGTTCAACCGCGAACCGGGTTCAACCGCGAACCAGTCACATGTCCGGTTCGGGTCAATATTAAAACCCAAGTGTAGTTGAACCGGCATCGAACCGGGTTGGACCGGGAACCGGCGAACCGGTTGACCCAGATCAAACCGGGTTCAACTGTTTTCTAATTAAAAAAAAAAAAATTATTTCATTTTTCTTTAATTAATATGTTTATCAAATTAAAATTAGAAAAATAAGGTTTATAGATAATGAGATAGTAATAAAGGTTTAACATTTTCTCTAATATAATCATATTCAGTGAAAAAAAAACATTTTTCAAATAATTATAATCTTTTTAAAATTTTAAGACAAAAAAGATTAGTTATCTATTTAAGTATCATCATTTTATTATTTAGTTTTGCTATAGCTATTGAAATTTTTTTGTTTTTCTAAATATTTGTACTAAACTTAATATTTTGTTTGATATTTGGATAGTTATGCACGTACATATAAAGAACAAATTCTATATACTAATATTTTTAAAATATTATTGAACTCGGTTGAACCCCGGTTAGACCCGGTCGGACCATAATAACCCACGACCCAAAAAAAATCCGGTTCGGTCGCCGGTCCGGTTTTAAAAACATTGACTGCTTCTCTTTCCTTTTTTATTTATTTATTTCACAGTATTTATATTTGTTTCATTCATTTTTTTATATCTATATTCTTTTGCAGTTTAATATTAGTATTAAATAATCAAAATAGTTTTAACATGATGAGCACCCATTACGTATATCTTCCAAAGTACTAAAGTACATATATAACAAAATGTGTACTAGTACATATACAAGCAACTCCTATTTTCCGATATATATTATTTTTATTTAACTAGTGTGGCTGGCTTCATTAAAATGGGTAATTTTCTTTGTTTACTTTGCAAACTTCATGTATTAGCATTTCGGTTGTTAAAAATGTTTATCTTAAGAATTTAGTTTTATTGACCCAAAAAAAAAGAATTTAGTTTTCTCTGTTATTAGCATTTCAGTTCTTTATTGGTTTTTTATACTTTGTATTCGTTTGACCAAAAAATAAAGTATCATAACAAAAACAAAAAGTGTGGTTGGCTTCATTTAAACGGGTAATTTTGGTTGTTTGATTTTGCAAAGTTTATGTGAAGGCACTTTAACCAACTAATTTGGGTTTTAACCACTTTAGGATGTATTTGTTTATCAAAGAAAAAGAAGTTAGATTTAGTTTTAAAAACAATTTGAATATTAGACAGAGATGGGTGTAAAACGAGATGAGCATCTTCTTGGGGATTTCAAAGTATATATATGCATGTTTGTGTGTAAATTTAAGTTCTTCACTTACTTTTTTTTTTTTTTGGGTCGAAACTTTTTTCCAATAAAACTTAAAAAGGGCTTAGCCTATTAGAGACCCAACTAGAATACATGGAGTGTTTTGCAATTCTATCTGATTCACTATTACATGATCGAGAGATTGAAACGAAGGAGACGATGTCGATGTCCTTTGCGATCGAGTTGATGTCTTGAATGATGCCGTAGATTTCGATATTGGAGCCTCCATTGTTGATAAGGGAGATTAGTTGACTTGAATCGGAGGCGATGCTAACTTTTCGTAGATTCCGGTGTCAGAGTTGAATTAGGGCTTCTCGAAGTGCGAAAGCTTCTGCCATTAGAGGGCTACCAACATGCTCAGCGAATCCCGAACCTTGGATCGATGCGGTAATTGAACCTTCCTTCATACTCCATCCAAAACCAGCTCTCCTTAAGTCCCCTCGATATGCTGCATCCGTGTAACATATCAGGTTCCTCGGCTGTTGAATGTGTTGGTTGGTGTTTGGTTTGATCTCCGTAGCCGCGACTGAGGTTTGTGCATCAATCCACTCCTTTGCGTCTGTTATAGCTTTATTAATGGTTTCCTCCTCCGAAAAGCTTCGATTATTGAACATCTTATTGTTCCTCGCTGTCCAAATATTCCACAGGATCCACGGGGTTAGAGGTCCTTCTGAAATCCCAATTGGAGGGAGGGTTACTAGCCTTTTTGTCAGTGAGAGCCCAGCATCAAAGTCTATGATCTCACGAGATATCACTGCCTCCTGAAAAGAAGCTAAATCCCATACTTTTTGGGCATAAGAGCAGTGGAAGAGGAGATGGGAGATTGTCTCATGTTCACCACAGTGGATACACAGGGAGTCAACATCAATTCCTCTATTAGTTAGCTGTTCACCCACTGGTAAGGCTCCATGAACACACTTCCATAAGAAGAGTTTCAGTTTTTGTGCCGTATGCAAATTCCAGACTGATGAGATCTAGTTGAATTCAGGTTCAATGCTATTGTCTGGGATTGTGGCCAGGCTCTTGGCAAAATGGTATCCTGTTTTAGCAGAATAGATTCCAGAAACATGGCCAAGCCAAACAAACCTGTCTTCTGCATCTGTCAGACTCGGTTTCAGCTGCATTATAGCCTCTTTGTGTGTTGGTAAGAGGTTATCGATCTTCTGCTGGTCCCATTCTTTCGTAGCTAGTACTAGCAAATCACTAACCTTTCTCTCTATGTCTGAGAAACCTGGTGGTCCCATAGGGAAAGTAGGTTCTTTAAGGGACAGCCAAGGATCCCTCCAGAGGTTGGTGGACTTACCATTGCCAATAACTCTCCCCAGGTTCCTTTTCAGTAGGTTTTTGCCAATCATAATACTCCTCCAACCATGGGAGGCGGAGTTTGGTGTGTAGTTGTCCAAGAAACTTTGGTATTTGCAGTATTTACCAGATAGAATTCTGGCCAGCAAACAGTCCGGGTTAGTGATAATTCTCCAACTAACTTTAGCTAGCAATGCATCATTAAAGCATTGTATATCTCTAAACCCAAGACCCCCATCTCTTTTACTCCTTGTTAACTTTTCCCAGGACAACCAACACATTCCTTTTTTCTCCATACTAGGATCCCACCAGAATCGAGTGAGAGCTGATTGAATTCTTTTACTTAAACCCTCAGGAATTTTGAAGCATGACATCGTATAGGTGGGCATAGCAGCAAGGACCGATTTGAGTAAAACCATTTTACCTGCAGGAGAGAGGAACTTGGAGGACCAGCTGACTGCTTTCTGTCTAATGCGGTCCACAATCAGGCTGAAGAGATCTTTTTTCTTGCGTCCAAAGTGTTCTGGGAGGCCCAGATACTTGCCTACACCTCCTTCCTTGGGGATAGCTAAGTCAACTTTCACTCTTTCTCTGATAATATTAGGCGTTTTGGAGGAAAAAGTAACAACTGATTTATTACAGTTGATTTGTTGACCAGAAGCTGACTCATACTCTTTAAGTATCTTGTGTAGAGCTTGACAGTTTTGTATACTTGTTCTACAGAAAAACATAGTGTCATCAGCAAATAGCAAGTGGTTGATCAGAGGACTTCCTTTTGCGATCTTTATTCCAGGTAAAGTACCATCTATCTGAGCTTTCCTGCATAAACCAGAGAGTACCTCGCTGCAAAGGATGAAAAGATAAGGTGATAGAGGATCACCTTGTCTGATTCCTCTAGTAGGTATTATTGAGCCTTTAGATGTACCATTCAGTATAAAGGAGTATGACACAGTAGATACGCATTCCATAATCCATGTGATCCACCTTTTGTGGAAACCAAACCTTTCAAGAACTGCTTTAATGAAATCCTACTCAAGTCTGTCGTAGGCCTTACTCATGTCAGTCTTAACTGCCATTGAGCATCTTTTCTTTGCAGCTGATGCCTTCAAGAAATGCAAGACCTCATGAGTGATCAATACATTATCTGTTATAGCCCTGCCTTTGACAAAAGCAGATTAATTCTCAGAGATAAGTGTTTTCAGCACAGGTTGCAGTCTCTTTGTTAGGATCTTTGCTATGGTTTTGTAGTAGACACTGCATAGGGCAATAGGTCTATAGTCTGGCAAAACTTTTGGACTGTTTATTTTGGGGATAAGTCTGATATGTGTCTTGTTTACTGATTCCTGCAGGTTTCCATAGTTGAAGAACTCTTGGATTTCCTCTACCATCGCCTGTCCAACAGTGGACCAGTTGGATTGGAAAAACCCAGCGCTAAAGCCATCAGGTCTAGGTGCTTTATCCGCATGGATAGAGAACACCGCATTCTTAAACTCTCTCGCAGTAGGCTCTTTGATGAGCTTCAAATTTGTGTCATCTGAGATGGTTTTATCCAGAGCCTTATCCACAGTTGTAAATCTATCTCCTGGTAATGTGGTAAATAGCTTAATGAAGTCATCTTGTATGACCTCAGTAATCTTTTCTTCTTCATAAAAGCATTCTCCTTCAGCATTCTCAATAACTGCAATCTTGTTTATTGTTCTTCTTGCTTTTGTAGTCGCATGGAAATAGCCAAAATTCCTATCTCCGGATTTGAGCCAGAGCTGCCTGCTCCTCTGCGTCCAAAAGGATTCCTCTAGCTGGTAAGCATGAGCCAGCTCCTTATTAATGTTTTGGATCATGGTTGCTGAGGTATTAGGATCTGACATTGCTCTCTCCAGTTCTTCCCTTTTCCTTGCTATCTCTTTTTGGCTGTTTTGATGCTTTTCTTTATTCCAGATGATAATGGCTCTCCTACATGAACTGATTCTTTGTTCGATGTTTTGGTTTGGTTTAGAGTTCCAAGCCACCACAACTAATCTCTTTATCTCAGTATTGTTTTGTAGATTCCTGTCAAACCTAAATAGACCTTTTGATTTCTGGATCTTATTGGAGAGGTAAGACACCAGAGGCCGATGATCAGAGCCTTCAAAATTCAGATACTCACTATGAGCTGAGGGGAATTGATCAAACCATTCACAATTAGCCATTGCTCTATCCAGCCTACATAACACAATATGTTTTCCTCTTTGACCTCTCCAACTGAGAAAATTCCCTGAATGTTGTAGATCATAGAGGTCACATTCAGAGAGGAGTGCTCTGAAATCTCCAAAGGTTCCTTCAGCTCAAATAGAACCTCCATGTTTTTTAGTGTTATCTAGGATTTCATTGAAATCGCCTGTTAAAAACCAGGAGGAGCCTCTAGTTGCAGCAATAGAACTTATTTGTTCCCAGACTCTTTTCCTCTGTGTCTGATCCGGTTCTTCATAAACAAAGGTAATGAAAAAGCTCTTTCCTTTATATTTTATTCTTGTATCAATCAGGTTATAATTTGAGAATATAATTTCTATTTCTACTTCTTGTTTCCAGAGAAGAGCCAAACCTCCACCTCCATGTCTATGTGGTCTCACTAAGAAAGTTGAAGTGTAGGGGAGATGGCTCAGGTCTTTGGGGACAGTTTCATCTGGATTTTTCGTCTTTGATAGGAACAGTATTTCTGGGGATATACTTGACTGTAATCCCTTGATCCGCTGGATTGTTGTGGGAGTCGCCAATCCACAACAATTCCAGCTTATTATCTTTAAGGAAGAGGATGTTGTGGATTGTGAAAATCCACTTGGCCCGCATTTCTTTTCCTTGCTGATTGAGGAGTTGATTCTTGAGGCATCATAGGCTGGTTTGTAGGGACAATGTAGCCTTGTAGCCCTGCTTGCTCCTCAGCATCCTGGTTAGTATCCCTTTGTCTGCTACCTCCTTGTTGCGGTGAGTGTCCAGTAGATATAATCGTTGTTCTTGTCATTGCAGGGACAAGGACACTGGGAGAGATTGTGCCGCTGGTTGAGGCTGCATTTAACCCTATAACCTGATAGTTCTCCATAGCAGGTGTTTGTTTAGTCTTGGTCTTTTTTCTTGAAGTTGTAGTGTTTTTCATGGAGGGAGAGGAGTTCACTTGTAGGGCATTTCTTTTCCTAGAGTTTGCACCATGTAGCTACATTGGAGAAGTACCTTTTCTCTTATTCAGTGGGGGTCTGCCTCTCTTCTTCTTAATCTCCAGATTGTTGTTCAGTTGAGGTAAGTCTTGTAACTCAGCCTCCTGTTCATTAAGTATTTCTTTTTGGATGTTTACCTGCATAGGATTGTATGCACTCCTCATTTCTTCCACTGTTACCAGAGAAGGGAATTGGGAGGCTGACACAGTGGCTTCCGCTATTGCTTCCATCAATCCTACCGCCTCTCCTTCAAATACTCTCTGGTGCCTAACTGATTTCTCCACCTGGTTATCAGTGCTACAGTATTGTACAGTCACTTCCTGGAGTTGGGCCATCACTCGATCTGTGGATAGTATGGGATTTGGGAAGTCTACTTCTGCAAGGTTCTTCACTTACTTCTATTATGACAACTTTGTGGGTTGTGGCTATTATCGTACTATTAGAAACAGAGCCGTGGCTAGAGATAATAAGGCTCGAGGCGAAACTAATTACTAATAAAAATTGCCATAATTTATATAAAATAAATGATAACCATTTTGTCAAAAAAAAAATTACATACTCTTAATTAATATATATATATATACATTTTTGCAACGAAATCACTCCAAATTAACTTTTCAAAGCAGTATATTTAACTAATTCTCTTTCGATATACAAGATAGCAAGTCACTCAATTTTTTGTTGTGACATATTTGAGCGAAGATAAGATTTTATCAACTTCAACTTTGAGAAACTTTTTTCAGCATATGCACTAAAACAAGAATAGTCAACAATATATGATATACGATAACCTATAAACCTATTCCAATTTAAAATTATGGATCATTTGTATATTAAGTTTCGTATCATGTTTGGATTGCTTAATCAGATAAAAAAATCTAATTTAAAGTTAGATGAACACAACTACAATAAAGAGATTACTTACCAATTGATTGTATTAGTGTTTGTAATTGAGAAAATTACAAATGTTCCTCCCGTTTAAGAAAAATGAAAGAGATTAAACGGTTGAATATTACCCTTAAATTACTTTATTTGATTATTTTAAATTTCTAATTAGTTGTTGTTTTTACTAACTTTTAAATTAAACTTTTTGTCACGTTACATTATTACTAATGGTAGATTTAATAAAAGTTTGGACCTCTAACTTATTATTAATGGTAATTTAACAAAATTATGAACTTCTAATTTTTCTACAAAATCTTGTGCCACATGTCAATGTATCTTTCAAATGGTCATAGCCACGACACTGATTAGAAAGGTTAATTGTTTTATTTTCTTTGCATATATATATTTTTTTAATTGATTTACTTCCTTAGTTTTATCATGTTACTTCCTTGCTCTTTTTTGTTTTGTTTTGTTTTGTCACTTCACTTGTTAGTTGCTCATGTTGTTGGTTCGAAAAATCGTTGAAAGTTATAATTTTACACCAATCATTTCTTTTAGAAATTGATGAATTGGCCAAAATAGTTAGTTGATTTAAATTTCCACACAAAAAATGTGTTCGAGATTCTCCTCCCAATGCGGATTCTGTTGAGGAGTATTAATAGACACAGTCTATAATTGGCGACAACATATTTATATGATCAAATATCTATGGATAGTACTGAACATTAATTCTAGGTTTTTTTAGTCATTGATATTTATCTTCACATTATAAACTTCAGTTTTAGAATTTATGATTCAAATTCTTCTCATGAATAGTAGTATATATTGTAGACTTGTAGTACATATTTAATGTGCTCAATTTTTCTCCATAACAACATTTAAATTGTTCAGGACATATGTAGTATAGCGGTTTGTATCAATATGATTATTGTACTAGTGTAGATCATGCATCATCAAAATGAGTCTATAGCCCACAAAACTAGAAACAACACCTGAATTTCAAGCCAGAATCAATTTCGAATTTGTACGAATTTACGCATGAAATCTAAGTTGTCATCATACAGCCCGACCAACATCGTTGAGCTAAAACAATATTTACCAAGAAGATTCGAACTCCGAATCTCCTAAGTTTTATTATGCACAATACCACTAGAATAAAGATCTCTCGGCATATTTATATACATTTCTATGTAAACAAATTTAGTTTTTTTTGTAAATAATTTTTTAAGCGTCAATCATGAAATGATTTTACAAAAAAATGTCACTAGGATTATTTTTGTAGATATAGCTAGTACGTATGTGTGTTTACATTTTGGCTCTTAAGGTTTTTGGAAATTTGGAATGGAAAGGCATATCGCAACAGCAACTAACTGGTCATGTGCATGATGGCAGAGAGGCTGTGTTTGATAAGGATAACACAAAAGCATTAATACTACCCATCTCCCAAAATTTCATAAAATAAAATACAGATCCAAAGTTTTGGACTCTCTTTACTTGTCTCTCTTTGTACACTTGAGTGTATGTAATACATCATAGAAAAGAAGTCGACAAGAATATTTATATGATCTTTTAACCATGCAATAAAAGGAGAAGCATCAAGCATCCATTGAGTAGTGATAGATGACTATAATATAAGTATTTGCTTTTCATGTTATAATTGTAGAAATAAAGACTAGCCCTATAAAGACTATGAGCATCATGCATCAAATTTATACCAATTTTGAGATTTGCAAGTTATCAGTTGTTTGGAAAAAATAAATTCATTATCCAGTAATATCTTTTGAAATTGGTGACCGGTGGGTCAATATAGCAATAGTTTGTAATATTTTCTTATTGATAAAGTTATACTTATATATTTAAATATAACTTTTCTTAAATTTATATGGTCTAAATAATAATTTAAGAAAGTAGTTGAATTTTATGGACTTATAAATATTATACTAGTAATTTTTAAATTCTTATTCTACCAAAGATTTTTTTAAATAAAATAAACTCATAATAAAAATTATTGAACTGGGTGACAAAACCAATATCAGATTTCCAAACAATTACCACCTAAAAATATATAGTGGCTAAGAATAAAGCAAATGAATCCATTTATATATATGCTATTTATCTAATTTGATTTATTATAATGTTAGTGATTACAAGAAAAATACGTATGATATATCTTGAATTAGAATTACAAATCAAATGAGCACCTTTTGGTTTTGATTAATTCCAGTAACGGAATCGAATCTAGTTTTGACATCGTGATTTCCGACACAACTTTTAACTTTAGTGTTGGGAATAATTATACATTTCGGTAATATCTATAAACTATGCTCAAATGTATGTAAGTTGGTGCATGCGGCATGCCTTGGTCCTTTTTATCACTATAAAATTAACTAATTAAGATTTAAGACACTGTACTTTCGTGATTTTGATTTTGTATTTAATATTCTCAAACACACACAAAACACTGTACTTTGTCTAATCATTTTCAATTTTCGTCAGCTTATATTATGGAATTGGAATCCTTAACTGATTAATTTATGCATTGTTTTTATTTTAAACACACAGGATAAGATATAAAAAGTTAAAAACTACACGTTTAAGCCATAACAGAAGGGTTTATGTTTTACCGCTAGATAGGTCTCTAATTAATGGTAACAAGGATTTTGGTTCTCGTGAACATTAATTAGGCCTAATGGTTAGTATAATTTTATTCTTCTGTAACATAATCTACTTTAGATCAACCACACTTGTAGACTTAAGATTCGGTAAGTACTTTTATCTATATTATTCTTAAACTTTAAATTTTAGAAAAAACAAGAAAAGCTCAAAAGAGAAAGGGGTAAAGGTAAAAAGAAAAGAACAAGGGTCAAAATGTAAAAAGTGAAAAAATGTTGGGAGAGTGCATGTTGAAGTGAGTGATAAGTGTGGGGGACCTTTCGAACTTACTGCAAACTTCACAGATTTTCAGCTTCTCTTTACTCTTTAGCCCTCACTTTCTTGTTTCTCTTGCTCATTTTTAAAAATAAATTTATGTTTTCTCGTTTTTTGTAGATAGTTCTTTCGAATGTGTAACTGAGATTTCAATCCATATCATATTCATTCTAAATCACATTAGTGAGAGCTTTTTTGTAAATATAATGCAATGGCAAATCGTAAATAAGTGCAATGTACTTTCATGCATCTTTTGAACAAATAATATGATAGCATGCAACACATTGTGATATTGTGCAATATGTTTAAAACATACGCAATATTACACCTTATTTTCAATTCCCATACACTTTTTGACGGCCACAAACTTAACATTTTCAGTAGTAAAACTTAAAAAGAATTTACAATTCAATGTTACATTGGTTTCTATAGCATTCACAATTCAATTATTTAAGAGCTTATATCACAAGCCTCTCCACATGCACTACATATTGCTAGAAATTGAAGTGTTACAACCACATACTCCACAATTTTAGTAGTAAATTTAAACAAATTTAACTTTCATAAACGATGTAGAAAATCATCACCATTTCTACGTTACATTGGTTGCTAAAGTATTCACAATTCAACCAATTAAGAGTTCAATATAAAAACATCACAAAGAACAAGAAAACAAAGAAGGGACCTATAACCTTAAGTTAATTCAGGTGGAAACTGATAGATCAGAAATGTTAAGGACCACATTGTAATGATACATATACTTTTATTGATTTCGATCAGAAGTAGAGAAACGCGAACAGAGATTCAGGAGAGAGGGTTCAAGGAAGAGACAAAGAACAATTAAATAAAACAAAAATGTGGTCCTCAATGATGAAATACATCACATTTTTTCAAGTTTTGTAAATGATTGAATGAAACTATCTCTTGAACTAACTTCACTGATTCAACATCTTGCCTACTAAACTAAATAAATATGATCTTGATACATCAATATAAGCAACCAAGAATGGTGTATATACATTTCGAGGTTTTTTTTTTTATCGGGTCGTTATTTTTTTATCGGTTTGTTTCGGATTGGATGAGATATGTTTAGATGAAATCGGGTTGACCTGTTGATGTCAAGCAACGATGCCACATTCGACTATTGGGATCGACTGATTTTGGATATGCAATTACCTCAGGGATTGGCAAATAAGCGTAGTGAGTGTTGATTATGCCTACCGTGATTCCGCTGTATCCAGCAAACGCACCATGAACCTGTTTTTGTAAGATCAAAAAGCTTAATAAATTCAATGCACAAACATTTATAGGTTTTTACTTTTAATCTTTTATCGAAAGCAATGAGAGAGTGGCTTGAAGATGTGTGTGCGAATGACTTACAGCGTTTTGTCCAAGAACGGTGCAGAGGATACCATCCGAGGCATTTGCACGGACAGCGCGAATCATGTATGTTGGATCAATGTACTTCACATCTAATGGAACATTTATTTCTTTGAAGTACTTCTTTGTCTACACAAAAAAAGAAGATAGACTGTAAAATCATGGGAAATTATAAGGAAGCAAGAAAGTTTACCATGAACAAAAACAGAGTTAGATTTAGCAACTATCCTACATATCATCAAAATGAATCCAGGACAAATTCTGATGGAGATATCTCAAGCAATTTTGCTTATATCTAACCTCTTGTTGAATGTACACACCGAAATCACCAAGTACTGTGTTTCCAGATGCATCTTTGGCATTGGTTTTCTCGAGGAGGTTCTACACCAAAATGCCAAGATATGTTCACAGAAATATAACTTCTGGACAAAGAACTTAAATGGAGAAAAAGCTTCTTAATTGCCGTTTATATGAGTTGTTGTATTATACAGTATTTACCTGTCCAGCTCCTTCTGCTACACAGATCACAGCGGAGCCTTTTGTTTCGATAAGGTATTTCAAATGCTTCAGTACACCATGAGGCCCATGAAGATTGAAGGGAACCTTTAATGAAGGAGATGCATAGTATCTTCTCAGAGCAAGCTCATCAAATCATGTTTTGGAAAATGAAGATAATAACACAAATAAAGAAGTACCTCAGGAATCAAACAGATGTCGACTTGCCCGCTCGCTAGAGAGGCTTGCATTGCAATGAAACCACTGTTGCGACCCATTAGTTTTACAATGCCGAGGCCATGATAAGCACTATGTGCCTATTTACAAAGACCACGTGACAAAAAACAAAATAGCAATGGTTAAGTACTTAAAGCAAAGAGACGTATTAGTTGAATATCCATAGAAAGCTAAAACGAGAACATGAAAGTTACCTCAATGTAGGCAGAGTTTATAGCTCGTTGTGCTTCTTCAACAGCAGTATCAAACCCAAAAGTTTTATCCATATGCAATATATCATTGTCAATGGTCTTTGGTACACCAACTACAGCTACCTTAATTTTTCTTTTGCGGCACTACAATTAAAACCAAGAGAGAGTGGTAAATCAATCTATTTCGAAAAAATGAAGATACTATACTCTACTCACTAAGAAGGATAAAAAGTAAAACTATCTTCTCAAGAACACCATTAGTTTCAGTGTTAAGTAACAACCTCATTGTGTATAGCGTTGGCACCAGCATGAGTTCCGTTTCCACCCAGCACGAAAAGCATGTTGATTCCTCTCTCCTAAGTAAAGTCAATTTTCGGAATTCAGAATCTGTGATCTCAGAAATTTGGAGGTTAAGAAAGTTCCTTCAGGACTGGAAACCAAATAATGATACCTCCATACTGTCAACAATTTCGCTCACACTCGGACCTCCACGTGAAACTCCAAGCAAACTTCCTCCAGATAGATGAATATTCTGAACCACTTTCCTTGATAACTAAAGATCAAGAGTAAAAGCTAACTTAAACATAAAAAGAGAAAAACAAGCTTTTCCAAAGTTCAAAGAGGATAATCAAACTATACCGGCATTTCGGTTAGATCTTTATCAGAGAAGCCTCGATAACCAAAAGGAATCCCAACAATGTTCTTAACACCATATATCTCAAGGGTGATGACAATCTGCAAAGTAACCAAACAACAATCAAACACAAACAAAATGGATTCATTAAGACATTATCTCTTCTCTATAATGCCAAGTTTAAGAGACAAACTCACATGTCTAATGACATCATTGAGACCAGGACAAAGCCCACCACAAGTGATAATCGCAGCCTTCACTTGTTCCGGTCTAAAATATATCTTCTCCCTCGGTCCAGCACGGTGAATCCTGATCATCCCAAAATCACAATTATAAACACACACACACACACAAAAAAGAAAACTCTCAAAAACAAGACTCTTACCATTGCTCAACCCAAGAACATTCAGGACCAATGCACTCTGCTCCAGCAGAAGTTGGTGAAGAGTAACTAATCACCTTGAGAAGAACTCTATCATTGTTATTAATGTAACCATGCCATTCTTCATCAGAAGGGTAACCACCAACAAAATCTTCCGTCGGAGACCTAAATTCAAACACTCCATAAGATGATAATGATTCAATCCAAATTCAGAAAATTTTGAGTTAAAATTGAACCTCATTTTGAGACAAAAAGTTGAACGAATCGGTTCTGCATCTGGTAGGACATCATTGATATGAGGGATGTTGAATCTTTGCTCGAAATCTCTTTCGTAATTTGATTTCCAATTAGGATCGTTGAGATCGATCGAAGCTGAGGTTTTGTTATGTTGAATCGAAGATGAAGCTCGAACCAACGAGCTACGAGTAATCTGTGTGGAATTCGTTGGTTTTTGGAGGATTAACGAGCTGAGTCGTTGAGATCGAGACAGAACAGGACTCACGGAGACTGTGTAAAGAGCTTCCATGGCGAAGAAACTGAGGTTCCGATCAGATCTTCGCTTTTTCTCAGTCAACTGTGTTTTTTTTTTTGGAGGGAATTTGACAATTACAAAAAAAAAAAAAGTTGTTTAGATTCTCGGAGCTTTTTCTCTCAAGACTCTGTAAAAATGCAAAATCAAACGGTGTTCTTAGTTTTCCATCACCAAATATTGTTTTATATGTGTGAATTTCATTTCGACTTTTTGTATGGACCCAATTCCTAATTTGTTTTGGGCCAAAAATGGTGTTTGAGCTGAAAAGTCTGATTCGGATCGGATTCATTAAGTCGATATGACGAACATCTCATTGATCTCAAAGCTGAATTCCACCATTTTTTTTAATGTGGAGTCGTCAAGTTCGCGCACTCCTCGATAGATATGAGTTGGTGATGGATCAAAAGCTTAAAACACAATTTTATGCCATTTTTCTCTCTTGTTTGTCTTTAAATACAAGAACTAGAAGATTTTAAATTAACTACTACGTATGCAAAGAAACACAACTCCACTACTTCATAAAACCAATTATCTAAGTAACTACCACTTCCATTACTTGTGTCTCATCAGTTAGCTGGTTATCTTGATTGATATGTGGTCATTCCGTCATCAACTGTCAATGGTGCAACCTCTCTGAATTTTGCATACTTGTTGTGTAAAGGCAAAGCTTAGAGGTCGCTGGTTCGAGTGGCGCTTGGGACGAAACTAATATTACATGATGTAGTTTCGGGCCTGGAGGGATTACGGGTTTCGGGCCTGGAGGGATTACGGGTTTCGGCCCCGAACCTCCTAGTAATTCAAGAAAAAAACAAAAAAAAAAACACACATCAAGATTGCCTCAACCACTGCTAGTGCTGCTGAAATCTGGATGACTTTGTCTTTCACATATGCAAAATCGAGCCGAGTTCATTACGAAAAGTTAAAGATCAATCTGAAATTTAGAGTACATTTTATTTTTGTCAATTGGTTGATTATATTAAAAAGCTGGAGTTACGAACAAAATTTACAACTGACAAGAAAATAAAATGTACAATCTCATTTAAAATGAACAAAAATTAAAATGCCACTTGAGAAAGAAGTTGCTCTTTGGGTCTAGTCTAGAGTTTAATTCACCTCAAGCGTGAAATTATCTAACCACTCTCATTGGGCCAGTCAAAATGGTGTCATGATTTAGGCCCATTAGAAAACCTAGTAAGTGGATTACTCGATGGCTACACTCACCCTAAAATATTAGTCTGATGGTAAAATCATGTACCCCTATTTTTTTTTAAGTCTTTGTATCTACACAATATATAAGTATACATTAAAAAGCTTAGTTTTAACTTTTAAGTCCGGAATAAATTTCTTGTTACCATGTGAGTTAAATGAAAGTCAAATAGGCTTCCAGTTTGACAAAATTAGGTACATTTTAGGTTTATACCTAGCTATTTCAGCTAGCAAAATTCTAACCAAACCCAAAAATAGGGTGTTAGTGTGCGCTAATCTGCTCCATTTAACCCGCCTTGCTGCGGGTTTGATTTCTCTGCGGATTGAGACGGAACAACCTGCATGAACCTGCATTTCTAGATATGATAACCCTAACCCGCCTTGATTATTGACCACGGGTTTTGCGGTTTGTCCGCATGTCTTTCATTATCCGTGTAAAATAATTATTTTTACATTTGTAAATACGAATAATTTGATTATATATACTTTTTATTAAATAAAATATATCATATTCAACATATTATAGTGATAAAGTATCATTATCATAAAAATGAATAGTTTTGAAGTAAGTTCGAACAAGTGTAACATTCAAAAACCATAAAATCCATACGATAAAAAATTGCAGTCATTTAAAAAAATAAAGTAGATAAATTAAGTGAATAAGGACTTCGTTAGTAACTAAATAAATAATCATCCTCCAAGTAAGACAAAATCACTATTCCTTTGAAATAAAGTACAATTAGATTTTCCATAACTTATATTGTAAAAAAGTTATCGGTTGTTTTGGTTATTAGTATTTTTTCATTCGGTCAAGCCTGCAATGACACGTTGTCCATGATGGGTTAACCTGCAACGCCTACTTTTATTTTGACATACAAAAATATAACCCTAATCTGCTCTAGTGGTGCGGGTTTTGTGCCCGCACTGAGACCCCTACCAAAAATACCATAACTAAAAAGGAGTAGTGAATGTTTCAGCCATGAAGATTAATTTGAACACATCAAGATCAGATACACGTTAACTTTACATATACGATATAAATATAGGGAAAATTTAGGAAATAGGTTAAAAAACTTACAAAATTAAAGAAATACAACAAGTTTTTTAGAATTAAGGAAATACGTTTTTTTAGACATTTTTAACCTTTTCTTAAAAAAAAAACAACTAATTAAAGAATAACAATAACAACTAATTAATTAGAAAATACAAATAAAAGAGATGAAAGGTCTCGATCTATTATTTCGACTTTGGGTTTTCTCGGCCGACGGATTTCTGAAGTGTATGTGCCTTTGAAACTGGAACAAAAAATCTCTCTCTGATTCCTTTGCTTGGATCATAGTTTCGTGTCTTAACAAACCCAGGGTATATCACATATCTTATTCCAGGAATTATAATCGATGTCTCAGCTATATTTGTGGCCAAAATCACCTAAAATTTGCAAACAGTCAAACTGAATTATGATCATCTCAAGCTTTTAAAACAATTGCCAACCAAATTAAAACATAAGCAAATGATAGCTGAACTCCTCTAACCTTACGAAACACAGCTGGCGCTGGGGCAAAAGCTTGCATTTGCTGCTCCGATGGTAGTGCAGAAAAGATAGGATGTGGCAGTAGCTTCCGATTATCTTCAGGTTCAGTTTTAAACCTTGTTATTTTAGGGAACAATTTGCTAATTGTTAATTGAAAAGTTGAGAAGAATGATAACCAAAGATATTAAATTATGAATGCTCTAGTTTGTGTTTTTTATTCACCAAAAGTTTCTCATCACAACGAAGACACATACAATGCGATCCAAGACACAACAATATATAGTACATGTGTTTCTCTTGTAACTTGGAGTGTTTGACGACTTGCTTGAAAAACGGAGAAGAAGGTATAACTTTTGCATAGTGATGGGAGAAATTATATCAACTCTTACAAATTCTAAGTTGAAAAATTAGTAAGAATTTTCTAGTAGAAACAGTTCTAAGTTCTACAACATAAAAATTAGTTAGTAGTAACCTCAGCGACTACCAATGACAACTTCCTTAAAACAAAATGCTTGAAACCGAATTAGTTATACTTATACATAATTTAGAGGACAAACGAACACCATAAGAGTTAAGTCTTCTCAAAGAGATTAAGGTTCTTCTCAAGAACATTACAAGATAATTAAGGATTATAAAGTTTTTCAAGAAAGTAGCTTGATTACAACAAGACATAGTCAGACAGTGTTCCAAAATCAATAACTCTCACCTCGGTTTTCCCTGGTTCTTCTCATGAACAAAGAGCTTATGGGCTACGATAGTTCCCAAGAAATTACCCTTGTGGCTGCAAGCTACCATTATCCATCATAGCACAAAATTCCTCATAGTTTATTTTCCCATCCTGCGCAAAATCCATTATTACAAGATTCATAACCGTGTAAATGTTAACATGGAAAGAAGTAGAGGTGAAATCATAGACTTACATTATCCGTATCGACTTTCGAAATTAATTTTTCGATACAAGCATCATCTTCCATACCACGTTCCTTTAGGGCTATGTCCAATTCATCCTTGGTTATGTACCTATCGTATAAACAAGCAAATTAAAATTGATGTTTTCAACATTTTTTCACTACATATTCGAATCTTTGATTCTTTTAACGCATTAAACTTACTGGCTACCGTCTTTATCCAAGCATCGGAATGCTTTGCGCAAACTTTCTTCTCTTACCAGTCCGTGTCTCTGTATTGTCGATGTGATAAGATCATGTTCCCACCAATTTAAAACTGATAATCTTCCAATGTAATAAGACAAAAAATTTAAGAATCAGGAAGTTAAAACCCTTCTAAAAACACCAAGAACAGATTATGTGTCTCATATTCTCATAATTGGACATAACAAGGAAGATAAAAGAGCTATGTACCTTCAAAGCATCGAGCTTCACGTTTCCATAGATAAGATCTATCCCAAAAGCAGAAGCACGAGCTACCTAATCGATACAGAAAGAGACTCGATGAACTCAAAATTCCACAACTCAAACAAGTCAAAGATACAAACATATCGAGAAATCGGAGAGAGATTAGTGTTGCCGGAGTAAAGACCTGGAGGTTCGAAGTTCGTCGGTGGAGAAAATCCAAAATCGCGCTAGTGATCTGAAGTCCGTCGGCGGAGAAAACCCAAAGTCGAAATAATAGATCGAGACCTTTGATCTCTTTTATTTATATTTTCCGATTAATTAGCTGTTATTATTATTTCTTAATTAGTAGTTTTTTGTTTTTTTGTTTTTTAAGAAAAGGTTAAAAGTGTCTAAAAAAACGTATTTCCTTAATTCTAAAAAACTTGTTGTATTTCTTTAATTTTGTAAGTTTTTTAACCTATTTTCTAAATTTTCCCATAAATATAAATGTATTTTTTTCAACTGTAGGTAAGAGTTTTTCGTGGAAATCATAAGCAGTTGCTACTGAATATACACATCATGCAATGAGATGGTTATAGGCGTGATGAAAATGAATTGCAATTAAGATTTCTTCTTATAATAACGATCAAAAGTTTAACATTAAATTTGTAATAATCATTTCTCTTCATAATATAATATGTTTCAGCAGGGCCGTACCTACGTTTTCGAGGATCTAGGGAGAATTTCAAACGCATTGTAAAATTTTCGAACTTTTTTTATAGATTATAATATATAAAACCCTAACAACGATATTTATAATCGCAATATCACATTCACAGCCACTTATCTGCCTTTGAAACCCAGTTTGTACCACTTTACGTGACCATTTCAATTACTAGAACTCATTTCAAAACAGCGTATTACTTAATACTTGGTGTAATTTGGAACACATTTCCTTACTTGGGATGGTTTCCCATGTATTATGCCATATATACTTGGTGTAGCTAGAAATGATTTTTCCTTATTATAAGAATATAATTTGAGTTTATGGGTTTTGGTTTTTAAAAAGAGTATTTACAATATTCATCATATCATCTTTCAGTTTTATAAAAAGTTACATTGTAATTATTTACAAATATATATATATTTGCTATAGTTTGTAATACTTAAGGTAGCAAAATATTATTTAAAAAGAATGAACTAAATTTTAAATGATGTAGACAATTCACAAGTTGAATAACAAGAGATTTTATATTATTTTGATGTATTTTACATAAATTCCGTTTTCAATAACATATAATTTGAAAAGAGATTTTAAAATCAATAGTTGAATAGCAGAGGATTTTATAAACTCCACCAAATCCTTTAAAATCCCACATCCAATACACCCCTACTGAAACAGAAGGAGTGGGATTTAGAGATTATATTTTGTGCAACTAAATTTAAATTGAGGCTTTTGAAAGAAAGGGGAAGCAAAATGAAAAAGAGAATAATTTAGAGGAAAAACGATTTATTCCTCCACAAGAAATATGATATCTAAGTATATACTGCCCAAACAATTACCTCTCCTTATATATCCGCCAAATGAAATATTTATATATGTCCACCAATTAGAATGTTCATGTCTATATGTACACCAATTGGATGTTTATATTTTAAAACCCACGAATTTCGGTTTACTGTGTTGTAAATGGTTTGTTAACCAATTGAGTTGACAGTAAACCGAGTTACGATCCCATTAGAACTAATTACCGGATTACTACCTAAACCAAAACCTATTTTAAAACACCCCAAATTAAAATTCGTAAGAACCCTAGAAAAAACAATCCCAAATCAACATCTTTTTCTTTGAATTCGGAATCGGAACTGAAAACACAATAAGAGGAGAAAGTTTTCATGGCATCGATGAACCCTCAAGACTCTTTTCCTTAACCAGCTCCTTCCCCACATTCGAATTCATCGACTCTTGAGAAACATAACGAGAAGGTGAGAATATGTTTTGCGTATGTGATTCAAAACTAGTAAGCGATGAAGAAGAAACAATAGACCAAGAAGAAGATCTTGATTTGACAGCCGCAAACTGAGTATCATCAACAGATAACTATCTCCCATTCCCGAATGCCATAGAACAAGCGAAGACGGATCAACCATAACGTCTCACCTTTCTCATTTACAATTCCATCAAAACTGTTATCTCCAAGAGCAGCATCAAGATGTTGACTTTCCTCGTCGATGCTCACTTTCCCAAGAGACGAAGGGAACTTGTTCTGCATCCTCACGTACGGTCTTGCCATTCAGTTCTTGGGTTTTGCAGAGGCTGTGACCATGACAAAGACACATTGGAACAAGTCTTCAAGAGTCGCTCGGAGATGAAGCGAGAGGGAGACGAGAGTGTGGAGAGTGGGGACTCTGCCTTTGCGAGCCTGCGGAGAGTGGGAACTCTACCTTTGCGAGCCAGCTCATGAGGATAATGAAGCTACTTGATGGGAACCTTGAGGTGAAGTCGAAGCAGTACAAAGACATACCACAAAGCTGCATTTTCGTGATGAACAACGGAAGATACATAGTGCATAAGATCAAAGACTCGGCACCTAATGGTGAACAAACTAGTTATCAACTCAATCACCCAAACTATATATATATATATATATATATAACTTCTCATACGAAAGTTTGAATTTTTGGATTTAGGGTTCTAAGGGATTTTCATTTTGAGAATTTATTACAATTGGGATGAGTTGGGTCGGGTTACAAAACGCTCCGGTTTAGTTTTCAAACGGATTGGGTTCTGGTTTGGTCAATATTCGGTTCTTTCGGTTTGATCTCTGGTTTATAGTGGTAACCGATCTAATTCAGATTTATGGGTATATAAGTATGAACATTTCAATTGGTAGAGATATAAATATAAACATTTTATTTGGTGGATACATAAGGAGAGGTAATAGTTTGGGTAGTATATACTTAGATATCATACTTCTAGTGGGGAAATAGATCGTTTTTCCTAATTCAGAACCATCAACAAACCATATATGGTCATCAAAAGAATCACACTGACTTTAATGCATCGGCTTGCAAAGAATCTTTTGCAGAAACTTGATCCCGCGGCTGTGGTTTAAGAAACCCATGAAATAGTAGAATCCACCATCTCTGGGATGTAGATGGATGTTTGTTCTTCCATCACAATTGACCATGTTTGATGGTAATGGTTTATTAGCTGCCCCAGCAGAATTGACCATGTTTGATGATACTGGTGTATATATGTGATGAATCGAAAACATTCAACATACAAATTTTAATATTTTATGGTTTATGATTTCAGATTGAAAAAGGTAGGATATTGAGGGAAAGCGCGCGCTCCTGGGATACGGATCAGTCGTTCCGAATTGTTTAGAGGCTGCTACTATACTCGATGAGGGCGGATTAAAGGTAGCTATTGCGGATGCAAGATTTTGTAAGCGGTTAGATGTTTCTCTCATTCGCAGTTTAGCTAAATCACACGAGGTTCTGATTACGGTTGAAGAAGGTTTGATTGGAGGGGTTGGATCGCACGTGGTACAATTTCTTCCTCTTGATGGCCTACTTGACGGAAAGCTCAAGGTACATTACTTTTCTTACAAATTTTTCATTTCATTTATATCTCTTAGGTCAAACCAATGTGGTTTCTAATTCAAATGATATTGTCTTTTTGACAATAGTGGAGACCAATGGTACTACCTGGCCGATATATCGAACATGGATCACCATTGCATCAACTTGCTGAAGCTGGCCTAACGGCTTCTCACATTGCAGCCACCGCACTTAAGTTAATCTGAACGCCTAGAGAAGCCATGTTTTGGAAGTAACGTGATCTCCAAGAAGTGGCTAGAAGTTTTAGAGGCAGATAGATTGTTCTTGAGACATTGTGTTGGCTCATTGAAAAAAGGTGAAAAAGTTGTACATCTCCTCCATCAGATTCTACAACATCTACGTGATCTCAGGAATATGATCTTATTTGGGGACATGACTTTCTGATTTTGAGTTTGAGCTCACTCTATATGCATATGGTGGCATGAACAAGAACAAACAAAACATGTATATAACTTAATCTCCGTTTTGCTTTCCATTATAATATTCTTAAACCAATTGAAGAAACTTATGTGTTAGTATATGACTGTGACTCTGTTTGCAAAATAAGGTTGGGAAGTGACTGAGTTGCTTGAGAGGCAAGGAACAGCAACACGGTTTAGATGAAGAAGTAACTCCATAAAAAAAAGTCCATTTTGACAATCTTATGTTGTATCAGATGAGATACTACATATTTCAAACCATAGTACCAATTTACTCTCAAGCTTATGTCATAATGGAGAATGATGTATATAGCTTATCTTCAATATTCACCTACGTATGATTTCTCAAATACTGAGAAATAATTTGTAAAATAACTACTAAATTTCAAAATTTCAAAAACGTCCAAATCTATGACATTAAAATCATCTATATAAAGATCATTAGCTAAACCATTTTTACATCACATTAGTATTTACATTTCTTTCTCAAAAAAGTACTTAATAGTCCAAACTTAGGAAGACAATGATCAACGAAATTGATAAAAGATTCCCATAACCACGTCTATCACGGAATAGGAATTGAAACAAAACTACAACCAAAACAAACAACTCTAATCACCATAATACCACATTGACAAACAACCGTAATCCTTATATTATGCATCAAATATACCTCACAAACTAATAAACTGCTTAATGTGAGTAATTCATGGGCCAAAAAGTAAAAGATGAATTCAATTACCCATCATTTTTGTCCCACAAGGCCACAATATTCCTACTGCAAACTTAATTACGTTATACATGAAAGTTTGTCGGAAAGAAACAAAATGTTGGGAAAGAAAGTTTTTGAATGAAAGAAACATTAATTACTGAAGCAAATATTACACAAAAACATTGCACAAAGAATTTCAGTTTCATATCATTAAATCTTAAGATATACTCCCTCCGTTCTTTTTTGTTTGATGTTCTAGAAAACAAAATTGTTTGTAAAAGATTGATTTTTCATCTTTTCTATGCATTTTTAATGTAATCATAATGATAAATTGTAAATTTCAACACATATGAATTGACTTTAATGATTTACTATTGGTCAAAACTTATGAAAAATTATTTAGTGCAAAAAATAAGACATTTATAACTAAGTATTAATGTGTTTTCTTAATATGTGTAAAAAATCCAGAACATCAAACAAATAAGAACGGAGGGAGTAAAATAGATTTGATTTTTGAATGAATGAGATAAAACACAACCTACGAAATTAACAAGACAACCAAATAATCTAAACAATCATTGCAAATAAAAAAATTCACCAAAAAATCTGTGCGTAAGCGCGGAGAAGCCCCTAATACTTTGGAGTAAATTAAACCCAACACCATTTTGGTGTTATACCATTTTTTTACAAAGATTAGTCGTTGGACGTTATGACATAATGTAAATGCATTGAGTCATTCTAAAATTATGAATACCTACCCTATATCTTAGATATTTTCAATGCATACAGATTCTAAATTAAATTAATGAATACCTTTCACCTATACCTTATATTTTTCCTTTTTCATATGCTAGGATAATAAATTACGCAACAACAAAATTAATAAATGTATCTCAAAAAAAAAATTCAATAAATTAAAGCTACTATGTAAACAATTTGTGTGCAAGAGAAAATCAAACAAAGCTATTTTTGGCTTTGACAAAATTATGAAAGTTGTGAGCATAGGCCATTTCACGAAAAGCTAGAAAAGAGGCTTTAAGAGAGGTCTATCTATACCCAAGGCCGCTTCCAAAGTAATTATATTTTTATCAAATTAACTAAAACCATGATAAGGTCAAAGCGGTCAGGAAAAATAGATTCAAATTATAATTTATCTTATGACGATACAATGCATATAAGGCAAAGCAACGAAGGGGTCTGACAATTTTCTATTCTACGGAAAATAACTGTTAGGTAGCCTCTCATTAAAATGATAATTAACATTAGAATATGAAAATGCGCGTTGGTTGACTGTTTCATTCTAAGTGTATAATCATAAATTCATGGGAAATTGACACCAATAATATGTTTTATGTTAATAATTAAGGATCTAATAGTACATAAAAAATAATTAAGTGAATAACATTTAGATTAGATAAAATATCTATAATACCCTTAATTAATTTACATATTTTATTAAAAACGAAATTATAACAAATATTAAAAAAAGAAAACTCTAATCTAATTTATTTAGCCTCCTTCTTCCATCGTAGCCTCCTTCTTCTTTCAATTGTTGTTCTTTTTTCTTCGTCCTTCTTCTTCCTTTTTTCTTCTTCTTCTTCTACTTTTTCTTTGTTCTTACACAAATATCATATATATCTCAATCATTTTGTTTTGTATCAAAATCTTGGAACCAAAAAATTCCAATAATAGATTAAGATGATGTTTTTTCCTTAGTTAAACTCCACACTATCGTTCTCGTTTTTTGTTCAATTTGAACCGATGTTGGCGATCATTAATATTGCTAACTATGTTCGAAAATCAGGTAACTAACTTTTTTTTTTTATAATAGCTAACTATGTATGTTTTTTTTAATTATATAATTATAATAGGTAACTACGTTATGAAAAAGTTAACTATGTTTGTTCAAATAAGTAACTATTACAATATTCATGTAGTCAATTATTTTATGAAATCACTAATATGAAAATAGTTAACTACACTTTTAAATTGATAATTATATTCTAAAAAATAATAGTTAACTAAATAGTATGAGATAGTTAGCTATCTTTTGAAATCAATAAAATATGTAGTTTCGACAATAGTTAACTATATATTAAAATAGTTAACAGTTATAGTTAACTATATATATATTAAAATATGATTTTTGCTGTTTTTTCTAATCCAATTTTATTTTGTTTGCAGGCTAGTTTACTACGTGTATTTTTAAGAGATAAAAATGTCAATTTTCAAGAGATAAAGAATTTAATATTTTTAGAGATTTTGTTTTTAATACTTACCTTAATTTAATTGTATGGGTAATTTTGTCCTCTATTTTTCTCTCTTTCCTATGTACCTAATTTTATTTTTTGATAGGTTAGTTACCTAATTTTTTTCCATAAATATATTATTCAGCTAATTCACCCTAAATTGATTATGGGAACCAAGTAGTCTGTCATTAGAATATTGTAAGAAAATAACAAATATAGAAGCTAAAAATATATAATTTTTTAATCTAGTAAAAAAGTTACTAATTAAAATACATGATTATATGCCAGCTTTTGCCAGCCCCCCGCTCGTATAATACAGTAAGATAACTTCTTACAACGAATATATATACGATTGAAAAAAAAATTCAACAGAAACGATTCTAATTATTTTATTCTTTAAAAAAACAATTCACAGTTGAATTTGTAATATATATAAATCGACGACATATACTATGAACCTGATTCCAATACAAATTCTCATTTTTCGGATAATGTATATTTGATTATTCACTCATCACAATTCACACGTTATCTCCATGAAGCATTAGTAAAAATGGTGCTAAGTTTAAGCTGGCAATATAACGCGGTTAAGAAAGAAAAGAACCAAATTACATTATTAGTCAATGGAGACATAACACAACCTATCATAACAACCTACGTGTTAATATTAATGGACCTTTAGACTAAAACTCACAAAGAATTATCACGTGGCAGAGCTCTGTGCATCTGTTTGGTGCTCCTCCATGTAGATGATCCTTCAAGGAAACTTCAAAAACCCAAACACGGCAAGTCAAAAAAAAGTTGAAAAAAATAATACACGGGAATTATTTTCAAACCGCCATTGTAAAACAGTAAAAGCTAAGCCATGTTGTATTAATGTATGTGGTTTGCATGATTAGTGTCAAAACAATAATTAATTAATCCCAACCATCGCGTATATATAGAACTCTCTTCTCTCATTGTTTTTCCACACCACAACATAAAGACAAAAAAAGAGTTTAAACATAAAACAGAGTTTCAAATTTCAGACAAAACAAACTAAAGATGAGTCCTAAGGTATTTCAAGTTTTGATCTTTCTCGGTTTCTTAGCCACTTCATGTCTTTCTCAAGCTCCAGCTCCTGCACCAACCACCGCTTCTCCACCGACGGTGCTTCCTCCTGTGACTGCTGAAACACCTTCTCCGGTTGCTTCACCACCGGTTCCAGTTAACGAACCAACTCCTGCTCCAACCACTTCTCCTGTTGCTTCTCCTCCTCAAACCGATTCTCCAGCTCCTGGTCCTTCGGCTGGATTAACTCCGACTCCGGCTCCGGCTCCAGGACCAGACGGTGCAGCTGATGCGCCAGGAAGCGCAGCGTGGGCTAACAAAGCTTTCCTTGTGGGAACAGCTGTTGCCGGAGCATTATACGCTGTCGTTTTGGCTTAGAGAGTTTTTAAGCCCGGTGGTTTTGTTTTGATCATCTGATATCGATTCTACTGTTTTTTTAATTACTTCTTTTCGTCCATATTTGTTGTTTTTTCTTTATTATTTTGAAGGGTTATAATTCTTGTTGGGCTGAGATGAACATAGAGACGATATTATTGTGTATTATCTATTCTTTTAATATTTAATAAAAAAAATATTTTACATTTAGTTTGTGTGTTTGAAATAACAAAATATAACTCATTTCAAATTTTAATTTGTGTTTGCAATAGCAAAGTTTTAAGAGCGAAGAGCCGAAGATGGGATGGTTGTAAGCAAAATCAGTCCTTCCATAAGAACAACCAAGTCCAACTAGGCCTAGATATTCAAGTACCCATTCGAGTTTGGTTCACGTAATTATAAGTTTTGGATCAGGTTAGGTTTGAACCGTTCTGAGTTCGGGTCGGTTCCGAGTATATATTTTAAACTATGGGTGGGCATTTTGGTTGAATTTTGGGTTCGGTTTGGGTTTGGTTCGATTTGGTTAATTCGGTTGTATGAAAACTATAACCAAACTCAACCAAAGTTAATTTGGTTTGGTTTGTGTTCGGTTCAGTTTGGTTTGGTTTTAGTTTGGTTGAAACTTAAAACACGTATCAATACAAATTATGGAAGAAGAAAAGTCATTGTCATGTGATTTTATTGGAACTTTAAGTTTTTCTGCAAATAAACTTCGACTAGATTTTGCGACTTTACCCTCTAAGTTAAAAAATCACAGATCAACCTTTAAAATATAAGTTCATCCGCAATATAACCCTCAACCGTATACATATTTTCCCGTTCGTATATTACAAACATGTTTATTTATAAAGCTATTATAAAGAATGACTTTCTATTAGAAAAAGATGCAATCGCTTATATACGGATTGAAATTTTTTATATACGACCGAAGATTATATTGCGGGTTAACTCATACTTTAAAGGTTGACATGTGGGTTTTTGACATAAAAGATAAAATCACAAATCCTAGCCACTTTAAAGGTTTATTTGCATAAAACCTAAGTTCAATAATTCAATTTAAACTTAAATTTCAAAAAACCATCTAAAGATAAAAACCCACGTTGACAGGTTAGTAAATTGAAACAAACCCATCGTTAATTTCACTAAAATTAAGAATTATAATTTTATTGTGAGAAGTTTCATGAATCTTACTTTTGGTTGACGTTGTGCCTATTTAACAAACAAGATGATGGTTTCTCTTCTATTTTCTGTAAAAATTTACTGCTTTAGAGAAGTCTACAAGAGAAGAAGGAGCAGGGAAAATTTTGTTTTCTCTAGTCTCGCAAAGTGTAGCTACGAATTTTTATAAAGTTTTGGAGTTATGTTCTTTAAGGTTTAGAAGTTTGGAGAGAATTCAGCTAATTAAATTTTAGTATAAATATTTAAATTAAAAAGGAAACAGTGAAAAGTTCGCGGAAGGGGAGGTTACAGGTTACAGGTTAATGATTTAATCTAATAATTAAGTAAATAAAAAACAGATTGGGTTATTGGTTTAACTTGTTAATCACTCCATTCAAACTGAGTAGTGTGATAAGCTAAAGAGAATCCGAGAAGCAACGAAGAACTCGAAAACCCTTATGTTTAGTTGCAATTCTAGTGTCTCTGATTCCCGAAGCCGAGTCTTGTGCAACTACCTTCATGCTCGAGTCTTTTGAAGCACCACCCAAGGCCACAAACCAATGTTGAGGCCACCCAAGAAGCTATTGGAGTAAATGTGATATCACGTATGAATCAAGGCAAATCCCTATGATTGGGATGATTGAGATGATTGGGAATCTGGTTTTATGATTGTACTTATTGAGAATTATATAGTTTATGGCAAGTAGATACGATCATTGTAATATAAAGTTGTATGCTCTCTTTAGTGGAATAGACACAGAAATTCTTCAAATCTCATCTTCTCCTTCTCTCTGTTTCATGGTAACAGAGCCTGAAACAAGCTTACTCTGAATTTTTTTTCTTCTCTGAAATTTCTTGAAATCGATCAACAATGGCAGATCAAACCTCGACCAACCAAAACCTGAACATGACCACGACAACAGTGGAAGTGAGGAGAACGATTTCTCCTTATGACTTGACCGCAGCGGATAACCCGGGAGCCGTTATCTCTCATCCGTTGCTGAAGGGAACCAATTATGAAGAATGGGCTTGTGGAATAAAAACAGCCCTGTGTTCGAGGAAGAAATTCGGCTTTCTCGATGGCACAATACCTCGACCAGCAGAAGATTCGTCGGATCTAGAAGACTGGTGGACAATCAATTCTCTTCTTGTCTCTTGGTTAAAGATGACAATTGATCCAGTGCTGCGCTCTAACATCTCTCATAGAGATGTGGCTCAAGATCTATGGGAACACCTCAAAAAGCGGTTTGCTGTAACAAATGGGCCTCGCATCCAACAAATAAAAGCGGAGTTGGCGTGTTGCAAGCAGCGAGGGCTTTCGATTGATGCTTATTTTGGTAAGCTAAATAAGATTTGGGACAGTATGGCGAGTTATCGACCTTTGAGGGTGTGCAAATGTGGCAAGTGTGAATGTAATCTTGGTGGGGTGCAAGAAACTGATCGGGAAGAAGATAAAGTGCATCAGTTCTTGTATGGACTCGATGACACTGTTTATCGGACTGTGAGGTCGAGCCTTGTGTCACGCACACCGATCCCATCTCTTGAAGAGGTGTACAATATTGTGCGCCAAGAAGAGGATCTCCGTAGTGGATCACGGTTCGAAGACGCAAAGTCTGAAACAACTGCGTTTGCTGTCCATATGAAACAAAAACCATGGATTGAAGAGAAAGACAAAGGTATTCTTTGCAAGCATTGCCATCGTAGTGGTCATGCTTCTGATACTTGTTACACTATTATCGGGTATCCTGAATGGTGGGGTGACCGTTCGAAGTCACGATCGATTCAAGGTAGAGGCCGTGGAGGTGCGTCTTCTTCTGGTTCGAGTGGTGGACGAGGCAGAGGTGGTGTCTCGTATGCAAATGCAGTGTACGTTCCGAATGTGAATAACTCTGCACAAGCAAATTGTGCCATCACTGACAAGGATCGAGATGGAGTTACGGGACTTAGTGATGCTCAATGGAAGACCATTCTCCACCTGTTGAATGCTAGCAACAAAAACGTAGCTGCCAACGGTACCGAAAAACTCTCTGGTAAGATTTCTAGACCTACTTGGATTATGGATACAGGGGCTAGTCATCACTTAACTGGAAAATATGATGTTTTGATGGATGTAAGGGATATGCCTCCGGTTTTAGTAATCATGGCTGATGGTAATGAAAGAATTTCAGTCAAGGAAGGAACGGTGTATCTTGGTTCTGGTTTAGTGTTGAAATCTGTTTTCTATGTTGAAGAAATGCAGTCTGATCTGGTCTCTTTAGGACAATTAATGGATGAAAATCAGTGTGTGATTCAGTTAGCTGATCGGTATCTTGTTGTTCAGGACCGTGCTACGAGGATGGTGATTGGAGCGGGTAGGCGTGGCGGTGGAACCTTCCATTTTTGCAGCTCGGAAACTGTTGGATCTGTCACTGTTCGGGAAGAGGATACTTACCAACTGTGGCACAAGAGGATGGGACATCCGTCTGCAAGAATAGTTGGTTCATTACCTGATGTTTCTGTTTCTGTTTCTTCTGAATCTATGAATAAGACGTGTGATATTTGTCTCCGCGCAAAGCAAACAAAAGCTTGTTTTCCTCTTAGTATGAATAAAACATCAAGGTGTTTTGAGTTAATTCACTGCGACTTATGGGGTCCTTATAGAACACCATCTCATTCCGGAGCTCGCTATTTTTTAACAATCGTTGATGATTATTCAAGAGCTGTATGGATTTATCTCTTGAATGATAAAACAGAAGCACCAATTCAGCTTAAGAATTTTGTCGCTATGACAACTCGACAATTTCAAAAGGACGTGAAAGTTATAAGAAGTGACAACGGTTCTGAATTTGTTTGTCTTTCTGATTTCTTTTTTACTCATGGAATTCTTCATGAAACGTCGTGTGTTGGAACACCGCAACAGAATGGAAGAGTTGAAAGGAAGCATCGTCATATCTTGAATGTGGCAAGGGCTTTGCGATTCCAAGCAAACTTGCCTATAGAGTTTTGGGGTGAATGTGTGCTAACTGCTGGATACTTGATAAATCGAACACCGAGTTCGGTTTTAGAGGGCAAAACACCTTACGAAAGACTTTATGGAACACGTCCCTCGTATGAGCATATCAAAGTATTTGGTACTCTGTGTTACGCACATAATCAGAAGACCAAAGGTGATAAATTTGCTTCAAGGAGTCGAAAGTGTTTATTTGTTGGTTATCCCTATGGGAAAAAGGCGTGGAGTTTGTATGATTTAGAAGAAAACGTTTTCTTCACCTCAAGGGATGTCGAGTTCAGTGAGAAAGAATTCCCTTTTGCAAACTCAACTGTTCTTGAGGATGCTGACTCTGATCAAGCTCTTTGGGCACCAAATCACACAGCTTTAGAAGAAGGAGAACGTACCAAATCTCTGCAGCTCTCCAATTTGACTTGTTCAACACCTCTACTGGGCTCTAATGATTCACAAGGCCCACCTGAAGTTGCTCTTGAACATGCCACACAAGACAATGAAAATGGGCCTAATATCAATTCAGATTTGGGCCAGCAAATTGTGCCTCCAACTCCATCATCAACTAATGTCGATGTAGAACCTGCAACTCCATCTCTAGAAGAAAATAGTGTTGGCGAACCAGAAATTCAGCTGGGTTGAGGGCATCGAAAACGAATTCCAGCTGTCACACTTCGCAATTATGTCACCAACACAGCGATTAGCAGAACTCTCGCTTCCACTGGTAAAACCTCTGCTTATCCCATTCAAAATTATCTAGACCACAGTCGATTCTCATCAATCCATCAGGCATATGGCTGCGGTTATCTCTACGGTTGAGCCACAAACTTATAAGCAAGCGATTGGTGATCGTCGTTGGAGAAAGGCAATGGGTAACGAAATTGAAGCTCTTGAAGCAAACGATACTTGGACACTTGAAGATTTACCTAAAGGGAAGAAAGCAATTGGTTGTAAGTGGGTATACAAAGTGAAATATAAGGCTGATGGAACGATTGAACGATTTAAAGCACTACTAGTTGCTCTTGGAAATAGGCAGATTGAAGGAGACGACTATGGAGAAACGTTTGCTCCGGTTGCCAAGATGGGTACGGTTCGATTGGTTTTAGAAGTTGCAGCTGGTTGTGGTTGGGATGTTCATCAAATGGATGTTCATAACGCTTTCTTACATGGAGATCTTCATGAAGAGGTTTACATGAAGTTGCCTCCTGGTTTTAACTCTACCGATTCATCGAAAGTGTGTCGCTTAAAGAAATCATTATACGGTTTAAAGCATGCGCCTCGGTGTTGGTTTGAGAAATTGACTACTGCGCTCACTGCCTATGGCTTTAACCAATCCAAGTCTGATTACTCGTTGTTTACCTACGCTAAAGCAAGTACTCACCTACATGTTTTAGTTTATGTTGACGATTTGATCATCACAGGAAGTTCTACTCAAGAGATGGCAAAATTCAAAGATTATTTGTCCTCTTGTTTTCACATGAAGGATTTGGGTCCCTTAAAATACTTCTTAGGTATTGAAGTAGCACGAAACTCGACGGGTATATACTTATGTCAAAGAAAGTACGCGATGGACATCCTCACCGAAACTGGTTTGTTAGCAGCGAAACCAGCAACGTTTCCGCTAGAACAAAATCACAAGCTCGCCTTGTCTACATCTCCATTGCTTACGGATCCTCAACAATATCGCAGGCTGATCGGAAGACTTATCTACTTGGGAGTAACACGTCCTGATTTGGCTTATTGTGTACATGTTTTGGCACAATTTATGCAACTACCGAGAGAAGATCATTGGAATGCAGCTTTAAGGGTAGTTCGTTATCTAAAAAATAGTCCCGGACAAGGCATTCTTCTCCGCGCTGATACTAATTTCCAGATTACTGGATGGTGTGATTCAGATTGGGCGAGTTGTCCACTCACACGTAGATCCGTCACCGGTTATTTTGTGCAGCTTGGTGACAACCAGGTTTCATGGAAAACTCGCAAACAACCCACTGTAAGTACTTCTTCCGCAGAAGCAGAATATCGTGCTATGCAGTCTCTTGCAAAAGAACTTATATGGATCAAACGAATTCTGGAGAATCTTGGCGTACCACATCCGCAACCAATGTTGATGTTTTGTGACAGCAAAGCTGCAATTCATATCAGCAACAATCCAGTGTTTCATGAACGCACGAAACATATTGAACTAGATTGTCACTTTGTTCGGGAACAGATTCAAGCTGGTCAGATCGCCACTAAGCATGTTAATACCAATTTACAGCTTGCTGACATCTTTACAAAAGCTTTGGGTCGTCATGCGTTTGACGTGTTTAGAGACAAGTTGGGCATCCTAGACTTGCATGCTCCAACTTGAGGGGAGGTATTGGAGTAAATGTGATATCACGTATGAATCAAGGCAAATCCCTATGATTGGGATGATTGAGATGATTGGGAATCTGGTTTTATGATTGTACTTATTGAGAATTATATAGTTTATGGCAAGTAGATACGATCATTGTAATATAAAGTTGTATGCTCTCTTTAGTGGAATAGACACATAAATTCTTCAAATCTCATCTTCTCCTTCTCTCTGTTTCAGAAGCATCAACAAAACAACAAATATCTTATTGTGACAGTGTTGGGACCCGAGTGTGGGGAAGGTGAAGCTTCAGCTTTGAGTAATCTACTTGTGCATCTTTCCAAGAGTGAGCTTCCTTGATGGATTTGATCACTAATTCCTCCCCTGAGCTGCGCCTATTCTTAAAGAGAAACTGGTTCCTTGCTTTCCACAAATTCCAAACTATCCAGGGAAATAGAGGAACCTCCACAAGTCCACTCGGAAGAAGGTTTAAATGGCGCCTTGCTGTCTTGAGGAATTGATTAACAATGAAAGGAACTAGAGCATCAGGCTTGAACATAACCGGAACTATGTTCCAAACCTGCATTGCAAAAGGGCAGAGTAATATGATATGTATTTCATCCTCATTTGCATCTTTGGACATCTTTAATTCCACGTATGGTGAGATTTTGACCCACTGCCAACGCTTTGTTCTTCAATTTCCAAAGGAAATTTTTCAATTTTGGTGCTGTTCACAAGCCTTCCAATCAAAGTCCTCAATTACAGCCTGCAATACATTCAACTTACTTAAAGCATAACCAGATTTCGTGGAATAAACTCCTCGTTTTACATGTAACCAAGCCATCGAATCTTTCATTGGATAAGAGCTGAGTTCGATCCTTGTGATTAATTGCTTCAATATCCCATGTGTTAGAGTTTGTATGAATCAAATCTGCCACTTTCAGATTCATGGACTCGTATGTAGGAGGTCCATACGGTTGTTGTGGAGACGAGGCATAGAGCCAAGAATTCTCCCAGACTTTGATGTTACTACCATTTCCTACTATCCATCCAATACCCTTTGTAATCGTCTCTTTACCAGCCAAAATCCCATGCCATCCATGCGAGCTGTTTGGTTTAGCCGAGTATTCCATGAAAGTTGTTAAAGGGAAATACTTGTTGGTAGGATAAGCTTCAACATTAGCTTAAAGCCCAAGATATCTATAATAAGAAGGTTCTAGATAAGATAGGCTAAAAGAAAATTTACTACTCCCTCCGTTCCTTAAAGATAGATGTTTAAGGTTATGCACACTTATTAAAATAATGCATTGATTTCTACGAAATACAGTTTTCAATAAAGTTTAACCAATAGTGTTTCAGTATTTGTCTTGAAGTTTGTAAAAGTGCATAGAAAACAGTAAAAACTCTATCTTTTTGGAACAAATTTTTTTTGTAAAGTTTTTATCTTTTAGGAACAGAGGGAATATTACTATTAGAATTAGGAAATAGTAGTTTGCTATTTCTTGTACAATAGAAATAGCAATGTTGTGCTATATATACCTTGATTGAGTTGTGATCAAAGGTAACAATTAACAATAAGCTTTGATTGAATTGTGATCAAAGTTAATGAGTTTTGGAGTTTAGTTTTGAGTTATTTTTTAAACCTAATAAAGATAGTTAGTCTTTAGATCAAAGCTTAAGAAACTATATTTGGTATCAAGAGCTCAGGTTGCACGATCCTGGAAGTTTTGCAACGTGAGTCGTCATAACCGAGCCATGGGAGACGACACAACAATAACAACAACTCGCCCGAAAGGAATTCACACCATCATCGATTCAATGCCCTATGCTAACTTCTACAAATTATACGGTATGGGCCATGAGGATATTCAAGGTGTGGGATACGATCGAACCCGGAACGAAGGACATGGATGAAAACAATGTCGCAATAGGACTATTGTTTCAAGCTATCCCGGAAGCTCTTATTTTGCAAGTAGGCGAACAAGAATCTTCAAAAGGGATATGGGAAGCAATCAAATCGCGACACCTAGGAGCTGCTCGTGTCAAAGAGGCACGATTACAAACCCTTATGTCCGAATTTGAAAGAATCTAGATGACAGATTCTCATACAATAGATAGCTTTGCGGGAAAGTTATCGGAGATCGCATCAAAATCAGCTTCACTTGGACAAACAATTGAAGAATCCAAACTCGTAAAGAAATTTCTCATGAGTTTACCAAGAGGTAAGTATATTCAAATCATAGCCTCCCTTGAGCAAGTTTTGGATTTGAATACAACAAGTTTTGAAGATATTATTGGAAGATTAAAAGCTTACGAGAAAGAATTCTTGATGAGGAGAATAACGAAGATACACAAGCTAAGCTTTTATACGCAAATACATATCAACAAAACTAAGCGCCATCACGAGGGAGAGGTCGAGGATATAGAGGACGAGGTAGAGGTAGGTTCAACTCACAAGATATGACGACAAATCAAACTGATCGAAACCAAGAAAAGGAGAAGAAGGATAGATAAAAAATAATTTGTTATCGATGTGATAAGATTGGCCACTTCGCCTCTGTATGTCCTGAGAGAATACAAAGGATACAAGAAGCACATAAGGCAGAGACAGAAGAAGCAGATCCAACACTTTATATGCACGAAGTAGTATTCCTTAACGAAGAAAATCTAATACCACAGAATTACGAAACCAAGGAAGGGGAAGAAGGACTTTGGTATCTAGATAACGGAGCCATAAATCACATGACTGGAAACAAGTATTATTTCTCGGAACTCAACGAGAAAACACAAGGCAAGGTGAAATTTGGAGATGGTTCTTACGTCAAGATAAAAGGAAAAGGATCAATCCTCTTTCAAGGCAAAACGGGTGAACAAAAACTTGTCACCAACATCTACTATATTCCCGATCTCAAGAGCAACATCCTAAGGTTAGGACAAGCTACGGAAGCCGGGTGTGATGTTAGAATAAGACAAGACTACCTAATGGTACATGATCCAAGTGGGAGACTCTTGGTAAAGGTCATACTATCACCAAATAGGCTTTACGAAATATATCTTAAGATAGGAAAGCCTATGTGTCTAAGTTCGAGACTAGAAGATGAACAAAAGGCGGACATCTTAACTAAGGCGTTGGCAAAGATCAAGTTCAGAGAAATGAGAAGCTTGATAGGAGTTCAAGACTTAAGAGACTTAAGCAAATGCGAGTTGAAGCTTAAGAGGGAGAATGCTGGATAAGCTTCAACATTAGCTTAAAGTCCAAGATATCTATAACAAGAAGGTTCTAGATAAGATAGGCTAAAAGGAAATTTACTATTACTATTAGAATTAGGAAAGAGTAGTTTTCTATTTCTTGTAGAATAGAAATAGCAATGTTGTGCTATATATATCTTGATTGAGTTGTGATCAAATGTAACAATTAATAATAAGCTTTGATTGAGTTGTGATCAAAGTTAATGAGTTTTGGACTTTAGTTTTGAGTTATTTTGCTAAACCTAATAAAAAGAGTTACTTTTTATCTTCTAAAGAGAGTTAGTCTTTAGATCAAAGCTTAAGAAACTATAATACTTGCCTTTAAACATTCTAGCCACAAGAGAGTTTGGTTCCTCTATCAACTTCCAACTTATTTTTGCTAGAAGAGCATCATTGAATTCCTCGATTTCTCTAAATCTTAAACCTCCCACCGAGATAGGCAAAGATAAGCTTATCTCAAGAGACTCAACTTATCTTTGTTGTGCCCGGTTTATCGTCTCATCAAAAGCGACTAAGAGAGGATTGGATTTTCTTACAAAGTGATACCGGGAGTTTGAAGCACGACATCGTTTGTGTTTTGATTCATCATTTCAAAGATAAATATTATAATTGACATGAGTTCTTCCAAATTCAAAGATAACAAGAATCATAACTCATTGCGTTAATACACACAATAATGTTAAGATTGGTTCATAAGAATCAACAAGATTAAATTAATATGTAGTAGATAAAATAGGTTCAATATAATGTGGATAAAATCAATAATACACCTAAATTACTTGATAAAAAATTGCTCTATCTGGGTACAAAACACTACACTCATTTTTTTTTAAAACTCAATACAACACTTAAAAACAATTCATATGTTTTTATATAAGGGAACTAAAAAGAAGTGTACAGTGTTCAAAATCTCCTTCCACTTCAAAGTGTACCTTTTAGTGTAATCACTTTCATACAAAGTGCATCTGTATGTAATCGACCCTAGCTATAATTAGAGACAATAATATTTGTCCATGACGCTAATTCGTATAGTTCTAGAAAAAATTGGGTAAAAATAATGCTGTTTTATTTGGGTATACATGATATTTGTTTAGTATGATGTTGTTTCTTCAGTTACGTCATACACTTTTACCACTCAAAAGAACGTCAATTTCAACCAATGCTATTTTTAACGTTGTATGGATTTTTTAAAGCTATAAAAGTCTTGAATCACTGATAAACTTCCTCAAATAATCATACATAATATTGGGATCATGTATGTTAGTATAATCTATATAGATTATAATCGTTACAAAAGCCTTGATGATTGATGAGTAAAAGGCAAGGAACAAGAACAGCTAAGTTTGGCCATAGAATTACCGACCAAAAGTTCAGACAATGGGATGTCACATTTTCCTTCTCTCTCTTGGAATTCATACACAAAAATAAACAACTAATAATACAAAATACAGTTTGACCAAAAAAATAATAATACAAAATACATCATATATATATAATATACGTAAGTTTGAATTTACATATCTTCTTCAGTAAGTGTGGTATATTAATCTCTATATGTGGTTAGGTTTTGGTGTTTGATGAAAATTAAATGTTACCATTTTGACCATCAATTAAAGCAGCATAACAAGTCCTTGATGATAAAATTTTAAAGATTCAGTAGTCATAGTCATCAGTGATCTAATTTTGGGTTGTAGATCTTGAATCGAGGTGTGTAAAACAGTAAAAGGAATCGAGCTGTGTAGTTTAATTTTTTTTTTCTATAACGAGTATTGTTTGTTTGTGTATGATATGCAAAGTTTGGGTGCAGTCGTGCAGACAAATAAATATGTTATTATTGGAATCATATTGTACTAAATTATTATTTTATGTTATTATTGGAACTATATTCTACATAGAAGTTTCAAAAGAATTATTATCTTATTTTATCGAATTTCATTAATTTTTACATTGCCCCAACTCGGAACCGACAAAAGTTATTAATTTATAGTAAATTATTAATTTATCAAGTATTAATTTATGGAGTATCTTTTATATTTAGGTTTCATACAAGAGTACTATTGAAGAGTAATTGTTCTCATAAAGAGTAATTGCACTATATGACCATGGACAATTGAATAAGTAAATTAATGATGCAGCGCATATACAAAATTTGATGACGAATTGTTTTTTTTGTCAGCAAGATTTGATGCAGCGAGATACTTAGAAGTTAATCAAATATTTTTTATTCTTATCTTTTAGTTGCATAATTAATAGTATTAAAGAATAACTAATATTATTAAAGGATTTTAGGGTTTTGAGCTTTTATTATAAATAAGCCGTTTAGGCTTAATTATTGTATTCAATTGTTTATTGATTTTTAAAATAAAACTTTAAACTTTTCAGAAAAGAGTATTTTCTAAACATTTGTTATCGCGAGATCTAACAAATCCAAAAAAGCCAAAAAAGCACTGATCTTATACATTCTTAGGGCATCTCCAACCCTACCTTCTTCTTTTTTGTTTTGATCGAATCTCCAACCCTAACCCAAATCTCATTTTTTTAGTGTAAAATGCTCTCCAATCCAACACCATTTCCAACACCAAAATGGTGTTACATCATATTTTACACATATTTGGTGTAAAAAATGGTCCTTCATCTTTTAAGTTTTTTTAAAATAGATTGTTTTATTTTTAAAAATAAGAAACAATTAATAAATAATTTTTAGATATATAAATTTAAATTATATAAACTTTTAAATTTATCATTATTTCACAAACTTTATATAAATTATAGTTTTTGTTGTATATAATTAAAATTTGAAATATAAATTACATAAACTTTAATTGAAAATATAATTATATTGATTAAATAATCAATTTAAAATACATAAATTACTGATATTAAAGATAAAAAAGAAACAGAAAGGATCAAATTGCAAATTTAAAAATATGATATTCTATTAACAATTAACTAAAAAATTGAAAAGACAATATATTTAGAATATTTTGTTTGTGTGTAAAAAATGATGTAAACTATTGGAGTAAAATCCAACACTATTTTGGTGTCACACCATTTTGTACACCAAAATAGTATAATAACACACCAAAATAGTATAAACCATTGGAGATGGTCTTAGACTAAATAAGATATTTGCATTTATGTAGCTTTCCCTACGTCAATAACTAACAGAGAGAAAATCAGTGTACACTATTTAAGAAAGAAAATACTATACTATCGACAAAAAATCTAAAAAAATGTCATTCATCAGAAAAATCTTTTCTGACATTAGGATGGCGACAAAAAGAAAAGAAAAAAAAATACATTAGGATGTCGACAACATTGTTCATCCAACACCGCAGCATTTTTTTTTTTTGCTAAATCCAACACCGCAGCATTGTTCACCAGATATGCAACCATGAACAAGCTTTAGTTTGGATGGTTATATATTTGATTAACACTAATATGTGTTAAAACCATTGCTATCATGTGTTAATTAAGCGATTTTTTGTAGTGTTAATATATTAAATAAGATCGATACAGACATTTATTTGTGGTGACAATTACCTATTGTTAAAATGATATACCAAAAATTACGAAAAAAATACATTTTTTTCATGTTTTTATATGGTGTAGTGTAATACGTGTTTTAACACGATACTAAACATTTAACATGTTATCTTTGTTTACATCATAAATTTTGTTAAATACGTTCAACAAATCAAGACACAAAATACAAACAACTGTGCTGATTTGTAAGATTAGTCGACAATTTAAACTCCTGTTTTTTTAAGCTATATCATGAACAAATGTGGACACACAGATCAACATTGAATTATAAGATGTGAAAACCCTACAACTTAAACGACCAAGAAGTTATATACTACGTTCTTTTTGAGTTATTAAATTGATATTGTTTTTAGCAAAAAAAAAAAGAAATTGATATTGTTTATTATTATCCAAATACAATCTTTTAGGTATTTGAAGAAAAAGAATTGTGAAATATTAATATACAAGGAGAAGATTTAGTGAGCTTTAAGGCATGCTTTTCCATTGTATACAGAATTTCCATTGTTAGAATTATAGTTACATATTATAATGAAAAATAATCAATACATATTATACAAATTTCCAAACATAGCTAACTATGTCGATATCCAGTAACATAGCTTAGTATGAACAAGAGAGGAGAAAATGGTGAAGAGATTAACGGAGAAGAAGAAGCATTATTTTAGTTACGATTGGAGATCTCATTCCATGGCAATGAGATTAAGAAATTAATTGAGAGAAAAAAGGTGAGTTACGCAATTGAATATAAAGAAAGAAGAGAAGAACAAGAAGAAAAAAAGATCATTATGTTATTGATAAAGGTTAATTAAAAGAAGAAGAGGAAGAACAACAAGACAAAAAAAAAACGTGAAGAGAAGGAGAAAATAAACAGACGACTGAGTTTGGGAAAAAAATGGGATTAGGGTAAATCAACTTTTTTTTTATATTTGTTTTCCTTTTATGTTTTTTTTAAATATTATTGAGTAAATGGTGTTAGATACTATATTATAGATGAAAAACATAATATTAAACCTAATCCCCTTCCTATTAAAAGACAAGTCACATTAGTTAGCCTAATTAATTGTTATAATTTGATTGGTTTAAAATGATGACATGTCTTAAGTAAAAATGTGACATGACATAATCCTCAAAAATTATCAGATAACTAAATTAAACAAATCTTATATAATAAAACCTCACGGTTTTCTGATGGAATCTTACCTCTTCCACTTGAAGTTTACAAGAAGGTAAGCCAATTTACTTACAACAAATTCTTTTTTTCGGAATATGACATGAACAATACTTTATAATTTAGTAATATTTCATTGTTATTAACGAAATTAATTCGTTAGAACCGAGATTTTCGAAACAAATCTCACCTTACTAATATAATCTGTTTTTTAACGGATTTAATTTGTTCAATGTATACTAAGACTAAACATAATTAGCACCAGATTTAAAAAATAAATCATTTTGGTCTTCTGATTTTTATATCTTCTCAAAAACCAAAAACACAACAAAATCAGATTATAGATATTACGGTTTTGGTTTGTTTAGGAACCAATTGGAATATTCTAAAATATATTCTAATGTAAAATCTATTAAATCAAACACTAATTAGATTATTTAGGTAGCCCTAACTATTCTATTCTCTATATAAAGGTAGTGTCAAACTCAATATATTTCATTCATCATTCTCCAAGCAGCAGTAGTCGTTTTTTAGCCTTCAAACTTCTATATTTCATTGCATCTCTTAATTTATTTTTAATTTTATGTAATAATATTATGTTTGTGCATGTGAATTAATTGAATGGTTGTAATCGATTTTAGAGTCGAAGTTTCTTTCTTTATAAATTTTTATTATTTGTATATTTGTTATATACATTTACTTATTTAGATTGCCTATATTATTTTTACCATTTTTGTTTCTCTTATTCTGTTCTTGAGTAACACATTTCAGAATTTTAAATATATACTAATGAATATAGTAGTATAAAATACGATGTCTATAACTATATCTAGGGGTGGGCAAACGGGAATATGGGACGGGATTTTATGGGAACGGTACGGGAACGAGATTTTTGGGATAGAAAAATATGTCCTATTTAGAATTTGGGACGGTAACGGGATAGGACGGGATGGGACGGAAACGGTACGGGAATTCCCATCAAATAACTTGTCTCATAAATTCAATTAAAACAATAATAAAAATTGCAAATATGTATTCATCTTGCTTTTTCAAATCATCAAAAGCATGTTCATATTTAAGATAAAAAGAAATACATTGTATTTTATAAACATTAAAATTTGAAATAGAAAAATGATAGTCTAATCAAAATGAATCCAAAATTTAAAGTAAACTATATAAATATCTTAAATCAAAGCATAAAATTCAATAATATGAAAATTCGAAAAGTAGCCAAGTAGGTAGTTAATCCTCTCGTATCATTCTTCATTCACGGCAAATGATTGTTTCTAAACCTCAACACAAGAATAAAAAAAACCAAATAAAAGTAGTTGTTGGTTAATAAAATTAATATGGTAATGTTGAAAAAATCAACGGATGGTGCTAAAAAGGTGAGACTATGTATTAATATGACATAATATATTATATGATTCTATAATAAATACATAAATATATATAATTTAATTTTTATAAATCTATATAAACGGGATTACGGGAAATCCCGTTCCCGTCCCGTCCCATTCCCAATTGGGAATTGAAAACTTGTCCCATATAGGAATACGGGACCTATATGGTACGGGAATTTGGGAACGGTTATGGGACGGGACGGGACGGTATGGAACGGGACGGGAATTATGCCCACCCCTAACTATATCTATGCCGGAAGAGGACACCATATTTAAGTCTAATATATTTGTTTTCTTTCATATACAATATATAGTTTCTGACATATATATAATACAAATTTATTTTTGGATTAATGTGAAAAGAGTTGTCGTTTGAGATGGCTTAACTACGTGATGACCAACTTAAAGCATAGAGGCTTCATCGGTTAATAGCCTTTACACTACTACTAGAAACAAGTTCGTTATTAATATTATTTTATTCTTAGGATATATAGATAAAGATATGATTTTATTTATAATGCGGTATCTAAAGTAGTGTGTATTTTATTTTTTAAAGATAGTTTATCGTTACTTCACAATTACTAGAAGAATAAACAAAAATGTCAAAAACAATTGGAACACGAAGCTCAAGAAAAAAGCTATAGAGTCAGCAATGAAAAGAATTTCATCAATAACTTAAGATCAGATAGAGCATGGTTGACAAAAGAACCATCACTTCTAAATAATGAGAGTAGATTAATATGAATATAACAAAATTTATAGAAAATAATAGAAGAAGAATAAAAACGGAAAAAGAAAACAAAATCAAAGAAGAATAAGAAAAAGAGGAAGATGACTAAAAACTGGAAAAAGTAGCGGAGAAAATAAAGACAAAAGCAAAATCATAAAAACGAACTAAAAAATCAGATTAATGAATAACAACAATACGGGAAGAACTAACCAAACAAATATAAATAATTAGTACAATTAAATAAATTTATAAGAAAGATCAAAACTAAAAATAAAATATTAATAAATTATAACAATTTGGAAATGTGCATGTGCCGGGAAAAATGTCAATTTGGACTCAAACTATTGCTATTGTGCCGATTTGGACTCGAGCTTTTGAATAAGGCCAATTTAAACCTGAATTCATACTTAATTCAAATTTTGTACCCAGACTAACTAATTTTGTGTCAAAACGAACCTTAACCAACTTTTCGTTAGTCAACACTAACGGAAAAGTGACTAGGACGACACGTGGGCAAGCGGTTCAGTTTAGTGGGCCAAAACGACATAGTTTTTGGGTTTTAATGAAATGATGCGTTTTAATTTGGGGAAATAATCAAATGACCTTCTTCTTCTTCCTCTTCGATACTCAAATCTGCAAAAATTAAGAGAGAAGAGAAATGATCAATTGAGAGTACAGAAGAGTAATTGGAATCAAAAACACTTCAAAATCGAATTCGTAGTTGCAGATTAGGGTTCTTCACCGAACCAAAAATGAGGTAATATGCGATTTATATCAAGTGTTTGGATTGAGTTTTCTTTTTGTTTTCTTATAGCAATCCTAAATTTCTTATACATGTAATATATATATATATATATACGTCTATAGATTCGTATGTGTTCAAATTTTCTTGAATAGAGACCAAATTGTTATTATGAACACCAAGTGTTCGATGAAATGTGTGTGAGAGATTATTGACTTTTATTTCTTGAAATGGAGACAAGAACTTGCGAGGCTGTTGTTGGAAAGGAGTTTCAGGATTGCAAAATGGAGCTTCCAAGCTTGAAGAAAAAACCAAGAAATAAAATTGCTAAGGAATATACATGAAGAAAAAACCAAGAAATAAAATTGCTAAGGAATATACATGAAGAAAAAACCAAGAAATAAAATTGCTAAGGAATATACATGAAGAAAAAACCAAGAAATAAAAGTCAATAATCTCTCACACACATTTCATCGAACACTTGGTGTTCATAATAACAATTTGTTCTCTATTCAAGAAAATTTGAACACATACGAATCTATAGACGTATATATATATATTACATGTATAAGAAATTTAGGATTGCTATAAGAAAACAAAAAGAAAACTCAATCCAAACACTTGATATAAATCGCATATTACCTCATTTTTGGTTCGGTGAAGAACCCTAATCTGCAACTACGAATTCGATTTTGAAGTGTTTTTGATTCCAATTACTCTTCTGTACTCTCAATTGATCATTTCTCTTCTCTCTTAGTTTTTGCAGATTTGAGTATCGAAGAGGAAGAAGAAGAAGGTCATTTAATTATTTCCCCCAAATTAAAACGCACTATTTCATCAAAACCCAAAAACTATGTCGTTTTGGCCTACTAAACCGAACCGCTTGCCCATGTGTCGTCCTAATCATTTTTCCGTTAGTGTTGACTAACGGAAAGTTGGTCAAGGTTCGTTTTGGCACGAAATTAATTAGTCTGGATACAAAATTTGAATTAAATTTGAATTCAGGTTTAAATTGGTTTTATTCAAAAGCTCGGGTCCAAATCGGCACAATCGCAATAGTTTGGGTTCAAATTGACCTTTTTCCCGTGCATGTGCATCACCTGGAAAGTAGAATAAATGATCGTTTTGTTTGGTGTCATATTTTTTTCTTTGAAGTATATGTAGTTATTTCCTCCATTTCTTGCAACATTTCATTGTTTTCTACTATATTAATTGTTTGCATGCATAAAACTAATAACCATATATTTTAAAATATTTTATTAATGATAACATTGCATTAATAAATACTTTAAATAACTAATTTTCTTCAAAATGTTTATTTAATCTGCACACATTAGTTTTGTCTTTTGTTTTATTATAATTTAGTAACATTTCATTGTTATTAATAATGTCAACTATTTTTTTTTTTCTATATTATGAAATTTTTGCTTTATATGATTTATCATTTATAATGTTTTTATGATTTTATATATAAATTTTGTTATATAATATTCATTTCCGCATAAGGTGCGGGTAAGTCACCTAGTTTCTCTTAAAAGAATGGAGAAAATTTCTAAATAATTTTTCTGAAGTGCTAAATGATTAAGCTTCCGATAAGATTCATTTAATTAATATTTAAACGTTTGGAGCTAACGACAAAAAAACAAAACGTTTGGAGCTAATGAAAGTGGTAGAGATCTAGTGGTCTAATCATTGTGCAATTATACAACTTTCCATGTCGTATGGATATAATATAGAGTATATGCATGATATACACATATATTTATATTACGTTTATTTCTTTTTAGTATTTTATATGATAAATTATTTTGTTTAAATAATTTTAGCAGGTGGAAAGGCAAAAGGAGGAAATGTTGTATTATTATAAGAGAATAGTTTCATCCAATCTGTATTTTTTGGATTACTCAATTTATTGTCCCTTTTCTCTCTTTTAGTTAATATTTTTCTTTTAAAATTTGACTGGCTTTCATCATTTTAGTTATGAAAGCCATATTTCTAAAATTATATTGGTCATTATTAGTTTATATGGCTTTCTTCATTTTAATTATAAGAGACTTAGAGGGTGTTATTCAATGATGGATTTTAATGGAGTTTAAATCCAAGAACAATCCATTGTTATTCAATGATAGATTCATTAATAGAGTTTAAAATCTAGTGTTATTGGTTCTTATATTTACAATCTTGTGATTAAGAGAATTTAAAATCTAGTGTTATTGGTTCTTATATTTACAATCTATTCATTGATAGACTTTGAAATCCATTGTTATTCAATCTAAGATTTAAAATGACAAACTAAAATCTTCTGTTATTCATTTTTCATAGATTTTTACCAATTGATTTAACATGGTGGAGTTTCGGTGGATTTGATTCTAGGTTCACTTGAAAATTCTATCACTCAAAATCCCACCACTTTGTTTGGATTTTTATAGCCAATTTTGATATCTCAATAAAAACAAAATAAAAAATCTCAAGATATCATACCATTTCCACGACACAAATTTTTCATCTTCTTTATCGCTCCATCATCATCACTTCCAAAGTAATGAGAGATGATTCTATTTTTCAAATTTTTTCTTTCATCATGGGTGTTATATATATTATTGATCTAATTACTATCATCCTAAGATCTTATGGAAGAAAATATTCAAGAAGAAGATGGTTCAGATTAAAAAAAAGAATACTCAAGTCAGATCTTACTATCACACCTTTTTCTCATATCGAAATTCGATAGTTAGATCTCCTTAAAAAAGAATACTCCAGTTTAATGACATAACGAAAAAGACATTATACACTACCTATGCATGACATAACATATGTGTATATCTCTTGTGATAATCCAAAAGTATTGTTTCTATATTCAAAATATGTTCTAACTAGTAATAGAAAAACATATAGATCCTCGAGTATATTTCAAGTGATATGGCTAAAATATATTTTTATAATTTATAGTTATGCATTTTATTGTTCTTAAGAAATCTCTTGTACTCATCGTCTCAATATATTCTCCAAAAACTACCATGTAGCCGATAACTACAAATCAATTAGAATATTATCACTTAGGAATACAAGACATTTTCGTTAGCATGTTGGTGGAAAAAAGGTTAGGGTGGATTCAAAGATCGATGGAGTGAATGTGGTTTTTATGAGTTTTCTTCTCTTTGCTTTTTTTCTTCTTTTGGGTTTGTTATCTTTTATTTGATTTTTGTTTCTTGGTTTTATTAGATTTCATACTTTGAGTTTTACAAATCATTTGCCAAATGAATTCAATTCTATTATCATAATCAAATGACAAGCTGTTAACTTTGTAAATACACTGCCAGGTATTTGATAAGTCATATACGATAGATTTTAAAATCAATAATAATTAACTTTAAATCAACCAAAATCAAATAAAATCTAATGGATTCTAAATCTAATGGAGTTGATTTAAACTTATCCATTGAATAACACCCTCTTAATACTCCATCCGTCTCATTTTATTTGATGTTTAAGGATTTTTCACACAAATTAAGAAAAATTTAATTCTTTAAGTTCTTCTAAACCAAATCATCATTTACAATATAATTAAATAAAATCTAACCAATAGTGAATCAAACTGCATAATATAATAATCAAATTAAACAAAAACGCATTTACTTTTGTATTGAAAACTGAAAAAATCATCTAATTTGGGACAAAAAATTTCTTCTAAAACATCAATTAAAATGGGACGGAGAAAGTAGTTAATACATGCTTTACACTAACACAATTCATTGATATCGATTGTATCTTTAAATCAATAAAGCAAAAAAATCATATAAAAGAGAAAATTGCTTATAACTAGGATTTTTTACTAGCAAAAGCATGCTAACATATTTTCTAATGGTCAAACCAAATTATCATCAAAATAAAAGAATTTAACCTCTACTAAGAAAGGATGAACAGAACCGCAAAAAGCTAAACCAGGCAAAACGTCGATTAACACATTAATCAAGGAAATGATAAAGTTACAGTTACAAATACTCAAATAGGACCTTAGAGATAATAGGACAAGGGCAAATCTGACGACATTTCCGACGACTGTAGACCGTCAGAAACATTTATGACGTATTTCTGACATATTTATGACAGAAAAAACCCGTAGGAAATCTGCCAAAATTTTCCGACAAATACCTGACAATTTGAATTCCGACGGATAACATACCGATTTTAGACCGTCGGAACTCCATCGGTTTATTTTCGACGGATTTGTTTTGCCGACATAAAATAGCTCTACCGACATAATTTTATACTTCCTACGGATTTTCCGTCGGAAACCCGTCAGTTTATTTTTCTATTTATCAAAAACCAGTTATCTTTTCCCATTCATTCTTTTGCAGATAGTTAAGATAAGAGTGAAATATGTCTTCTTCTTCAAATCCATTTAATTACTTTCAATCATGGATGGACAAACCGATGCGAGATGAAACGAGTAGATTGCTAACAAAAGAATACCAAGCTAGGATTAAATTATTTATGGAATTTCTTGAGCAAAATTCGCAATTCAAGCGAAATGGTAATTTTCCTTGTCCTTGTACGGATTGTTTGAATCGTAGAAGAGGAACGTATAGAGGAATATATGGGCATTTGTATAATCATGGATTTATGTCGGGTTACAAAATTTGGAATTCACATGGAGAAACTGAAAAAATGGTAGACTACTATTGTTTTATAGCACCTAATGCCAGTAATATGATAGAAGAAACAGAAACAGAACCTCCAAGCAAAGGTATGGTGCAAATGGTCAATGATGTGTTTCAGGGAAATTTATCAGGATTTGGAGAAGATTTTGAAAGGGTACAAGTGCCCAATTTAGATGATAGAAGGTGTTTTGATATGTTGGATGCAGCGAAACAACCTTTATACGAAGGTTGTAAAGAGGGCGATTCTTCATTGTCCACCGCAACTAAGTTGATGACTATAAAGTTGAATTAAAATCTTAGCGAGGAGGTTGTGGATGTGATTGCAGATTTTGTTAAAGGTCTTTTACCAGAGGATAACCTTGCACCAGCCACATACTATGAGATACAAAAATTGGTTGCTGGCCTTGGTTTGCCTTTTCAGATGATAGATGTTTGTGAGGAGAACTACATGTTGTATTGGAAAGAGACAGACGGTCTTCTGTCATGTCAATTTTGTGGTCATCCTTGGTATAAGGATACAAGTGGGAGAGTTCTTGTCCCATTTAAGTGGATGTGGTACTTACCTTTGACAACGAGGTTAAAGCGGTTATACCAATTTGAGTGAACTGCAACCGCAATGAAATGGAATGCAGAACATAGAAGTGAAGGGAAAATAACACATCCATCAGATGCAGAAGCGTGGAAACATTTTAACTCTGTATATCCCGTGTTTGCAGCAGAGCAAATGAATGTTTACCTCGGATTGAGTATTGATGGTTTCAATCCTTTTAGGAAGCATGGGAGACAATATTCACTATGGCCTGTAATCCTGACACCTTACAGTTTGCCGCCATCTCTTTGCATGAAGCGAGAGTTCCTATTCTTGAGTATCTTAGTTCCAGGGCCATCACATCCTAAACAATCCCTTGATATTTTCCTTTGCAGATGTTATGGCACCACGGCATTCAGACGTGAGATGTATCACTCAAGGATAATTTTGATATGTATGCGGTTTTACTGTGGATGATAAGCGACTTTCCAGCTTACAGGATGCTTTCAGGATGGTCTACACATGGTAAATTGGCTTGTCCATTATGTGCAGGGAGCACTGATGCATTCCACTTGAAGCATGGAAGGAAGACGTGTTGGTTTGATTGCCACAGGCGATTTCTCCCCAGTGGTCATCCTTATCGTGAGAGTACCATTTTGTTCAAGAATGATGTACAAGTTTTCATTGATCCACCCCCAGTGTTAAATGGAAATTTTATGTTGGATCATTTACTATATTTTGGAACGGATCGAACTGTCGAATGTGGTGGTAATAGACATTTACGCTTATATGGTGCTGGGAATTCCATAATTGGAACAAAAAGAGTATATTTTGAATTTGCATTACTCGAAGGTTAGAGAGTGAACACTAGCACAGGCTAACCAAACAGAGTAACACACAGCTAAACAACTCAAACTTTGTAACACAGGATGCACAGTTTAACAGACAATCAATTCACACAAGATAACCTTATCTTATTGAAAACACCTAAACTGGTACAAACAGCAACTGCTGCAACAGATAGATTACAAGAATACTTCTATAAAACAATACTATTCTACCCAGAGTTACGCAACACCACTCCCTGTGGTTAGCTCCTGAACATATTCCTAATCTACCCAAACCTGTAACGCAACACTAGTTGCGAAACCTCTTGAATAAAACACCCTACTCGGGTTCATAACAACTGCTACACACAATACCTGTTGCACCTGAATAGATTACTAGAACATACAAGTACAAATAGAACTCAGCCTATTCTACCCATAGATACACGACATCACCCACCCTGATTCGTGCCTAAACAATGTTCCTAATCTACCCAGAAAACACCTACTCACACATGCGATTTGTTTCACAAAACCCTTCCCATATTCTGTGATAGCACACTCTCGAATCTCTTTGAGTTTTTCTCTTTTTGAGTTCTTGAGTTCTTCAATTTCTCTCTATCTTTCGTTTCGTTTTGTGCAAGAAGAGCTGTTGCAAAAAATCAGCCAAATGATCTATTATATTGGTTTTGCAGAAACCAATATAATAAAACAAACCTAGCTTTGAACTAGCAGACTAGACACTGTTATGTGGCAGCGAACACTGTATCAGATGTCCCATCAGTTGTGAATTACGCGCCACACTAAAGCTTTTTCACCTTTTACACAATGTTAATACTTTAACATTATTCTATGAGCTACTCCCCTTCACCAAACATCCACTTGCACGTCCCAAGGCTCGAGATGCCACGTGTCACTCAAACTGGTGAAACTAACTCTTTGATCTCTGTTGAGCGCATACATCTTCTTTGTTCTTCAACCAATCTCATGTATAGGACATAGCTCTTACACATTCTTGATATTTGATGCTATCTTTGATACATCTACAGAAGGATCATCTTTAAGGTATAATTTGGATGTTATGCACATAGAGAAGAATGTTTTTGATAACATCATGAACACCATCTTGAATGTACAAAAGAAGACAAAGGAAAATTTGAAGTCGAGGTTAGACCTTGAGGAACACTGTCCGCGACCGCAACTTCATATTAATTCCCGTGGAAAAGCTCTGATCCCTGCAAAAAGATGAGTTCTTCGAGTGGATATTGAAAAGCGTAAAATTTCCGGATGGGTACGTGTCAAATTTTCGACACTGTGTTAATAAAAGAGAAGGCAAATTCAGAGGGATGAAGAGTCATAATTGCCAGGTTGTTATGCAACGCCTCGTGCCATTTGTTTTTCGAGGACTTTTACCACGACAAGTCTACATAGCCATCGCAAATATGCTCCATTTATTGTGTATATTTTGTCTTACTCTATCTATGTACTTCAATATTGTCTAATCATTTGATAAAACCATATTTATATTGAAGTGATTGCTTCTTTCTTTCGAGATTTATGTAGTAGATCACTTACAGAAGAAGTCATTCAAAGTTTGGAAGAAAAAATACATGGGATTCTTTATAATTTAGAAAAAATATTTCTCCGTCCTTCATTGATGTCATGGAACATCTCCCGATTCATCTTCCTCGGGAAGCAACACTTGGTGGGCTGGTTCAGTATCGATGGATGTATCCATTTGAGCAGTTTATGTTCCATCTAAAGAAAAAGTGAAGAATTTAAGCAGAGTCAAGGGTTCCATTGTTACACAAAACATCAATGAAGAAAGCGCTAACTTCGCCGGATATTGCTTCCCACCTGAAAAATAACTAAAGAGTCGCAAACCCCCGAGGAATGATGATGGAGGTGTAACACCAACTTATGCTACTTATGTACCAAATGAATTTGCGCAAATTAGACGTCTTAGTGGAAGAATTCGTAAGAGAAGACTTACAGAGGAGGAACGAGCTCATCTACACTTGTATGTCCTTACAAACTGTGAAGAAGTCTTAGAATACGAGAGGTACTTAATTTTAATCTTTCATCTTTTTATACATAAATTCTATATAATACTTTTTTAATGGTTAAGGAAATCATGATTTATAAAGCTATACAACGGCACAAATACCCTGCAATTACTAAGGAGCAAATTGAAGATCTAAAAGAAATCGAGTTCACGAAATGGATTAGTTCTTATGTAAGTTAATGAAAAATTCTTTATGATGTGATCCTAAAAAAACATACAAATTCATAATTGAAACTACTAAGAGAGAGAATCAACATCTCCATAGTCGTTGAGGCCAAATAGACATCACCATTTATTACCGAACGAGACACGATTAGGATCCTCGCTTATGCTCAAAGCAGATTCGGAGTCAACACAATGCTCCCTATATCATTAATCACAAGTGAAGAATTTTTGAGGAAAACAAACTTTATAAAAGAGAAGACAATAGCCAAACTATCCTAAAGAATTGTTGGTGATCTACTGCTCGGAAAAATTGCAGTAACTAGCGCATAAGAAACAACAACAAAATTGGCTACAAAGATGACTAAGCATCGTCTCGATAAGCCTAAGAATTGTGAGGAATTCCTCAGGCGCAAGGATATCTGAAAATGCAAGAACCTCTTCTCAAACAACCAAATATATATGTTGAAAGTGTATGAGACCCTACAACTACAAGGATGAAGGATCGAGAGAAAGAGGAGGACAAATCCTGAAGAGATCACGGTCGACATGGCGTCATGACCCATATCTAGAGGTCCTAAGGGTAGAGAAGGATTGGGAACTAGACCCGCAACAGGCGACACCATGAAAACAAAAACGAGAGGAAAAGAGGGAAAGAGAAGGCTTCTCACCAAGAAAGAAAGGAGCAAATCGTCGATCAAGAGGAGATGAGACTGGAGCTGGATCGGTGATGAGCGGGACACCTCTTCATCTATGTACGGCTGCCTCGATCTTTGTGCTTTAGAGAGAGAAAGAGATAGAGCGCACGCTAACATTTTGGTTTTCAAAACTGGAAAATAAAATGAAATTTTTTTTTTCTTTGAAAGATTGATTATAGTGACAGAGAGATACAAAGAGGATACATGGTGTGAATTACAATACCAACGAGGACCTAAATAAACCACAAGAGAATACAATGATCAAACCCAAAACCTACAAAGAGATCAGAGTAGTTTTTTAATGACACATTGATAATATCATAAGGCCTTGAAACGAGTCTTTCACATGATCACCATAAAGAATTCCAGCAAAGATGATACGAAGATGGGATGCGAGTGGAAATAACTCGAACACAAAGTATGATAGTATCTAAAAATGATGAGTCTCTTTCTAAGAGTTGCTACTATCAAGTTGATCACGAAGAAAACTCGGTAAGTGTAATAATCTTCAAATTCCACACCAAAATAACCAACTTAGCTACTCTTTAACAACACCAAAATATCAGAGGAATGAAATACTAGAGAAACGAGAGCTCAACCCAAAACTTATCAACTAGATATCAGTCGAGGAAGAGAAGCGAAGCCCTCTCAAGGGGAGCGGAGGCCAAATAGAGGCAAGCAACAATCCAAACATGTGAAATAACTCGACTAACCAACATAGGAAGATATCAGGGACAATGGAGATTCGGGAAGTCGAGAACACTAAGGATGTTGCACAGATTCGCTGAGGGTTGAAGAACGGTGACACAAGGATCGACTAAACCCAACGAAGAGAATCACCAGATAGATTTGAACCTAGGCGCAGAGAGAACCAATCGGCCAGATCTGAGTCAGCGTGACTCCACACCGATACATCGATCAAGAAACACAACTCCAGCACACTACTGACCCCTAGAACCAACATATCCAAGATCATAGGCCAAATCTTATCAGGTGTGGATCCTGATATCCCAAACTCCAAACCGTCAAAACCCCATAATCTTCCCCGATCGAAGAAAACAAAGACAAAAGATAAAAAATAAGGCACTAAAACAAGGAAAGTGACCGACGCAGGTGCTAAATGAGCCACCACGTGCTTGCCAAGACTCGACGGCCACTAAGTGGTGAGGAAGGAGATGATGGTTTTTAGAGAGAAAACGGGGTATTTTTTTTATCCACTTTTTTGTGAATTAAAAAATAAATATGCATTGTCATTTGTTCCTTTTTTTTACTGGATATGCCCTACAATAGGATATGTAACTCCATATGAAAAAGAAAAATACCTCCCCGATTTTCACGTTAACCTATGAGATTTATCGTCTCATTCTGAAATTGGAAAATCCAATAAAAATTATTTGTCAAAGACTCATGGAGTTGAGACTTTAAATAGAACCAAATTGTTTGAAACTAATCAAAGTTTGGCCAATTCAGCTCTGATTGTCATGAGATTGACACTTTATACTGAACTAAATCAAAATTTGGTCAATTCATTTCGTTTTAGTTTTGAGCTGAAATATACTTTATATATTTTACTTTGGTTCGTGGTTCGAAATCTTCATCATTTTTCAATTAAAAAACATATCTTTTATTAGTTAAACCAAATTGTACTGAATTTATTTTACAAACTGAATATACCGAAAATTCAACAAAAATTTGGCAGAGGTTAAATCGCATGTGTTGGAGATCAAACCATCTCCTTTAAGTTAAACGAATCACCCATCGTCACGTGGTATGGTGTAATTCCTAACACTTAACACTTCGGTGAAGTTTATCGCCCAATGAAAGCCCTAAACTAGGTTTGGGCATGAATCTACAATGGTCCATACCCACATATAAAGGCAACAAGGCCAAACTTTAGAGTATCGAAGGTGAATCTCGCCACTGGAAGGTGCATGACCTGGGGGCACGCATTCAGAGGCCTAGAATTGGACATCACTACCCGAAAACGGAAGTTGCCGTCCAAGTTCTCGTATTTAGAACTCAGATTAGGTAAGGAGTATCTTTGTATCGCGTCTAATTTAATTCTTTTTATGATTCAAATGTTTCCCACTCAAAAGGTAAAAACAATTTCACTTTTTGTGTGTTAGAGTAAAAGCATGTGGTATATTCTCAAGGGACGATTCAAGGATAAAAGAACCAATTCTGAGGGTGCACCTCGACGTCTAATCTAATATGTCAGACGTTGTCAAAAGTATGAGGGTTCAGAGGCAGTGTTACAGGTCTGTATAGTCGTCCAAATGGCATGAGAAGCCAAAAAAAATAAGTGGAAAGCATTCGATTACGTCATACTGGTTCAAGCCCAAAAGCCGAGATATGAACCGAGTTAAGGATATGGAGCCTGGTATTCGAACCCGGACATGCAACTACCTAAAATACTCTCCTATTACCTTCATAATAAAGGATATGAACTTTTGGCTAGGAACTCATATACTAAGTCTCTTTTCCGATTGTTTTCTGGAAGGACCGCTTTCTCGGGATCTCTCCGATTATCTTTCTGATTTTGACTATTTTCTGTAAGAACCCAACACATATTCTCTCTTTTTTCCCTCCTTGGCCACTAAATTTTTCTCTCAAACGTACAGATACTTTGCGGACCATCTCTGTTCGGTCCAAAAAGTCATAGTTTTTTTACTCTTCCCGATTCATTGTGGTCTTTTTTTTCATTTTCTTTTTTCGCTATTCTGACTTGAGTGTCGAAGAATCATCGGAAAACACTTCCTATTATATTTTCTAAAGCTTTCAAATATTTGTTGATTGTGGAGAAACACATCATTCAATGATTGTTTAAGAGAAATAAAATTCTCCGAAATAGCATGTAATCGGATAAAAAAAACATCATTCAATCCCACGGTAACGTAATTTTTCTCAAACCAACAAATAAAAAAATTGAACTAGAACTACATGAACCGACCCGATGCCCACTCCTAAATTCGGTCATTACATTTCTTCGACCTATCAGTAAAATAAGAGAAAACTAGATTAATCGAACCCAGTAAGATATTTGGAACTATCACTCCCAAAGTATGATCTTCCGAGCTATTAGCGATGCTCCACGTTTTCCAATAATCACTGGTCGACTACTTTTGCTGAAAGTTTGTCATTCTATGTTTTCCATGTATACTATAAAATCTAAAAATATACTTCGTCTATCTCATTACGGAATTCACTAGAAGAGGTTATCTATATTAATTTTTTGTAGAGAAATATTTGGAGTTAAGAGTATATTCGAAAGTGTACATCATTAGAGAGCCGATGGACAAATAAGAAACACATGGTTAATAGACTCTTCAAGGTAACCACAACAAAAGCAACAACGATTCACTTCCAAATGTCTTGCACGATTAATCATTAGTTGTTATACACCCATAAAGGTTAGTGATGTAAGTGTATAACTTTTCATGATGTTTGAACTTTCCAAGTGTATTTCTTATTCAAATTAGACTATGATTTTTTGCATGACAAGTAGAATCTCGTCATCAAACTTTATACGAATTTTTTTGTAACAGTAATTACTGGATAATTTGCCCAATAGCCTAAAAAAAAAATTCTAACTAAATATGTAACCAAATACCCTAAATCTAGTGGTTAATATTTAGCCACATGGGTTAATTTTGGTTACTTATTTAAATATAATTTTTCTTTGGTTATTTAGCAAATTCACCCTAGTACCTATCATTTCTAAAACAAAAATTAAGCTTAAAACCAAAGATCTAAGGGATATATGTTGGATTGAATATCTCTATGAATTATTGTAAATTCCATTATAAGTTATTATGCTAATAAGATCAAATACCCTTAACATATGATCAAATTATGTCGAGATGTTTCTCACTGGTCGCGAACATGTAGGTAGCAAGTGGTTCGATCAAACAAAGGTCGGGTAGCTTGAACCAATTATACGTCGAATACCCTTATCAAGCAATCTTTTGGATGTTCATATATTTCTCTATCCATATGATGGATGGTAATGTTACTTAAATTCAATCTTCGAAGTCTTTTCGCTAATGATGCATGATTAAACTTTTCAACCCATTTCTGAAACCTCCTTCTGCTTTAGACGTGCATAACTTCTTTCCTGTCAACCAATAATAAATCATTTGCACGAACTAATGTTTACATTGATTTTTTTTTTTCAGAAAGAACAAAAACAAACACGTCTCGTAGATCGGAAATTCGGAATGGCATGAAGCACTGATCTTATCATGATTTATTTTCCTCCCAAACAAAAAGTATACAGAGTGAAAACAAATCCTTGTAAAAAAGATATCAGACAATGATTCAATGTCAAAAACTCAATTATTATACATCTAAATTTAATATACTTTTTTGCAATAATATATATACAAAATGGTACGTACTAAATAGTCGTTCCACCTATTCCGAAAGAATCTTTTGGGTGAATGACAAAAACCCAACACGAATCACACTTTACAAATCGGAGCTCAAAATTTGTCTCTCATAACCCAAACATAAATATACTTTTTCAAAAAAACGAATTTTAAACAATTTAATAATACTATACTATAATGGAATAAAAGAAAATGTACTTGTACGTAAATCCCTCCTCTGTCTCCCGATTTAAACCCTACAACACTTCAACACCAAATCCTCAAGCTTCTTCATCTTCTTTTTTGCTTTCTCCCAAATATTTAAAATGTCAAAGACCAAAGTCATTGCTTCAATGGAATTTCAATCGACGGTGGTAGCCACCGTAGACTGCCAGAAACAAGTCCAATCATGGCGTCTCCTCCGCTCAGTCATTCAGCTTCTCATCCCAACATGCAATTCCACATTAGTCCAAGAACTCGAACAAGAAAAAATTAACTTGAAAGGCAAGAAACTCTACAACGATATCAAATCACGCACCTCTTCCTTTCGTTCCTCTTCTTCCCTTTCATCATCTACAGTCACAGGCACAATCTTCGGATACCGTAAAGGGAAAATCAGTTTCTGTATCCAAACACCAAGAAAATCCACAAACCTCGATCTTCTTCTCGAGCTAGCCGTTCCAACAACGGTCTTAGCTCGAGAAATGAGAGGAGGAACATTGCGTATAGTCTTGGAACGCGACAACACCGAAAAACAAGAAGACGACTCTGTTTTGTCGACACCGTTTTGGAACATGTATTGTAATGGAAAAAGAGTTGGGTATGCGAAAAAACGCCGCCCGTCAAAAGATGACGAGGCGGCGTTGACCGCTCTGAGTAAGGTGGTGGTGGGAGCTGGAGTTGTGACTGGGAAAGAACTTGGCCGGTTCGATGATGAACTGATGTATTTGAGAGCTAGTTTCAGACGAGTTTGTGGTTCGAAAGAATCTGAATCTTTCCATTTGATTGATCCAGCTGGGAATATCGGACAAGAACTCAGTATCTTCCTCGTCTCGTAACCAATCTCTTTTAAGATGATCGTACGTACATAAACGTTATGTTTTCTGAGTTTTTTTTTTTCTTTGGTTGAGAAATGAACTTGTTTTTGAGTCGTGCTAAAAGCTTCTGGCTTTACCTCTGGCTTTGTATGTAATCTACATACCAATTCGATTGTCCATTGAATTCCAAGTTTAATATTGTTAATCATTTATGTAATACATAAATAATGGTCTTAGCTTTAAAAAAAAAGAAGAGAAATTGTTTATCCAAAGACAAAAATGAGAATAACTCGGCAAATATAGAATGGGTTGACGTTGACTTCGTTAAACCACCCCTAGTAAGGCATCTCAAACTATTTCTTCCCTATACTTTTTTTTTGCCCATCATTATACCATCCAATTCCAAACTATCAAAAATCATTCTTACACAACCTAAACAATTTTTTTTCTTTTCAGAATTTGTAATATGTTTTGTTAAGAGTATGTGTAAACCAGCCTTAAACGACATGTATTCTAAAAGACTAAAAAGAAAGGACTCAAGGAGTAATAATTAGTAAGCTCGAACATAGATTAGAGTATCAAACACCTAGAAAACGAACTAAAAACAACATAAGTTAAAAAAAGTATCTTACAAAGCAGCTTGGCATTAGTAGGGATGCTTGCCGATGAGCTACACACCAAAACCCCCATACGCAGCTCATTAGGAAGATAAGTTTCAGAGAGAAACCGATAAGCAACTCAAGTGCAAATATAACTGTACGCACAACATTGCACCGTTCAACCTCCCCGTCCCCCAAATCTCGGTTCCAAAAAAACCCAAACGCTCCTCCAACCTAATAACCACACACCAAATCAACTTATCTTAGTTGCAACTAAGACGATGCCTATCTAGAGTCTTGTTCCACTCGTGCCATATAATTACCAATTTCCCACCATAGTTAGCTAATTGAATTGTTTGGTAATTGTTGGACGTGTATTATGACGATTATGGGCCAAGGTTTTGGACATTGATATCATAATTGATGAAGTTGAATGAGAAATGTGTATACATTTGGTTGAATTCGGTTTAGGGGTAAACCCTGGTTTGATTGGGTCAGATTGACTAAAGATAATATCTTCCTCAAATCTCTCAAACGTTCCCACTCATCCTCTTTCTCCACTTAGGGTATGATTGGTTTAGCCGCAGCATTATTAAACGATTTGATGAGTCATTTTAAACGAATAGTGGTTTCAAGCGTTATTAAGTAATTCAGACGACTAGCGCAGCAGTTGAAAATTGTTGCGTTTGCGGAATATTTATGAGTGGTTGACAAATGCGGTACCAGTGTAAAAATAAATCAACGATATAAAAACATGACATAATTATAAAAACATCAAAAACTATATAATAAAATATAAAAATCATTAATTCAATGTAAATAGTAATAATAAACAATGATTATAACACATGTTTATTTTTAAGTTTTTTTTAGTTTGTATTAACTTATGGTTTTAGTAGAGAAATTTTTTCATTTGGAGAGATTATATTAGATTTTAAAATTTTAAGTTGTTAGATTTATATATATATATATATTAGTGACTGAAATATTTATAATTAATTTTTTTATTGAATATAAAATTATGATAGGTTATTATAAAATTATGATAAGTTATTGAATAATAATTAGAAATGTCAAATTATTAATATATTTTATAGTTATAATATTCAAATCCTGATTTTTTTAAAGTATTATTCATATTCTGTTTTTAAAAGTAATTTTTATTTTTTAAATATCCAACCGCAACCGTCCGAAACCGCAAACGCTCGAGGGAAGTACCTTTTGAATTTGAGAGGTTTAGAGCGGTACAGAGCGGTAGAAAGCGTTCTCCATGATTGTTATTAAACGCTACCAACCACAAACGCTGCGGGTGGTAGCGGGTAAACAAATCAAGTTTTTAGTCTCCATCTCGTCAAAGAAGAAGAAAGATTTGCGGGACTTGAAACCGTTCTCCTTTAGCTATATAACAAGCCTTATTCTCTTCACTTCAGATAAGTTAAAATACACACAAAAACAACACATCTCTCTGTTTTTTGCACATCTCACTTACACAAAGAGTATATTGTAGCTTTAGTAGTTCATAGATTCAGATTTCGAGTGTTGTGAATCTATCTAATCAAGATCGTATCATGGGATTCATTATCATATAGAACTGTCACACTATGAGTGATATTTTTAATTAAGGAAATAAATTTATCTCGCTTTCTTGAGTTTGTTTTCGTTTTCATATCGGGTTTATAAGCAAAATTTAGCGTTTTTTTTGAAAAATACCTTATTTGAGTTTACGATTTTGTAAAATACCCTAATTCTAAAGTTGTTTGAAAACTACATGTTCTATAATGTGATACGACTATTTAATTCCCATTTGAATCTAAAAATGACATATATTATCATTTAAATTACACTAATTTTAATTTAAAATTTACAACCTTAATATTGCCCTAACTTATGTGTTTCATTTTACTACCAAAACCATTTTATCTTATAATTTTTGTAAATCACAACTTAATCGTTAATGTCATATCACTTTTTCGATATGATTTGTTGTGTTCTAAACAAATGAGACGAAAGATTTCGTTTTGATTATCGAATTAAGTTTTTATCAAAGAGACAAAGTATATAAGATTTTGTGCACTTATTAAGTTAGGCTAAACTATTCTCATTTCATAATTTTATAATGCATAGTTGATCATTAGACGATGAATGTTTTCAAAATTATGTTTTTAATAATATGAGTTTTTCAAACTTCTTTAATAAAAGTTACCATTTAGTTTGTTATTAGTTTGATTGGTTCAATTATTTAAATATAGATAAAATTTGTATTTGTTTAAATTATAAGAATAATTCGATAATTTATTTTAAAAATTTATTGAAAAAAATATTTGAGTATTTGTTAAAAATATTTGAGTATTTGTCAATTTAAAAAACGTTTTCTATTTTTCAATACAATTTTTCTCTATCTAGAAGACATTTTAATTAATATATATTTCAAAAGTGTAGTTTTCAAAAACAAAATCAAAAGAGGGTATTTTTCAACCATTTTAAACTCAAAGAGGGTATTTTTCCAAATTTTCTCCAAAATATATTTTCCGGTTACAACGGTATTAGAGGGGTGTATTCAACATGGAATGATTTTAGTTGAACTTTTAAATGATTTGGGATGATTTAAGGAAATTGTTATGATTTTAACTGAAATCTCATATAATCTCATCTAAAACAATGTGATTTGATTTATTACATTTTTAACTAAGAAATCCCAACAAAACACATTAAAATCACATCAAATTACTTAAAATCCATTGTTTAAAATATTTCCAATAACACTGGATTTTAAAGTAGATTTTAAAATCACAAGTTCAATAACACTAGATTTGAAAAGAGTTTTTAAAACTCATGTTTGAATAACATAGGATTTGTCACTTAAATACAAATCACTTCAAATTTCATGTTGAATACACCCCCCTTAATTCTCATATCGGGTTTATAAGCAAAGTTTATTCCGGTCCTAACAATCTTAATTCATAATAATCCGTTTCTAGCCTATAGCTACAAGGGTTGATTACTATTATACACACTTTTTGAAAAATATTAGCTTTTATACACACTTTTTGATATTAGGGCACTTTTTGGAAAAATTCTTATTAATTTTGATCAAACTACTGGTACCCTTCTTTGTGGGACCATCTTCTGTTTTGGGACCACACTCTTTTTTTTTTTGCTTACTAACCGAAATCTCTCTTTTTTATTTTTTGAGATGTGCTTCTTCTCTTCCACTTTTTTATAATATGAAGATTAAATCAACTTTTAACCCAAAAAAAAAAATTAAAACAACTTTTTTTATCATATTCAAACCACAAAAATTATGAGTTTTTATTCATCTCCATAACCCTAGTTATTCTTTACTCAACCAAAATAAAAGATCTAACCTTTTCTCTTTTTGGTTTCTTCTCTTTCATTCGTAATTTTCGAGTTTCTATTCATCACCAGCGACAACGAACCAGCGGCGGGATCTCAGAAATCAGTGGTTAAAGGAATGGTTGAATATGAATGGTCATGTATCGATAGTCATGTAGCGATGGTCACGTATGGATGGTCATGTATCAATGGTAATATATGGTTGTTGAAAGTTTATTTAGCTTTGAAAGTTTTGTAAAGATTTAATGTATGATTGATTAGAATTTTTGTGTATATGCATAAAAATTTATCCATATAGACATGACCACATGTACATACATTTTAATAAATTCTTTAATGATTTAGACAAATGATATTTTAATATCTATATACACATGGACACATATGCATAATATTTGATCAAGGACTGAGTATTACTTGACAAAGCGAAATACTAATAGTTGATTAAATGGGTTATATTACTTGACCACGAAGATTCGAACATACAATTATACTTGACAAGGTGGAATACTAAAAATTAATTAACTTAGTAAACATGAGAACTTGAACATACAATTAAAACATAGAGTAGTTATACTTGCAAAAATGCAAATGGTGATAGTTTCTTAATTGACCACGAGATTTTGACCATATGAATATATGATATATGGGATGTTGGTAAAATAAATTTGAGAATGTTTGAAAATGTAAATCTATGTATGAATTGAAATCAACAATATTATCATAATTTAATTAATATGGACCCTACACACAAATTGGTCAAAGAAAAAGAGGAAAAAAAAAGGGTATATTTATCTTTTTCCCCATAAAAGTACTTTAATAGTGAAAAATGTCTATATTGGCTATTATTTTGTGATAAAATGTGTATAAAAGTAAAAAACTCTAGCTACAATCGGATCAAACTCTGCAAAATTTTCAATTCTTCAAAGCTTTCGAAAACAGTTCGGATTTCAAGCTTTAATCGTGCATACAAATGTTATCTAAACGTTTTGCAATCGGTTTTTGTACATAAACATTTTTATGCTTTTATTGCTATTGCCTTTCGTGTTTGCAAATGCTCCATAGCGGTTTTGTAAAACGAGTTTTTGCGATGAAACTCAAAACATTTTATATTCAGTTATCTCAATTGCAATTCTTGATTACAAACGCTCTTTAGCGGTTTCATAAAACGATCTTTAGGCGATCCAAACTGCTATGTGTCTGCCAAAATCACTTTTTGCGAGTTTGAATTACAGTAACTTTGGGTTTATTATAATGGGCTGCGTAATCGATCCCGTGCCGGTTGAACCGGTACAATTTCCGGTTTGTTATTAAACCTATTTAGAAGGTCGTACTAATTTTTAGTCGTGGAGTCGAGTCTCGCTCTCTCTCTTCCTTGTAAGCGATTTTGCCATTTTCCAGAAATCAATCAGATAAGAAAACAATTTCTTAATCTCTGATTGAATCGGGTTGATCCTTGTACCTTGGTAAGGAGGTTGGATTTATCTTAAATCTTAGAATTACCAGAAATCCGAAATCCGATGTACCAGTGGAGGAAATTCGACTTCTTCGAGGAGAAATACGGAGGCAAAATACCAGAAGAAGTCACTGGAGATATACAATGCTGTTCCAGTGGCCGTGGCAAACTAGTCATCGGCTCTAATAACGGATCCGTCAGTTTTCTCGATCGCGGCATCAAATTCGATTCCGGTTTCCAAGCTCACTCTTGTTCCCTTCTCTTCCTTCAACACCTCAAACAAAGAAACTTCCTTGTCACCGTTGGAGAAGATGAACAAATATCTCCGCAGCAGTCAGGTATGTGTCTCAAAGTCTTCGATCTCGACAAATCGCACCAGGAAAGCACAAGCTCTTCCGCTCCTGAATGCATTGGTATCTTAAGAATCTTCACCACTCAGTTTCCTCAAGCTAAGGTACAAACAAAACCTCTTCTCTTCTTTTCCTCTTTATGCTTGAGATGATTTTGATTTATTGATTGCGAATTGCAGATTACTTCGTTTATAGTCCTCGAGGAAGTTCCACCTATATTGCTCATAGCTATTGGTTTAGATAATGGCTCTATTTATTGTGTCAAAGGGGACATTGCACGAGAGCGTATCACGCGATTTAAGCTTCAAGTTGAAAGACCATCTCCTATCACTGGCTTGGGCTTTAGGATGGATGGTCTCTCGCTTCTGTTATTCGCCGTTACTCCAGAGACTGTGAACTCGTTCGGTATGCAAACGCAGCCACCTAGATTGCAGACTTTGGATCATATTGGAAGTGGTGTTAATACTGTTACCATGAGTGATCGTTCGGTACATACTTCTCTCTACTTGTGTCTTTGATTTTTAATTATCTTCTTCTTCTTTACGAAGCATGTCGTGTTCCACAGGAATTAATCGTTGGTCGACCTGAGGCTGTTTATTTCTATGAAGTTGATGGACGAGGTCCTTGTTGGGCTTTTGAAGGAGACAAAAAGTTTATGGGTTGGTTCCGTGGCTACCTTTTATGTGTCATCGCTGATCCTAAAAATGGGACAAACGTCTTTAATGTCTACGACCTTAGGAATCGTTTGATCGCGTATAGTTTAGTTGTTGATAAAGTCTCCAACATGCTCTGCGAATGGGGGAATGTTATACTTATAACGGCTGACAAATCATTATTGTGCGTTACCGAGAAGGATATGGAAAGCAAGTTAGATATGCTTTTCAAGAAAAATCTCTACACAGTAGCAATTAATCTTGTCCAGAGCCAACATGCTGATGCTGCTGCGACGGCCAATGTAATGAGGAAGTATGGAGATCATTTATATGGCAAACAGGACTATGATGAAGCTATGTCTCAGTACATCAACACGATTGGTCATCTTGAACCATCTTTTGTTATACAAAAGTTTCTGGATGCACAGAGGATCTACAATCTTACTAATTACCTGGAGAAGTTGCATGAGAAGGGTCTAGCATCAAAAGACCACACAACTCTTTTGCTAAACTGTTACACTAAGCTGAAGGATGTAGAAAAGCTCAACACATTCGTTAGAAAAGAAGATGGGATTGGGGAGCTCAAGTTTGATGTGGAAACAGCCATTAGGGTGTGTCGTGCAGCTAACTACCACGAGCACGCCATGTATGTTGCAAAAAAGGCAGGAAAGCATGAGTGGTACTTGAAAATTTTGCTTGAAGACCTTGGAAACTATGATGAAGCCCTGCAGTATATTTCAAGTCTTGAACCCAGTCAAGCTGGGGTAACGATAAAAGAGTATGGTAAGATTCTTATAGAGCACAAGCCAAAAGAAGCAATTGATATACTCATGCGACTTTGCACGGAGCAAGGAACTTCAAATGGTGTGTACCTGTCCATGTTGCCGTCACCTGTGGACTTCATCAATGTGTTTGTTCAGCATCCACATTCGCTAATGGATTTTCTCGAGAGATATACTGAGATAGTGAAAGATTCACCTGCTCAAGCAGAAATCAATAACACACTCTTGGAATTATACTTGTCCAGAGAATTGAATTTTCCATCAATCTCTCAATCAGAAAATGGTTTAGATCAGGACTTGACAGATCAATCAATAGCAGCTACCGTGTCTAGATCTGATTCTGAAAAGAGGAAAAATGCTGTTTGGAAGGATACAATGGAGAAGGATTGTAAGGAAAGACAACAGAAGGGACTGGAGTTGCTTAAAATGGCGTGGCCGTTAGACCTTGAGCAACCACTCTATGATGTTGACCTTGCTATAATTCTTTGTGAGATGAATTCGTTCAAGGAGGGGCTCCTGTATCTGTATGAAAAGATGAAACTTTACAAGGAAGTTATTGCTTGCTACATGCAGAACCATGATCATGAGGGACTGATTGCGTGCTGCAAAAGATTAGGGGATTCTGGCAAGGGAGGGGATCCGTCTCTTTGGGCAGATCTTCTCAAGTATTTTGGTGAAATTGGAGAGGACTGCACAAAAGAGGTGAAGGAAGTTCTTACTTATATTGAACGGGATGATATTTTGCCTCCTATCATTGTTCTTCAGACCCTGGCGAAAAATCCATGCCTCACACTCTCTGTCATCAAAGACTATATAGCACGGAAACTTGAACAAGAATCAAGGATAATTGAAGAGGACCGGCGAGCTGTAGAGAAGTATCAGGTTGGTAGTTTCATCATTAATACAAATTTTTACTTGTTCATTTAGCCTGACCTTTCAAGTCAACTAGAAAACTTATTCTAGTATTGCTGACTCTACTACTAATCCAACAGCTGTTTGTGTATCTCAGTGCTCTCCCAAAATAAATTCCTAATCAGGAATTTGAATGATGCAGGACTCGACAAAAAACATGAGAAAAGAGATTGAAGACCTCAGGACAAATGCCAGAATATTTCAACTTAGCAAGTGCACTGCTTGCACTTTCACATTGGATATTCCTGCAGTCCATTTCATGTGTATGCATTCATTCCATCAACGCTGCCTCGGTGACAACGAAAAAGAATGCCCCGAGTGTGCTCCCGAGTACAGATCTGTGATAGAAATGAAGAGAAGTTTGGAGCAGAACTCGAAAGACCAAGATCTCTTCTTCCAGCAAGTGAAGAGTTCAAAAGACGGGTTTTCTGTAATTGCAGAGTACTTCGGAAAAGGAATTATCAGCAAAACTAATGACGGAACCATATAATTCTCTTCATACCCAAGGGTAAAAGCACTGAACTCCGAAAATTTTCCTTTTCGATTTTGATACTTTGATGCAGTCAAGTCAAATGAATACTTTGATGGCATTTTCTCATTTATTGATCTGTCTGTTCAGGAAGGGCGGCTGAAACTTGTCAGCTCAAATGAGGCCAACATTAAAATGTGTGGCATCTGTGTATTTTTGAATGTGAGATATCCTTTGAATCTTTGATCCTAATACTTTATTGGCTAAAATCTTGTGTAAGAGGAAGTTGCTAGTGAAGTTGGAGCTGGCTCTATTGCTTGTTCTTGTTCGCATTACATAATCTGCCAGGGCTCAGGATGATGTATACATATCAAGTTGAAATATTTTGTGTGTTTTGTTTTTATCATTTGGATCTCCAAAACTTGAAACGATATAGTATATAAATTGCTCTGTGTTGGTTTGCATACACAACATAACAGGGACATCAATTTAATAGTAGCCTAAGGTCAAAGGTAGCAAGCCCAACTTGCGGTCAACATAAGTTTCGTGTAGCCAAATTTTCACTTTCATGTAAAAGAACAAAAGCAATACTAGCCAGAAGAAGACTAACAAAAGCATGTGAGCGTTTCGGCTTATTCATCTCCGAACTTTGGGCAAGTGCGAAAATTATTTTACGTCCAATGTTTGAGACAATGCACTCACATATCCTCGCGATATTTAGAACCTTGGATGTAACCATAACTGTCATACCCGTTGTTAACCCGACTTGTTGATGCGTCTGTTGGAACTTCAATCAAAAATGGATTGGATGAAACCGCACGTCAAGCTCTGTTCGGTGCTGGTCTTCAAGCTATGAAATCGTCAAATGAAGTGAGTCCGGTGTTTCCCTTGACGTTAAGTTCAGCCTCCAAAGGACTGATGCTGGATATACTCTATGGGAAAGGTTTCAAAACATGGCAACAAAAGATGTCATTTTTCCTAACCACGCTAAATAGCGATAAGTATCTCCAAGAGGATAGACTGATAGTTCTTCAAGGAAACACTGATGCTTACACCCTTGCGAATGTTGAAGCTTGGATTCATGGTAATTATTATGTGTGCAAAGGCCAGATTCTGGGCCGTTTGGTGGATCCTCTGTATGAGATCTATTGTAAAGCGAAATTCCAAACCACTCTAGATGGTTTTGGAGAAGAAGTACAAATCTGATGACGCTGGGTTGCAGAGATTTTCAAAATTTCTACACTTTAAAATGGAGCAGGTGGAAGCTCTCCAAAGGATATGTCAAGAGATCGAATTGAAGTGAATGTCGATATGTGGGATCTTCACTGTGAACAACTTCATTGAGAAGCTACCTCCGAGTTAAACGAACTTCAAGAACTACCTCACGTTGAATCTTGAGGAACTGATTCGAAGGATTCATATTGAGGCTAGCAACCGGGTTGCTCATGATAATGGCACTAAAATTCAGGGGCACGATATTAACAGGGCGGAGGAGAAGGTTAAAACGGCCAAGGTCAAAGGCAAAGAAAAACTTATATCTCCTCAGAAAAAGATCTTCGCATCTCTGAAAGTGTCAAGCTCCACGAATTTCAAGAAGAACAGTTCTGAAAAGAAGTTCAAAGGAAAGTGTCACCACTGTAAAAAAATTGGGCACAAAGCTGATGTTTGCAACAACAGGCAAAGGCTATCACTGATAGAAAAGCTCAAGCAAATCTGACGGAAGATGACATGTGTGTTGTGGTTAATGAAGCTAACATGGTGGAAAGCACCCCAGTGGAGTGGTACTACGACACTGGTGCAATCCGTCATATTTGCTTGAGCTTTTCTATCAGTGATAGCCTTTGCCTGTTGTTGCAAACATCAATTTTGTGCCCAATTTTTCCACAGTGGTGACACTTTCCTTTGAACTTCTTTTCAAAATTGTTCTTTTTGAAGTTCGTGGAGCTTGACACTTGCAGAGATGCGGAGATCTTTTTCTGAGGAGATATAAGTTTCCCTTTGCCTTTGACCTTGGCCGTTTTAACCTTCTCCTCCGCCATGTTAACATCGTGTCCCTGAATTTTAGTACCATTACTATGAGCAGCCCGGTTCCTAGCCTCAATTTGCAACCTTCGGATCAGTTCCCCAAGAGACAGAACATTATGCTTAAACGTGAGGTAGTTCTTGATGTTCGTTAACTCGGAGGTAGCTTCTCAATGAAGTTGTTCATAGTGAAGATCTCAAAGATTGACATTCACTTCAATTCGATCTCTTCACAGATCCTTTGGAGAGCTTCCACCTGCTCCATTATTGGTTTAGAGTCCACCATTTGAAGTTTAGATATTTTCCTGTAAAAAATCTCTACAACCTAGCATCATCAAATTTGTACTTCTTCTCCAAAGCCATCTAGAGAGGTTTGGAAGAATTTGCGTTACAGTAGATCTCATACAGAGGATCCACCAAATAGAACAGAATCTGGCCTTTGCACACTTAATCACCATGGGTCCAAGCTTCAACATTCACGAGGGTGTAAACATCAGTGTTTCTTTGAAAAACCGTCGGCCTATCCTCTTAAAGATACTTATCACAATTTAGCATGGTTAGGAAAAATGACATCTTTTGTTGCAATGTTTTGAAACCTTTCCCATTGAATTTATCCGACATCAATCTTTGGGAGGCTAAACTCGGCATCAAGAGAACCATTAGACTCACCTCGTTTGGCAATTTCATAGCTTGAAAACCAGCACTGAACAGAGCTCGGCGTGCAGTTTCATTCGATCCATTCATGTTGGGTTAACAGCATGTGTCACAGTCATGGTTACATTCATGTTGTCGTTGATTTCAGCCATCTACAGAAAGAAACAACAAAAACATTACTAACCGAAAATACTTAATTATTTATCTAAGCATAATAAACAAATAAATTTAATTGAATTGAATCTGGAAATTTTGCAGAGTTCGATCTGATTGTAGCTATAGGCTAAAAGCGAATTATTTTGAATTACTATTACCTTTCACATACACACTACCCAAACCCCTAACCGTTGACCACTTTCCATACCTTGAGTTATAGCATATGTACTTAGCAGAATAATCAGCAATTATTAAATTCTCTATAATGCAATAAGGTCCGGTTAACTTAGGTTGTAGATCCACAAAACCCACCTCCGGTAGCCATCTTTCTTGCTTGGGATCATATGCATAGTTATTGGTCATGCTGATAACGTATAACTTTCCTCCAAAATCAAAAACTTTTTGATTGGAATCGAATCCATGATCATTAGGGCTAGGCAATGGGTTCCAAGTCTGACCAAATATATATATATATATATATATATATATATATATCTTTTCACAGAGAGAAAATTCAAACATTACGTAGGTTGAGAATAATCAAACGGGAGCATATGAGGAAGAGAGTCTTACTCACTCGGATTCATCATGAGAGTGAACCAATGATGATTGTTACGCGTGGTCCGGTGTTGCATGTTGGGAGTGGGTAACCACAAGCATACGTAGAAGCGAATCTCAGTGTTTCCGATTTGGGAACGAACCGTGTATATCTCCGGAGAAGATAGGAGAGAGTAGAAACTCTTGGAGATCCGAGCTAAGGAACTCATCACAATTTCATTTGGAAGTGATGAAAACGATGGAGATGATGGCGGGTCGAGTAGGGGAGGAGCTATAGGATTCGCCATCTCTGTGACCAAGCTTTTTTAGGGTTCTGTTGAATTCTAAAAGATTTTCACAATTCTAAATTATGATTTACAGGTTTGGGTTGTCCATCGCTTTTGGTGTTTAAAACCGGGTCGATTTGGGCTCAAATCGGGTCAATTTATCGTCATTAATAAAATGCGATTTTGTGTTATTACACAATAAACACTATTGCATATGGGGAAATATTTAGAATTAAATAGTTTGGATTGCTAATTTTAATGAAATATAAGAGCATATACATCGGTGGTTTATCACTGGGTTCTTTTGAATTAAAAAATAAAAAGTAATCGAAAAGTGGGAGGGAGCGAAAGAAATGGGTAAGGAGATTAAACTTTTCTTTAGTGTTATATAGCCTTGTTTGCCACATGTCTCTTTCTCATTAGTGAATTAGTTTTTTAATAATTTAATTATTAAGTAAAAAATCAAATTAAATATAACTTATTAAAAAAATGTTTTGGATGAACCAAATAACCGATTCATTAGTAATCATGCTCTAATCACATTTGTGTGGTATAACGATGAACCAAAGAGATTAGGGGAAAACAAGTTGAGATGCATTAGTGGATCTAGTCAAGTCATTCCAAAATAGATAACAATGTGTTTAGTTAGGATAAACTAAAAAGTGATTCTTAATCTTACCCCAAAAACACTTTTCTATTTCATGACTGGATTTTGTAGTTATAAAAACCAAAATGTGCGAGAAATTATAAGCAACACAAATACCACTTAAAAACTAGTTTAATGATACTTATGCAAGTCAAATACCAAAATTGCATCACACGGTTCAATCGCCAAAAACAAAAACTGATAGCAAATTAGACTCTGACAGGTGTCATATCTTAACAGAATCAAACGGCTATTTCTTCCTGCGCCGAAAACCACACTTAGGAGGTAGGAGTAATGAGTGGAACCTTACCAGAGATTGATAAACCATAGCCTTTAAGACCAACGTAATTTGCTGGATTATTCGTCATTACCTTCATTGTTCTAACTCCAAGATCTCTCAGAATCTGCATCACCAACATTTCCATATCTTTTGATTAATCTTAGCAATTAACATATAGTAAAAAGGTTTGCATTTTCGTTTATTACTTGTGCTCCAATGCCGTATTCCCGTGAAGCAACGAGAAATGAAACACCCTCGATTTGATCTGATGTGTTGTTGTAAGTACGAGGCTTGTGGCTTAGGTCAATGCCTTTAGCTTCAGGACCACGTAAGTAGACAAAAACGCCTTTCCCAGTTTCTTCAATCTGTCTCATAGCAATCGCTAATTGTTTTCCGCCAGAGCTATTTCCGAATATATCATCTGTGAGACACTCCGCGTGTACTCTCACCAGAATATCCTTCCCATCTCCGATTTCTCCCTGTGTTTTATTGGGAATTTTTGGTCATAGAAAGTTTTTGAAGAAACAAAGGATGAGTTTCAGATAGGGTTTATGATTTTACTTTGACCATTGCAATGTGCTCAACTCCATCAAGCAATGACTTAAAGCAATATGCTTTGAATGGTCCCCACATTGTCGGTATAGGCGCAACCGCAGTAAACTCGACCAGTCTCTCTCTTTTCCTTCGGTATCTGCCAGACAAATTTTGTAATCGAAAAAGAGGGAAAGCATCAGTATCTGAGAAAGTTGAGTGTTCTTAATCTAAATATCACTAGCTAAACCTTGAAATGTTGTATAGTACCTGATTAAATCAGCGATTGAAATTATTTTCAAGTTGTTCTCTTGAGCGAATTGGCGGAGTCGTGGTAGTCTAGCCATGGAACCATCATCATCTACAATCTCACATAAAACCGATACTGGTTCTAAACCGGCTAACACAGTCAAGTCAACAGAAGCTTCTGTATGCCCTGCTCTTTTAAGAACACCGCCTTCTCTATATCTCAAAGGAAAGATGTGACCAGGACGATTGAAATCTTGAGGCTTTGAATCTTTTGATGCAAGGGCTAATATTGTTTGCGCCCTATCACGAGCTGAGACACCTGTCGATGTTCCCTTTTTCGCGTCCTGGCAAAAGATTGTCAACACTAAGAGTCCTCCTGTGGTTTATCCAACACTAAAAGAAACAACAAAAATCGTATTTTACTTACTACTGAAACGGTAAAGGCCGTGCCAAGTTTTTCCTCGTTCTCCTTTCGTATCACCATTAAAGGAAGCTCTAACCTCTCCAAATCTTCCCCTTTCATACTCACACACACAATTCCAGTCCCATGCTTTACCACAAAAGCCATAGCTTCAGGTGTTACCAACGACCCCGCCATAATCAAATCTCCTTCGTTTTCTCTATCCTCATCATCTACAACAATTACCAACTACAAAACACACACAAAGCTTTCACTTAATATCCTCTCCTTGTACTACACAAACAAAGCCAAAAACACCATTGCTACAAATCACAAACCTTGCCCTGTCTAATATCCTCAATAGCTTGTGGAACAGAGGCAAATCCATTAGTAGGACGATCTAAATCAAACTCTTCATCTTCAAATTGAGGTGAAACCATTGTTGTGGGAATCATTTCTGCTGCTAATGTTCCAAATGAAACCAAATCTGGCTGTAACTCAATCCCCATTGATCCATCTCCTTCCTCAGATATCACTCTCATACTAACATTAAACCTATTTGATATGATCTTAGGACAAAACCAGCTCCTTCTTAAAGGCTTTGTTCTCTTAACATCATCACTGGAGAAACAAACATAATCAAACACATATTAATCTTCTTCTTCTTGTCTCAATTAAACAAAAGGATCTAAACCTAATACAAACAGATTCGTGTATGTATAATTCGAAATAGAATTTTGATTACCGCCAAGGAAGAAGAAGATGCGTGAAGTCGGATCGGAGAGTAAGAGAAGTCATTTTCATGGAGATTGAGAAACAGAGAAGGAGTATTGTTGGGGAAGAAGATAGCGATTAGCGAACCACCACCGCCATAGAATCACTGTGTGTGTTTTTGCTGACGTGGCATTTTTTAGATATTTATGGATAAGCACACGACGACGATCGCTCTCGGAGTTAATACGATGTCGTATTAGGTGGAAACATGGATCCCCAATATGTCGGTGAACATAAGTTGCCTAGCTAGACTCGTCTTCAATTCCACTTACATTTTTTAGATGATACCATACCAGATTCGAAATTGCTTCGCAAAAATGTTAGCATTGTCCCAAGTTGAAAATTCATTGTATACAAATTTTGAACTTTTTTTTTTGTAATCAATTAAATTTAAGTTGAGAATCTATGTTTCGTGAAACAGAAATTAAACTAACCGACGAGTTCGACTTATCAATGGCACAAATTAATCCGACCAAAAGGATTAGACAATTGGTATTTAGCTAGACCAAAATACAATTTTGATTTTTCAAACATGAAATTTACTTATGTTTTTGGAATAATTGGGTTGTAAGACAAAGAATTATAGGCAAATTAGCAAAGTAACAAAAGAAAGAAAAAACCACTCTATTGTTTTCTAAAGGAATCCCTACAATTTTTGTTATTCTCCTAATTTCATACTATTTCATGGTTATTCAATTAATTGATGTTTTTCCTCAGAAGCAATTACCATTATATACATGTTACTAACAATTTAGGCAATGTTTTTGGACTAGATAAAAATTTCCTTCAAAGAAATTCAAACCTTACTTACTAATTTTTTGTTGTATTTTTCTACCAAAACTTAGATCAAAAAATAAATTGAAATATTTGATTAAAATAGTTAGTCAATTTTTTTTTGAATAATATTGCTAAATATGTATCACCATAAGAATTCAAATTTGTGTAATACATATTGTTGGAGAGAGAAAAAAAAATCAAAATACCACATTCGAATTAATTTTTGCAAAAATATCATAATGAATTGTTCATTTTCAAAAATACCACAAATTAGAAAAGAAAAGAAAAATCTAAATATTTTAAACTTTTAAAAAAAAATATGACTCTAATAAACCATAAACCCTAACATAACATAATTAACCTAAAATATAAATGATATTTCAGAAAATGATATTTTTATAAATATTTTCAAAATATGGTATCTTTGAAAAGTATCACTTGGGTTATGGCATTTCTTAAAAATTCCTCACAAATTACTCGTTGTTGTTTTTGTTTTTTATTTAATTGTTTAAACAAAAAATTTGAAAACTCAACTTTTTTTGGCAACTCAACTCAACTTAAACTAATAAAAATTGTGTATTAGTCTAAATTATAGGAAAGACTTAAGACTATTAATTTCTAATAACGGTGTCAAAACACTATGTACTACCATCATGGCCGATCTTGAGGACAGGCCTGAAGGGCATGGACCTTGGTCTCCCAAAAAAATTCAGTTTATTAATATTAGAAAAAAGTCTCCGAATTCTGAAATTTCTGCGAAACGGGCGTGTAGATTTAAAAATATATCTACAAAAAATTTTAAAAAACATTTGGTTTGGGGCCCTCAAAATTTCAGGTCCGGCCTTGACTACCATACAAAGAGATATCATTGATTGTTAAATAAAGAGCTGGACAGAATTACATAATTGTATTAAATCTCAAAATTTAGTGTTCATGAATCTTCTCAAAAGATGTAGGGTTAGATATTTGTTTCCCAAAACTTAAAGAGAAAAAATCTAAAAGTTCGAATAAAATATAAAATTAAGCTTTCACACATGGAAAGGTGCCTCTGCAATAGCAAATGTTCTGATTGACGCACCCCAATAGCATAACAGTAAGACGAAACAAATTTTAACTAACCTAAAAGACAAAACCGCATAAGTCGAGAAAAGAACCCAAAAACGGTACCCTCAATCGCCAAATTCAATCGGATAAGAACTATCTTAAGATTATAAAACCAACAACCAACAAAACGAGCGAATCTAACACTTTCAATCGAGTTTAATCAAACATATTCGGCAAGGGACACAACCAGTAACACTTACAAGAAGGGAATGCTTGCCCAGAGCCATTCGTGATATCAAGATATCAACTCGACAAAAAAACAAAGGCAAAACAGGAAGCTTTCTTCATCGACAACCAACGCTGAATCTAGAAATCAGGAGAGAGAAATACGAATTCCAGTCATAGCCTCTCTGATACAAGCAAGAGGCGGCGAAACAAGAGCCTCCCCAAATAAACCCACGACAAACCCCAGACTGAGCAGTGTCATCTTTGTCCTTTTATACCTACTACAAACAAGACACATAGCAAAAAACTGAAATAAGGAAGAGGTGGTCGGCGGCGACGCTAACATAACCGTCCACCACCGGTTAAATATGAGATTTTAACAAGAAGCAGTGGTGGTTTGTAGAAAGAGCTTTTAGGCTGAGTTTCCGTGAGAACTAAATCTCGTCAACTAAAAGATTCTATATAAACGTTTTGACTCAATAAAATATTAAAAATCTATAAAATAATCACATTGTTTATCCGTTAATTTTTTGTTTTTGCTAAAAAAATGTTTATTAGTTTATTCCCTCAAATACATTAGAGAAAGTATTTTGATTATATGTAATATATCATTCTGTCTAAAAGAATGTTAACAATGGCTACGTAAACTTATAAGGTTTCATTAAAATAATTATAAGGTGAAATGTTCAAAGAACAAAAATCTAAAAACGTTGTGAAGAAATCAAATATTACAGAAATTACCGATTTTTATAGATTATTTGGTATACGTGAAAAACACATAACGATTTCATAAATATGAGCTGAAAACCGCAATAGGTTTTTAAGATAACTAGCATGGGAATTAGACCAAGTTACAACATAGAGCATGGATACTAATGATCTCTCACCTTTGATCTTGGTTCATTTTGGTCATAGTATTCTACTTATATATTTTGGAAGGAAACATATTTATTTACAGGTATGGAATGGTACTGCCATCAAGACATGGATATATCTGTTATGGGGCTCAGAATGTGAGCATAAATGTGTCTCTTTTGCACTCGAAATTGGACGTTCGTATATGAACCATGTCACCATGTGAAAATGTAACAGCTACTACTTCAAATATATTATTCCAGAACAAGTGCAGGATATGAACACTACTACTTCAGATATGAGTAGATAGTGGGAACAAAACACACGAGGTTTCTTTTCCAAGAATATTTACTAGATCAATTGTTGAATATACATACAAGTATCACTCACCACGTTGATCTTAGCCTCACACGTTTCTAAGATCTATCCATGATCTAGAAACCACTCTCTACCCCTTAGCATTTGATTCAAGGTTTCTTATAAATCCTAACCCTTTACTAAGAAATAAGCTTCTAAGTGTTCAACCTTACAACAATGCACGAACACCTCTATTTATACAAAATAGGTAAACGGCTAAACGTACCCTTGGTCTCTACTCTTCAAAGATCTTCATATCTTTTTGGAGATATTCTCTCTTGCCTTATTTCCTTATTTTTCTCAAGTGATAAGGCAAGTCTTCAAGCCAAACTTGATCCTCACGAAATACCTTCTCTAGCTCAGCTATGTCGTCTTGGGCTCATCTCATTTTGCTTGAAACGTCTAGCCCAGCCTATCTCCTCAAGCCTGTGTCGCACAAGTCTTGAGTAATCTGCTCTGCATCACTTCCTGAAGTACTTCGTACAGCTTCAAATACTTGCATCTTCAATCTCCCCATTTTTAACATGGCGTGTCTCACAAGCACATGCACAACACAAACACACCAAACCAAAGCAGCAACCCAAAAATAGAATTCCAAACAGATTATAGAGTTATGGATCTTAAATCCCTTAAACAATATTAGCTCCTAACTTCCCCATACACTCCCCCAGAATTCAATCATTAGTGATCCGAATCAGCAACACAAATCAGAACTCCTATGATTCGAGGATCCGACGTGCTCCCCTATAAATCTAGACACATACTCCCCCATAAATGTATACACCATCTCCCCCTGCTTGTGAGCACACAAGTTAAAAACACATTCACTTAGCACATAGGAAATAGAACACTTACCTTTTTTCGACTTTGACCTCGCTTTAGCTGATGCTGAACAACCTTGGTAATCATGTGAAGGACCAACGCAATTTGATCGAGAGACTCACACAATGAGGCATGCAGTAAACTTTGTTGTCTTGTCTTCTAAACCAGTTTTCTCTTCTGAATTAGATTGCTCCTCTGAACTAACGTCCTTCTTTGTGGCCTTAAGGTATGAAGACAACTTCTGCTTCCACATAGATACATCAATTCAACTTGAGATTGCAACACACACTATCTGTTCAGAGACCCGTTTGCAGAACAAGGAAATCCAGCAACTTTAAACCCTTCGTAGATCTAATCATGAAGCCAAACACTGAGCCCGAATCAACTCATCTTTAAGCACTTGTATTACCCTTTGTAAACCTTTGTATTCCACCTAAATTCAGGGCACTGACAAATACAAACCAATATTAATCAGGAGCATCTCGCAATAGCACAAACAACGCGCATTTTCTTTCGAGATCGCAGCGAAACAGAACATGATGCTCCCTGGAACTAAAATCAAATCAGCATTTACAAACTCTGCATACTTGAAGCATAGATGCGGTAGAAGACACACAAAAATATCAACCAAATAGCCTTCGAGAGGACATCAATAATTCTCAAACTAACCGTTAGCTTACGAATCCCACCGTTGATTTTGAAGTTAAGTATGACACCATTCATTTCCCCCAAAAATTAGTCTCATCGGATTCCAATTGATCGTCCAAACGCTCTCCTGAAGATGGTCCACCGAAACTATTTTCTGAATTTTTTCAGATTCAGATGACTATTAGCCAAATGTCACCACAGTTTACGGATGGAGTTTAACTCCAATTCACAAGTCGTAAGTTTCTGTATATTCGTTGCAATGAGCTCTTTCTGTAGACACCTTAGTCATGGTATGAGTCTACCTGAGTTGTCGAGAAAATATCCTCGAAGTTGGCTCTTCACGCACTAATTTGCAGGTTTCTTTTTGCATATTTTCCTCCAAAAGATTCAACCATAACTATTGACACCCATGTCGTAATTGAGATCCATTTTTATCTGTGTAAAACTGGCTTTGTTATCTTCGCAACGGTACCAATATCAACTTCTGGTTTGTTTTAGGCCATTGGACAAAAGAGCCCACAATGTGGTTGGTCGCACCTTCTATCACCTTTGAATCTCCTTTTGCATCTCTCATGACTTGGAATAAAAATCAGACTCCCTGTAGTTCACTGCAACATATCTTTCAACACAAAAATCAGTAGTACCTACTAAGATCAAAACCAACACATCCACATTTAATCACAAGACATGATGGGAAAGTAAACTAGCAGTGATTCTACACATGTACTTTTTTAACAATTGGCTTTTGAAAACATTTTAAACACAAATTTAAATGTACCTTTTTCTTTGTTGTGATGCAGCACAAACTAACACAGGCCGTACTTCAGACGCATACATTCAGCTCGTCTAGATTCATAACGCTTGGTCATCTTTAACTCAAGTGGCTAGCTTTCACACTATCATATCTTTATCTTGCTCTTGGTTAGTTTTCAACCTTCGGTCACCATGAGAGAGCAGCTGGTATGCTTCAAACATAGAGTTTCTTTATATTTTGAATACTCTCCTTGTCTTACCATCGGATTCCTTATGTATTTGACATTCGTGTTATGAACTTCTTGAGATTTATCTCATGAATCCGCATGAACAAGGTTGTCTTTGCCTTGAAGATCTTTTTCTTTATTTGTTGCCTTTTCTACTTGGCTTGTTAACAGATGAGACAACTCCATCATTTGACTTCTCAAGAATTACCTTATGGTAAATCACTCTTCAGGTCATTAGTTTTCTTCTCCATGTGATCGTTGTGCTAATGTCAAAGCAAGACGATATGATAGGCAGCTATTTTCCACTGATGTTTCTGACTCCAAACCAAATCAAAGCCTTATGTATACCCTGAGTCAATACCTGTATCAGTTATGCACACTTCACAAAATACATCATACTTCACAAACACCAATTAAGTTTCTTAGAGTGACAAAACGATTAAAGTCCAATGGTTTTGGGAGTAAATCAGCCAATTACAAATCAGTACTAATGTGTTTAACCACTACATGTTTTTCCTCCACCTCTTCATAATTATAGTGGTGTTGAACGTTGATATGTCTTGTTCTTGAGTGATGCACCAGATTCTCTAATATGTTTAACATATTCTCATTATTGCAATGAACCAACAGTGATCCCGAATCCATTCTATAGTCTGTTGACATCAGCTCCATCCAGAAAAAGTTATTACAAGACTTTCCAAAGACTACACATCATGCTTCAGCTGCATAAAGTGATGCAGATTTCTGCTCCTTACTCATCCATGAGATTAGATTGTTTCCAAGGAAGGAATGACTTCCATTGGTACTCTCTCGATCATCCAATTTCCTTGCTCCGTCAGAGCCACAATAGTTCACAAATCTTCTGTCTGAACCTCTTGAGTACTTCATTCCCATACTTGCAGTACCTCGAACATATCTCTTAATCCTCTCGAGTGCTTCAAGATGTGACTGCTTCAGCTTGGCTTGGTATCTTACACACAGATCCGGCCTACTAACAGTAAGGTACATGCGGCTTTCAATCATGCATTTGTAGAGCTTGACATCCACATCATTTCCTTCACCGTGACATGATAGCTTAGATGTAATATACATAGGAGTCTCAGCTTCCTTGCATTGATCCAACCTAAACCTTGTGAGGAGATTCTCAACACATGCACTTTGTGAACTAAAGATGCAATCCTCATATTGAGTGATTTTCAAACCCGGAATGTACTTCAGCTCTCCCATCATACTCCTTACGACTTTTACTACAAGCATTTGAGATGTACCTCATCTGATGATGTTATCCAGAATATTAACTTCTACTGGTCAAGGTACAAGCTCTTATCCATTGGTTCAGACACCCAACTCTAGTTCATGCTTCATTGCTTGAATCCATGTCTCATCCTTAAGAGTCTCAACGTAATTTTCCGGTTCCACAAACGCAAGGTACTCCAGGACTTGACGACCCTTCTTGATTCCTCGAATTTTTCTCCCTTCATTCACACCTCCAATGTTGTAGGTTTTTGAATGATCTCGAGAAGCCCATGACGCCATCTTTTGATCTGGTATGGACTGCCTTCCTGAAGCAGAACATCCATCTGATTTAGGTTGCTCCCTTGAAGCAGTATCTTCACATAAATTGTTAACCTCTGGTTGGTCTCCTCCCTTGAATTGAGACACACCTTATACTATGTTATGGTTGACACGCATCACATGCCTTCTAGTGTTCAAATTTCCAAGCCATTGATGCTCAAAATGAAGATCATCTTCTCCCCTGAAACACTTGGTTGAGTCTTTCCACATGTAGCAGTTGTCACCTAATCGAACTCCTCTCAAGGTCGTTTTACCATACTTATCAACAGCTTTGCAGTCTATGCTTGTGAAGCTTACAGTCAATCCTTTATCACATAATTGGCTTATGCTGGTAAGATTTGCTTTCAACCCTTGCACTAAGTAAATATCCATTAGTTGGGGTAATCCTAATTCACAAATTTTTCCCTTACCTTGAACAGCTCCATGACTACCATCACCGAATGTGACTTTCCCTTTGTTCTCGTTGGTTGTTTTGAATGTTTGTAGATTGCTCATGGTGGATATGTCATTTGCCGTGAACATCCACTGTCAAAGAACCATGGACCATGCATTGTCCTCTTGTTCTTCTGATATGACCGCCATATTGCAACGAAATCCGAGTCCTGATGTATTACCTGATGCACGGCCTGAAGTACTTCTTATAGCAGTTGAATGTAAATCACTCTTCTTTACCCAAATCTGATTTCGATGCCCGTTCCATGTAAACTTTCCTTGATATCTGAGCTGCCTCACCCTTTCCTTGAGCTTATAGCATAAGGCCTTTATATGACCAAACTTTCTACAAAAGTAACATCCACTCCTTTGCTTGGTGTTCTTCTTGGCTTTGTATCTTGCTGTCTTAGAGAATCCAACAGAAACAAGTTTAACTCCCTTAGTTTCTGTTCCACCTCTTCCAGTGTAACCCAACCCACTGTAAGATTTCTCAGTCCGTCCATAGGACAATATTTTGTCCAACTGCTTTGTACCTGCAAATATGTGGATCTTCTTGTATTGCAGATCAAGTTGTGCTTGAAGCTGAACTGAGATTTCTTTCTCTGTATGTAGTTCCTTCTCCAATATATCTGCCTTTGTAGCCAGAGCTAGTTTCTCCTTCATTAACACCAAACTCTCTTGACCAAGCTTCTTTTCAGCACTTAACTCAATTTGTAGTGAGTCGACCACAACTTCAAGACGTTGTTTCTCCTTGATCAATGCTGAGTTTTCTTGTCCAAGTTTGATTAGCATTTCACGCACTTCCTTGTAGGTTTTCGCAAGATCATCATCATGTTCCTTATCAGATTCAGAATAAGAGTTGTCATTTTCTTCTTCAATGATTCCAATGAACGCAACAAAGTTGTTCAGCTCCTCTTCATCTGCACTATTTTCTTCTGAATCTGCTTCAGGAAGCATGTGTCTCTCTCCTTTGCTCTTCTGATAATTCACACACTCCACCTGAGTATGTCATATTCCTTTGCAGCTAGAACACCTAATATTTATTCTCTTGACAGTAGGACATTCAGTTTTGACGTGGTTATACCCTTTGCACTCGTAGCATAGTATCTTAGACTTCCTGGAAGCTCTGTCTGCTTCAGGTTGCTTCAGAACTGACTTGAATCCTCTCTGACCTTGTTCTTGTTCCACTTTCCTCAAGGCTCGATCAAATCGCTTAACCAGCAAACTCATAGGATTCTCACCATCATATCCATGTTCCTTCTTCTCACATGATGTTGGCGTTAAGTTCTTAGTTCTCCTGAACTCTAAAGCCACACTATCCAACTCCATCTCATGGGCCTGAAGCATCCCAACAACTTGTCTAAAGCTAAGTTCTTCTGTGTTTTGAGACACGTTCAACGCTGATTTGTAGGCCATGACTTCCTGAAGTATTTCGTACAGCTTCAGGAACTTGCTTCAAATACTTGCATCTTCACCATGACATGTATGGTGGAATAGTGGTGAGTATAGTGTTTACAATTGATTGTTATGATGAATTGACGACTAAATCGATGAATTGGACCTATTTTTCGACGTATTAAAAAGAATTTGTGAAACTATAAATTTTTATTGTTTTATTTTTTTTGTAATGTCAATTAAAACAAGGATAATTTAGTATGTAGTGTTAAAAGTATTCGTATGATATTAACTACGTAAATTCGTTACTTTCAGTTTGATTTTCTAATCGTTTTAATAAGAATTATATGGAGAAAATAAAAGTTCTGGAGAATCAGGGAAGCAAACCCAAAAAAACCCACTCATGTTGCTGTCACCGAGGCCAACAGCTCTTGTCTCCATTTGCATTGCCACGAAAGTCATCATATCCTATAACTTATATAATAATTTTCTAAATCGTACTATTATATTAAGAATATAATCCAATTATTACAGCTTTAAAAAAGGATGATTAGATTACCTTTCGAATAAGACAAAGAGATTGTGTAAAATGTTGTCCAATATCTCGAAAGCATTCTTGGTTTAGCCGTTAACAACACAAATTAATACTCCCTCCGTTCCTAATTAATAGATGTTTAAGGTAATGCACGGTTATTAAGAAAACGCATTGATTTCTACTATTTATAGTTTTCAATAAAGTTTAACCAATAGTATTTCAGTATTTGTTTTAGAATTTGTAAAAGTGCATAGAAAACTGTAAAAACTCTATATTTTTGGAACAAATTTTTTTTGTAAAAAATTCATCTTTTAGGAGCAGAGGGAGTACTAAATTTTACAATATATATAATAGTGCTAACAAATTATTAATTTGTTCTTCATAATTCATACTTGTAGAGTATATTAGAATGTTTATTTTATATAAATAATTGAACAATATATGGTTGTATCTCACATCAAATATTTTGTAAATATCGTGAAGTTACATTGTAGTCCATGATAACAAAAAAATTGTTTGAAACACAACTCATCTAATTAGTTTGATTGCAGTGTCGGTCCAACGATTTTGGATGCCCTAAACGAATTTAAAAAAACATGTCCGTTTTATATGTTTTCAAAATATCATAATTAATACTAGTAATATAAAAAATTACATTACAACTTCGAAAAAACAATACTTAAAAATAATTTGTAAAAAGAAGAGAAACCCCATCGTCCGTCGTTTATGTTCTATCTTTGTTTTAGAATTAGATTTTAATGAGTTTAAAAAAATAATTAAGTAAGATGTTGTTAAATAAAGACATACAAACAATGAAAAAGGCTTTACACATATTCTTTTTGTAAAAAAGACTAATAATGTTTTTTACATAAAAAACGTAACAAAAACTTTATCCTAAAAACACCATTTATATTGAAGGGCTCTATACAGTCGCTTTACTGGCTTATGCTACGGGCCGGCCATGTTGATTGGTTGCCGTGTCAAGAACATATCCATTTGTTTGCAAACAAAACTACATTTTTTCATTCATAAAATTTTTCATTCATAAAAATTAATCTGAAATAATATAAAATATATAAAAAATTGCATACCAAAAAGATATTTAGATTTTTGAAAGGTAACATTGCAATGGGGAATCCTATATATATGTTGGATCGTTTGAATAATAATAAAAATACATATATTTTTATTTTATTTTTTTATCACGAATGCACTTATTCCTTTCGATTACAAGAATATATGAGTTAAGTAAATCAAACGGGAATTGAAGTGCTAATATAAGAGAAAACTTTTTGACGAAGACAAACATTCCTCGCGAGAAATTCTGTTTTTCGGTTTTTTTTTCTCTAAGACAGAACGTTCAATCAAAGCCCGGAAAAGAATTACGTTACTTCTGAAATGAGGCCAATTGTCCGGAAAAATACATATATTTTCAGTTATAATTTATAACTGTAAATTTTTCTAATTATTCGATGTGATAAAACAAAATTAATCAGACTTACCACTTACGTGGTGAATATACAATTTTCACAAGATTTAAGAAAAAAGAATCTTATTGATACCTAATAAAATTAATTCTTTATTTTTTAAAGTTAGATAAATACGGATGCGTATTGGAAATTCCTTCCTACGTAGGGTTGGAGTCGATCGGAGCCGAGCTGATTATAGTAAGCCGAAGCTATATAATCTCCTTTTTAAGTTTTTTTTTAATAAAAGTTTTTTCTTTTTCTCAGTCGAGTTCCAGTGATACCGGGAGAAACCTAGAGGTAACTGGGTATAGCCGGTGGACCCCTTCAAATTGCAATCGAGGACAATGAATATTTTGAGATTTAAAAACATTTCATTTACCAAAAAAACACCCAACAATATCTACTTAACCATGGTTACATTCTAACCCAAGCTGAGTTTATTTAAAGTGAGAGAAAGTGTGAAACCAAGCTTTGTTCATATGGATAACCAAGTTCCCCAAATCTCTCTCTCCTCTCTCTGTATATAGAATCTCCATTTTCTTCATTGCTCTGCATTTCTAGCTTTTGTTCTACTCTTTTGTTTATGGGCTTATAAGAGAAACTAGATCACACCACCAAGTACTTGTTACATTAAATTGAGAATTTAAAGACCCTTTTTTTAGTGTTGTTTGATGATGAAGAGATTAAGCAGCTCAGATTCAGTTGGTGGACTCATCTCTTTATGTCCCACTACTTCTATAGGTTCTTAATTTATGCTAAATTTCAGTTCAGTCCCTCAATTTTGATGTTCATAACCAAAACTTACCATTAATTTTTCTTTTTATCTAAAAACACAGATGAACAGAGTCCGAGAAGATACGGAAGAGAATTCCAATCGATGCTTGAAGGTTACGAGGAAGAAGAAGAAGCGATCATTGAAGAAAGAGGACAAACCGGTTTAGCAGAGAAGAAAAGACGGTTAAGTATTAACCAAGTAAAAGCTTTGGAGAAGAATTTCGAGTTAGAGAATAAACTTGAACCTGAGAGGAAAGTGAAATTAGCTCAAGAACTTGGTCTTCAACCTCGTCAAGTGGCTGTTTGGTTTCAAAATCGCCGTGCTCGTTGGAAGACAAAACAACTTGAGAAAGATTATGGTGTTCTTAAATCCCAATACGATTCTCTCCGTCTTAACTTCGATTCTCTCCGCCGTGACAACGATTCTCTCCTCCAAGAGGTATAAAATTGAAACTTTTGGATCCCAAAACTAAAAATTGAAACATTTTGCTTAAAGATTGAAACTTTGGATCCCAAAACTAAAAATTGACACTTTTTGCTAAAACGGAAACTTTTTTGCTAAAAATTGAAACTTTTTTGTTTGTTTTGGTGCAGATTAGTAAACTGAAATCTAAACTTAAAGGAGGAGGAGGAGAAGAGGTAGAAGAAGAGAACAACGCCATGGAGAGTGATATTTCCGTCAAGGAAGAAGAAGTTTCGTTACAGGAGAAGATAACAGAACCACCGTCGTCTCCACCACAGCTTCTAGAACATTCGGATAGTTTCAATTACCGAAGTTTCACCGATCTACGTGATCTCCTTCCGTTAAAGACTGCAGCTTCTTCCTTCGCTGCCGCAGCTGCTGGATCTTCGGATAGTAGCGATTCAAGCGCCGTTTTAAACGAAGAAAGCAGCTCTAACGTTACGGTGGCTCCGGTGACTGTTCCCGTAGGTAATTTCTTCAAGTTTGTGAAAATGGAACAGACGGAGGATCATGATGATTTTCTGAGTGGAGAAGAAGCTTGTGAGTTCTTTTCCGATGAACAACCACCGTCTCTACACTGGTACTCAAGTGTTGAACAATGGACTTGAGATTGGAAGAGATTTTGGATTTTAAAATGCTCTGTTTTGCTACTCTGGATTCGACGGAGAAGATGGAAACAGAGGAGGGCAAATTGGGAATAACGGTGAAAAAATTAAGACGGTGAATGGGAAAAATAAGAAGGGTTAAATCTGGGCGGGAAATAATTATTTTAGGGTGAATTTGTAATTATGCTTTTTCTCTAAGCGTTTCGTGCACTTGTTTGTAATTAAGGACCATGAGAAATTGAGAAAGGGGTTAAAATTTAGCAAGGAATCTTTTTCTCGTGCTAAACATAACTTTTATTAATTTTATATATTGTTACATTATTACAAGTTACAACACAAACATACATTTTTTTTAAAAGAAAAATCGTCTTAAAATCCAAAATCTCCTTCAAAAATGTTTTTTAATTGGTCGAGCACTCGATCTCGCTCGATCGAAACGGACTCGACCAGTACAATATTGTGTACCATTAAGGTCAGGCAAGAAAATTGTACTAATTTACTTTGTTATCTCAAATGAGGGGAACCGTGTTGTGAAGTTTTGTTGTCTTAAAATTAGTAATGGTGTTCAAGGAATATAGCCTTTTTCATTACTAGAGAATTTTGTTCAATTTATTTGAATTGAAAAGTCTGATATAGTATAAAATTGTTTTGCCATCAATTTATACTTTATGATATGGTACAAGCGGGTTCAAAAAAAAATAGTGATACATGATAAATGGGTAGAGATGATAACATAAATAAAAGCATCAAAAATACTGGTAGATAAAATATTAAGATAAAATTAGAAAATAAAAAGAAATTAAGAATTAAGAATTAGTTAGTTAGTTGGACTTAAAATTAATAATTAAATTTATTTTTTATCGTATAAAAAAGTAGCTATACAAAATTGCGAAACAAAACTCATATGCCGCCAATTTATCGTCTAATTTTGTAATTTTATTTTGAACGACTAGATTTTATTTGGAAAATCTGTTTTACTGTACATTTGCTACGGTATCAATTTCTCAAAAATGTATGGATTACCTAAACAATATCATTAGGTTTGCTTCAGATTTGATTAGATTCAAATCCGAGTTGTCTCGGGTTGTGTAATCAACAGTGTTTAATCACAATTAAACAACTAATTATGTTTAAATGTAAACTAGCAAAGCTATGGACAACGTACGTTTATCTTTAACTATTTATCATACTAAGTTACTAACTTACTAAAATATAATTTATAAGATTAACACGAGAAGCTACAACATTAAATAAATATCTAAATCCATTTATATAGTTTTTACAGTTAATTTAACTAAAACATGCATTATCGACGATCAAATCTTACTAACAGTGTTAGATTAATATCAGTATGTTAAGAGAATTTTTTATGTGTTCTACAATTATTATTCAGTATAGTTTTCTACATTGCAATTATAATATTTAAAATTTAAACTTAAGTGAGGTCAATTTTTGGTTTAGTGTTTGTATTATTTCATTTTATATTACAAAGTTGGTTAGTGTCTTTATCATAAGAGAATACAATCGCGCCCTAGATTACCATTGATTGCTAATTTTTTGTGATTGTGTTAGAGACAAATTATGTTGTGCTCTACAGTCTACACTAGACGTACAGTCCCTAGCTATATGTAGAGTCTACGATTGAGAATAGAGTATAAGGTATATGGTTAATAGAGAAAAAGCAAATATCAATATAGTCTATAATTTTAGAAATCAATATAGAGCAACTATCCCAAAAATATGGTGTACATAATTTCAAATTCTAAATCAATATTACATCGTATTCTCACTTAACATCACTCATTTGAGATGCTGGAATAAGAAAGTAGAAGAACAACAATTTCCATTTAGAATTCACTACAGACAAAGTTTTACTGCCCATTTATTTATCTCTTTCAAGCATTTTCTGCATACCTCACCCAAGATAACGTGAAAGTAAATTAATTACAAACCAACAACAAAATTGAAAAACTAATTAACCCACACTGATACTTCAGTTTGTTTTTATATGCGATTACTACGTCTTATTACTCCCTCGGTCTCTTAATAGATGATTTTTAAGGTATTTTCATACATATTAAGGAATCATTTAATTTTTTATTTGTTCACTATAAATTATGTTATATCATCAATTCCAAAATGATTCAACCAATGAAATATTAATCTGCAGAATTCATATAGTCAAAAACCACAATTAATTTTGCATAGAACTTGAAAATATCATCTAGTTTGAGACAAAAAAATTCTCTAAAACATCAGTTAAATGAGACGGAGGAAGTATTTGGATTTAAAGATTATAAATAACTGAGGTTTATATATTCGATAAGAGACTTAAAATAGCTATATAGTTTGGTTAGATTTGCTACCCCAATAATTTATTTAAAGTATACTGAGATATATATTTTGAATCGGATATTTAGGTATTGACCTATTTTTCAATTGACTGCTTAGATATTTCATATAATATTAGGATATATTAGTTAGGTATTTCATTATTCATATATTAAATTTACACGTTCCATAATATTTAGCCACCTAATTCAAGTTCGAATCTACATGCCAATGTAACTAGCATGGTATGACAATTAACAAATCTAATGGACCCAAACAAATTCAACGAATCCGATAATAAAAGAAACGATACATTTATGTTTTCGACCTGTTCTGGTTAGATGAAAATAACTAGGATTAAAGTGATCGATTTATATTTTGTTTTGCGAAACGCTTGTTCAAGTCCCACCAATGACTACATACAATGTTAGAGCCTAGGTTTTGCGGCTAAAAAGGGAAATTTGTTAAAGTAGGGGTAGAATTTAGGGGTTTTAGAAAACATGGGGGATAAAAGTAATAGGACAAAAGAAGGAAGAAGAGAAAGGCAACACGTGATTGGACATCAAAGACATCTTTTCTTTCATAATCCCACGACCACGACATATCTCTTCTATTTTTTCTTGATTTATATAAAGCATCAAAAGTCACTTTACCATTTTTAGACAAATATGAAGAAGTCAAAAAATAAATACCGAAGGACAACAACTGTATCTCCTTGCCATAAATCTTGATTCAAGACTCAATCTAATACTAATTCTAGATAGAACATCTTATCCAAAAGACATTTATAATTACAGTATGATTCATGACCAAGGTTCTTTAACCGGTGGATATTTCTTATGACAATCTAAAAACATTTCAACTTAAAACGTTTACAATGATCAACTATGATTAAATTTGCAGTGGAAATATGTGTCATGAAAGAATTCTTACCATTCCATTGCAGTTAGTCCAACAACACGTACATGTGGTACAACAGTTATTCCGTTTCCGTCGCTATTTTATGATGGTATATGGTATTAGATTTTACATTTTATTGTTCATTTGTTATATATCAGAATTGATAAGATTTTGTAAATTACTTCAGTCATTGTTGGTTAGTTTTGAAATACTTAAATATCAATTAAACCTAGCTAATATAATACGGAGAAAAATAAAATCCAAGACACAGGAGCTGAAATCCTTAAATTTTTAGATGAATTCCTTAAATGTCACCTAGAATTTATCACACTATCAATAAAAATGTTTTTACAATAGGGTAGGGACTACAATGTGTGGGAAAAAAAAACAAAGTTATAGGAGATAAAAGAAATTGATTCGATGAAAGAAAGGAACTATTTTAAGAACTACAAGAAAAAGGTAATGCATTTTTTTAATACATTTCTCGATAGATAAAATGGTACTACTAGTAAGGGTAAATGATGAAGGTGCTTTTTGGAAGAAGAAAAAGGTGGTCAGTCGTGATTGTGCGCGTACGTGAAGTGGAAGCATGAGCCATCATTTTTAGTGAATCTTCTTACAATTTTTTTTTTTTAAAACGAGATGATGATGATGATCAATGAAACCTTCTGACACATTCAGAAGCTATACTCACGTCATGAATAGCATCTGAAATTGAGGCAACCAAATCTTAACCTTACACAGTAATCAGTATCTCTATCTTTCACTCTTTTTTATACTAGTACTGTTCCCTCCCTTTTTAAAAATAGATGTTTAAAATTATGCACACTTATTAAAATAACGCATTGATTTCTACGAAATACAGTTTTCAATAAAGTTTAACCAATAGTGTTTTAGTATTTGTCGTGAAGTTTGTAAAAATGCATAGAAAATTGTAAAAACTCTATCTTTTTGAAACAAATTTTGTTGTAAAATTTGTATATTTTAGGAACAGAGGAAGTATTATTTTTCTCATATTTCCTATCTAATACTATTATATTGTTTCAATCGTTTCTACTGTTATATACTATACCTATTTTATTTATAATAACTAGTTTCTATTTCACTAAGAAGGGTAATGTTTTTGTCAACCTTTTGAATATGTTTAATTTTTTTTTTTTGCTAAAAAAATATGTTTAAATATTGTGTTCTCTTGAATAAATAAAGTTACATGTACGTTATTCTAACCCCACCAAAGTAGAACTATTAAACAATTTAACCAACAGAAAGAGAAAAAATTACAATGAGTGGATTCATTGTTTCTTTATCGATACATTATTTTGGATATATATATATATATATATATATATATAATATGTGTGTGTTAAAATAATGTATCAAAATTTAAATAAAAGTATGTGAAGTAGTTGTCGTGTGGTAATAAATAGAAAGAATTGGTGATGTTTGTGACCTCTAACTAAAAGTCTAAAACGAACGGTGACTCAAATTAATGTTTCTGTGAATTTGAGAAATTCAATCTATTCAAAAGCTTACAAATACACTCGTTCATTGTTATTCTTTTCACAAAAAACATCGTTGTTATTTTATCTTTTTATAGCTATTAATTTTGGATTTATTGTGTACTCTCTATTTTTTTCAAAGTCAGCGCGATCTATCATAATGAGTTGTAATTAAGAGGAGAACTTGAATCAGTATTTGTATTATATCTGTTGAGGTTTACATCTCATGATGATTAGCTGAGGGTGAACTATATTAATTTGCCTAAGTTGTGGTTTTTGAATACACATTTAAATTAGAAAAAAATTGTATGGTTAGGAGATGAGTTTACAAAAAATATTATCTGCAAATATGATCATGGCTTACCGAAATCAATAAATCGATCGAAAGTTTAAATGACGTGAAAAAAACTGCAGTGGAAATGACGAAATATTCATCTAAATTGTTAGAGAAAACATATCACTATGCAACATCTTGATAATCGCTGAACAATCCATTTTGAATTCTATATTGTCTACTTTCACTCCACATAGCCGAGATTGATATTTCTAAATGAAAGACTGAAAAACTAAAGCAATATAATTTTTTTTTCTCAATTCCTTTAAAAATCTAAATTATATTCGTTGATAAAATAGTTTGTTATGTAATTATTTACTGAGTCGAATTGTGGCATAATTTTACGTAATTATTGGACGATATAAAAACCATGATATTATGTAAATTATGAAAATATTATGTGCTTATCTACTTACTATTAAATCTTCATTTTTTAACTACTATATATATATTCTTGATAAAAGTATATTTTGCAAGTGTAGTATGTTAATATTAGAGTTTAGACAAATCAACGTATGTTATTAGTATCACGCAATATAATTAGATATATATATATATATATATATACATTCAAATAGCTCTATACTGTTTGTATCTATATTATCTTTTTTTTAATTCTATAGTTTATTATACTTTTGGGTAAAATGTTAAGAGATTATTTATTACTTATTAATTATATTTGAACTGTATGATGATTTTAGATGATAATAAAATAAAAACTACATAGTAGACTACAAGACAGACTCGTATAAACAAATTTCGTTTATTATTCATAATACGTGATAATGTTTTCAAATTAAAGTGGATTTAGTTGTTACTTTGTTACTGTGTAACCTTTTTTAAAAATAAAATAAAAAAACAGTAGGATGTGATTCCAAATTTTGTGATTTTTATATTAATTTCCTTTTTCTCGTGTACTGACAAATTGCCAAAAATAGGGCCCACACTGTAGCTTCTTTTCTTTATACGAAACTAAATGAGAAATTAGGGGGCCCACAATACCCATGTGACGTGGGACCTTAAACGCATCAAGAAGATGTCGTTTTCTTCGTAGCCATTTGTCACTATCACTTTTGCATACAATTTTAATTAAAAACCTCGCAGGAAGGCTAAGACGGAGGATGATAGGCACGTGTACGGTCCCCCTCTTGTTATCGCTCCGATCATCGACAGCTCAACTAATCAAACTAGTCACAGCCGTCCATTTCACACTTATATATCGACACGCCATACAAAGGTGTAGATCAAGAAACAGACTATTACTGTTGACGTAGATTTTATGCATTTATACATATTTATTTTCATTTATCAATACTTTGTTGGGATTGTAGTACGTATACAAATTAAAATGAAGGTTTTGTTCTTTAACTTTTTTGGTTCAAAATTTTAATAAAAATGACATAAAAATACAAAAATTTGATAGAAATTAACCTTTTAAATAATGTATGAAGTAATTAACACAGTGTTAAGAAAATAATGTATGAAGAACAATGATCACATGATTATCATTTTTGAGAGGTGAAAATTTGATTTAATTCATGATTTAACAAGACGACTTTCAAATATTCTGATCTCATTTTAATTCTCTGTTTTTTTTTTAATAAATGTAACACACATTGTAAACAAAGTTCTGAGATGTATAAACATTTAACAATTCATTTCAATTATCTTTATAAATAATTAAATGAATAATGATAAAAACTGATGAGGAAAGACACATGCATTATTATAACATAAAAGTCTATTTTAAATTTTACATGAATACAAAATAAAATAATCTAAAATAGAAAAATTACAAAATATCATAAATTTGATTGGTATTCATAATATATATTTTCAATCCAACAAATATATTATATTTTAAACTGACCACTTAAATTTTTTGGAATGTGTTTATATGTTTGAAAATTTTATTTTACATAAATGAAAATCAACTTATTTAATAGAGAATAAACTGTTGTTGTCTTGTATGATATAATTATTTTATGTTGTCTTGGTTTTCGATATATGCTTTAGTTAATTTTGTTTGTTTATATTTGCTATTTTTTCATGTAAATGTTTCACTTTCTATCGGCAAATAACACTGAAGGTTGTAAGATCTCTATAATCCTTTTTTTCTTAATTTACTACTCCCTCTGTATTTGAAAGTATTAGAAAGAATGATCTTTTAGAATTTTTTCCTTGTTTTTGAAAGATTAATTTTTTACATTTCAATTAATAATGGCAAATATTTGTTTTACCCCGTAAAGTTGCTTCATCATGCATACTTTTTTTATTAGAAAACAAAAAAATAAGTAGAAATAAATAAATAAATACAAATAGCTATTGTGTCTTAATATGTGTGAAAATTCTAAACATCAATCTTTCAAATACATAGGGAGTATTATATAGGGGTTTTAATGAAAAAACCCCTCAAATATAGTTTGATCCATTTTAAACTCCTCAAATATAAGATTAATAATAAAACCCCTCATGTATTAGTCTGTTAATAAATAATTCTCTCCATCTACACTGACGTTAAGACTTTAAACTACCTGACATTAAATTATAATTTTACGTTTTGACTCTAAAAATCGACACGCAACAAACCCTAAATGGCAAAGGTCGATTAAGAGAGATTAAGAAATATTTGGTTGTTCAGATTAAAACCAAAATCGAGCAAACTGCAATTTGCTTAAGAGGATATAATTCGTCTTTAGCTTGCAAGATAACGAGGTAATATTTTATTCATGTTTACGCTTTCTATTCTAAACTAAACTTAAATTGGATTTTACACAATGTTATTGTTTTGAGAATTTCATGTTGCAACTCAAGTGCTATCATATTTTAATTTTTTTCTTCTCTCTAAAACTGTAACCAAAGCAACATATCTTGTCTCTAAAACTAACATTTTCTGCAGGACTCAACACAATTGTTAATGATCCAATATTTCCTAAGTATTCTAGAACTTAAGTCCATCGATGGGAAGAACTCTTGAATTTGAGATTTTGCGCAACCATCATGTCGTTTTCTAGAGATAAAACGTAAAATTATATTTTAATGTCAGGTTGTTCAAGATTTTAACGTGTGTATAAACGGAGGGAATTATTCATTAACAGACTAATACATGAAGAGTTTTATCATTAATCTTATATTTGAGGGGTTTAAAATGGATCAAACCATTCTTGAGGGGTTTTTTCATTAAAAACCCTATTATATAAACACAACAAAGCATCGTAGATTTGATTAATTAATTAGTAGCTATAATGATCATTATATAGGTTTTCACTTTTCAGGACTCGTATTGAAACTACTTTAGTTAATGAAGTGCATCGCATTTCGATCCACTAGCTATTGGTTTCTACGTGATTCATTCTTTTGCATGATTTTCATGCCTAGTATAGAAATTCTTTTCAAAAAACAAAGAAGCTGATGTTCACAAAAAATCAAAACAAAGAAGCTGATGTTAATTGAAAATATACTACTACTATATTATATGTCTACTCATATTTTTCTAATTCCTTTCGTTGGAAAGCCCGTTACATTTTTCAACCAAAAAGAGCCCAACATAGGTGCTCACAATAAGTCCTTTCCATTAAGTCGTTATATATACTCTCTCCGTTACTTAAAGAGATATGTTTAAGGTTATTCACACTTACTAAGATAACAGATTGATTTCTACAATATACAGTTTCCAATAAAGTTTAATTAATAGTGTTTCAATATTTGTTTTGAAATTTGTAAAAGTGCATAGAAAACAGTAAAAAAATTATCTTTGAGAAACCAATTTTTTTGTAAAAAAATTATCTTTCCGGAAAAGTGGGAGTATTTTTTTTAAACGTATGAAATGATTTAATATTTTATTACAAATTATGAGAGAATTGTTACAAAGACGATTTAAATACGGACAATTCATTCCGAACTCCAGTAAATCCACGAATCATTCATACTCCATGCTCTAATGGATATTTTCTACCTTCAATGTGTGTAATCATGGCGAACAGTTCCAATTGCGTAACGTTATTAATCTACAGATTTATTAATAAATCGTAATAAATGAGGATCGAATCCCATACTTCTGGGTGTAGAAGCTTAATTAAATATTTGGTCAACCATTGGGTCAAGGGGACTTCCACAATCGTTATGTAATGAATATGAAATTACTCTAAATTTAGAGCAAATTATTTAGATTCTTATAATTAATAAAAATTAGTCCAAAATCTAAACTAATAAGAGAATCTAGTGGCTAAGTTTATATATTTTTGATGGAAGAATGAAACTGTTGTTTAGCAAAAAAAAAAAATGAAACTCTCGTCTATAATTTTTATAAAACTTAAAATTTATATTTTCAGAACAAACTTTCTTTATATGCAACCATAGATGCTTCTACGGTTCTACCACAAATAGTTTATGTAAAACTTACAGTTTTGAATAGTATGAAACTAAATTGCGTACAATTAAAAGGATGTAGAAACTCGTTTTTTTTACTAACTGGTGTGCCAAAGATGTTAAATATTGATGTAGTCTTGAAAATACAATTTACGTCCATGATTCATCAACTAATGGTTCAATGCACATTATGTTTAATACTCAAAAAAGTTTTTAAAAGACATCAATTCATAGATATATCAAGAAAGTGTATAGATACAAAGAACCAATCTCCATTAATATGAATTGATAAAATATATGTAATTAGTTCTTAATTGATTTTTATAATTATTTTGATTGATTTTTATAATTAACTTGATGTATTGTGCATTTATATTGATGATTTGTAATTGAGCCTATGTAAATTCATTTCTCCATTCATTGTAGAAATAAAGAAAATTTTTGGAAAATGAAAGAGAATTTTCTCTAAAGTCTAGGCTTTGTTAATTTGCTTGTCTTTTCTATGGTGTGTGATTCCTTTATAAAACAAGTGAGATCTTTGTCTTTATATGCGATTCATATAGATTTTGATTTGTGTACTTATCACAAAGGCATTCCGCATTTTGTAAGGCGAACTTCGATCCATTCAAGCCGTAAGTCTTGAAACCGTGTGATGAATAAGCTTGGTGCGATTCTGAGTCTTATATAATTTATAAATATAATTATGCTTAATTTAATCGAAAATAAAATCGCATCAAGGAGAATAATTGTTAAATAGCACTACAAAGACTTTTAGCGTCCCTTTATGTAGTTTTTATTATTATTATTTGCGTAGGAAGACTATCGAGGCTTGATCAATTATTTAATCGTACTATTGAGTGTTGCAATTTTCTTTAAAACCAATATCATATACATAAACAAAACCTTTTCCCTTTCACAACAAATATCATTTTTAATAAGTAACTTTATTTGTAAAGATTTGTTTTTATACTTTTTCCGGTTACCAATTTCATTAATTTCTAAATCGAGAATACAAAACTAGAAAACTGAATTTTTGAAAAACAAACTCTACATAAATAGATATATACACTCTATAGAGTCTATACTGAGAAAAATACATACATAAAATGAATTTGATTATGTTTTCCGTAAACAAACTGCATTCGCATCATTAAAACGAATATATATTTGATCTTACTTTAATGGCTGATTGTATTCATAAATAACATCTTTTGGCTAAATTTCCAAACTGCATACTGCATGACAAAATCCAATGTTTTCGGAAAAAAACTCTGAAACCGATTATTTGATACCAAACACTAACACTTTGACTTTGACATTCTCCCGATTGGATCCCAAGAGAGCTTTATTCCTTCTTGCGATTGGTTTCTATTGTTGTCCCACAAACTGAAGATACCAAGATAAAAAATCCAAATTACGTTTTTAAACCACATATATGGTAAAGTGTTGAAAACTATCGAGAAAGCCACTTCAATCTCGAACCAATTAGGATAAATTGGTTAAGAGAAAATAGTAAAATGAAATCAGTAACATGAACTCCGACAATACAACCATTGTGGGCACCGAAAAAAAGCTCTACAAGAGAGAAAGAAGACAACTAGCCACAACCATAATCACATAAATAGAGAAGAGAAAGAAGAGAGTAACAAATATCTTATTCATCTCAATTTTCTGAAATTTGGTTGGTATTGAATCCATAGAAACAATAAACGAAATCTTTTACTGGAGGAGATAGATCGAAAGATAACGAATGTTTTTGGAGTTATGAGAGAGTTTTCTCATGTGATAGCGAAATATTTCATGAAATTTATTACTATAAAATATTTGGAGAAACGAGAACTCAGATTTGCCATGCAATTGATGAAGATAATGATGTAGTTCTCTTGAGAAAGTCTCCCAAGAAATCGCCCATGGCAAAGCGGAATCGTCGCTTCCTTTATCTAAAGTTTAAATGTAGAAACCTCTCAGTTTATGGTTTAATGTTTCTACATATGTATAAAGTTCGGTTGCTAAAGTATATAATTTTCTAGAGATCATGATTCATGCAAGGTTATCAAAAGTTTCAATGTGATGTGGGTAAAATCGTAGGGTCTTTCGTGTTATAGATTAGTTATTCACTACATAACATTGTGCATATAAACTTCTTCTTCTTCTTTTTCTACTAAAAAACATTATGCATATAAACCCTACGTCATAAACAATTGGAGAGAATCTTATACAACATAATCGGGCGCGTGGATCTACACGCGCGGCGATTTCCTTTCAACCACCACCGTCGAACTTATCTCCTTTACCTCGTCTCCTCCGCCTCTCCGGTCTCTGGTTTCGACCAGTGCCGTGAGAGGGCTCGCTTCCCTCGCTTTCTGTGTTGATTCTCCGGCGGCTTTCTCTCCTTAACCAGCTCGATTTGGTCTGTTCTCGCGGCGAGTGGTGGAGATGCGTTTGTGTGTGGCGGTCGCATCATGGCGAAAGGGTTTTCTCCGGCGAGGCTTTTTGGCTTGTCGACGGCAATTGGTCTTTACCGGAATATCAGCTGCTTCCCTTCGCCAACCTCATGCATGTTGACCGGCGTAGATCTATCCGTAGATCTATCTTCCCAACGAGTTTTCCGGTGATGGAGATTCCAATCCAGTTAATGAGCGACGTCAATCGCTGGTTTTTGGTTCCTCCGTCTCCTTCGGATCTCGATCTCTACCAGATTCCTTCGGGTAGATCCGCCGTCTCTCTCTTCATTCCGGTGGTCGGTACGCTTCTCTTTGTTGGTTGCAGTTACGAGGATGGCTGCAGTTTCAACCCGAGTTGTTTTTCATGTCCCTTCTAGCTAGATTGAGTGTGGTCCTTGGGTCGATGATGGTCAAGATCTCAGGTGGTTAGAGACGATTTCGTCTACTCCGCCCGAGCCTCGATCTTCCTGTCATTCTCCGTTTGGGCTTGTTGCAGGGCAATGTTCTGGGTTAACGTTATCAGGGCTTTGTCAAGTCTCTGATATGTCTCGCCTGGTCTTATGGTGTTGCTGCTTTTGGCATAGTTCAGCTACCGGTGGTAGCTACTGACCGTGTCATTGTGTGTGCTTCTTCGTACATCAAGCCGTGTTAAGTTGGGTTAGGGCCTGGTGTTGTTTTGTGTCTTGCTTCTGATGAGGTCTTGTTGATGTTCTTGTTTGCTCGTGTGTGGGCTTGGTGGTCTTAGGCTTATAGCTAGAGGAGGAACATTTCCAATTGTGATCGTTTGTTGCATCGTTCACTTGTATTGGTTTGTGTGGTTTCTACTTTGGTAAGCTCATGGAACCGCTCTCGCGAGAGGAGGTCGTGATCGAAAGCTATGAGACTTTGCCGTTGACAACCCAATTCTGGACCCCGTTTGTTTTGCTTCTAGTCCTAAGGGTCCTCGCTTCACCAGCCTATGCGGTTTGCTAATACAAGTTCGTCTCTTGCTTCAGATTTAGGATAAGCAAGCGCATCGATATCTCTTCGTGTTGCTCCATTAGTCTTCGTGCTAGTGTCGAATCCACGGATTGAAAACTATTTTGTAATATGTTTTCATGTTTTTATCTTTTTTGCCATGATTTCATAAAATAGGTATAGAAACAAGCTTTGTAAACCTAATCTTTTCATTTTAATGAAATATTAACATTTTTAGCAAAAAAAAAAAAAAAACCCTACGTCATAATATTATCTATTGTTATGAAATTATTGATTCAGAGAAGAAATTTATATCGCAGAGGTTCATACGTATGTTTGTTTGATTGTATATGCATGTAGTAGTAGTAGTTTTACCCAAAAAAAAGGTGCATGTAGTTAGATTGGTCTATATTGTTAATGGTAGATCATCACTTGTAATAAGATAAATAGAAAGTTTTTCAAACGGTGATATAAAAACCAAAAAGAAAAAAAGATCTTAAAATTATACAAAGTTTCAAGTTTTAGTTACTAAGCACATATACTAAATAGAAATATATAATAATCTGTTAGTATTAAATATACAACATAAAAATACTCATGCATGATGGATTTTCTTACGGATTATTATCATGTAGTATTTGGAAAAAATTTACAAAGAAGAAAAAGTATATAGCAAAAAGTTGTAACATATTTGATTTAGAGAATAGCACATAACCTTTGTTAGCTAATCAAAGAAAAAGTTTGGAGATCGAAAATTACTTTGGTTTCGGGAAGAACGGAGAACAAAAAGTTAACACTAAACATGTGTATAATTCAATTAATAGATTAAAGATACTTTGACAAAAAAAAAAGATTAAAAATTATATAATTGGTAACACAAAGTAGTATAACCTTTTTAATAGTACAAATTATAAAATAATAGTAAGAGATAATAATGCGTGACAAAAAAGGTAGTCCATCCGTTTCATTTTAGTTGTCATTTTAGGTGATTTCACCTCAATTAAGAAAACATTTAATTTTTTTGTTTTACCCCTAATTAATGTGTTTTTCATTTGATATATATAATTAATAAACTAAAAGACTATGGATAAAAATGGAAAATCAATCATAAATCTACATTGAAAATGTAAAACGACAATTAATTTGATACAAAAGAAAAAACGTAAAATGACAACTAATATGAAACGGAGTGAATAAGAGATAATAGTAAAATCATAAATGATACTCCCTCCGTTCTTTTATGTTTGATATTTTAGAGTGATTTTTTTTTATTTTTTTTAGATTGATGTTTTCAGTTTTCTATGTAATATTAATTGTGATTTTGAGTTTTTTACTGTTTAAATTATGCAGATTTTTTTTCTATTGATTGATTTTTTTTATAATTGATGATAAAACATGTTTTGTTTAAACAAATTTAAAAATTAAGTAATTTTTTAATTTGTATGTAGAAACTTTAAACATCAAATAAAAAAGAACAGAGGGAGTATAAAATAGGGAAATTGGCCCCAATAATAGCTTTTACGGTCAAAATTAATGATCTAACATTAGATTTAAAAAAATTAGGTGAATAGCATTCGCATTAGATAGAATGACTATAATGCCCTTTGTTAATTTACACCATTTATTAGAAAAGAAATTGAAAAACAAAAACTAAAATTACCAAAATAAAGAAAATCATAATTCATTCTCTTTCTTTTCTTTTCACGCCTCCTTTTCTTTTTCTTTCTTTTTCATCTTCTCTTTCACGCTTCTTCTTCTCCACCTCTTTCTTCTTCCTCTTTTCTTTCTTCTTCCATTGTTATTTCTTATTTTTCTCTATACACACCATAATCGATCTCGTCTTTCTTTGATGATCTACAAAATCAATCACTTTATTTTACATCATTACCATGGATAAAAATCTCAAATCAAGGATTAAGATGATGATTTTTATCATTCGTTAAACTCTCCATTGTCGTTCTCTGTAAAATTGGAGATCGCTATATTTAACTATATATTTTGAAATCAGTATAACAGGTAATGATAATAGTTAACTATATATGCTATTCTTTTTCATTATGTAGACTATAAAACGTAAATATGTTTCAGATAATAGTCAACTATGTATTAATATGATACTATGTTTTGTAGTCAACTATGTTATGAAATTAATAGCCAACTTTATTACGAAATCAATAGTGAACTATATTAACAAAGTAACTATCCCACTACAATTTTTACGTAGTCAACTATGTTATAAAATCAGTATATTAAACTATTATATGAAAATAGTTAACTATAGTATGACATATAAAACATCACAGCGCCCTTTCTCTATCCCCTTTTTCACCTGCACCAATAGTTGACTATCTCACCAACACAATAATAGTTAACTATTACACAAATCGTCAGAATAGTGGACTACAGTTACCTCTTCAATTTTCTTCGATCCACTGCCAATCTCCTTCACCATGTTTGTCACCATTGCAAAAGTTGAAAGAGTTCTTCAAAGCTATTCTCGAAAACGATTTGTGATGCCAAACCATCATTGTTACGGCTCCTTTTATAGCAATCTCGCTAATTAATCCACAAAATTAATTTTGATTTTGTGAATCAATCTTCAAACCTTCAAAAAATCTCGCTAATATTAGATCAAAATCAATCATCCTAAAAACTCCATAATCACGATTCCGTTCAAAGATCAAAAAGATCGGAAGAAATCTCAATAAAGACCCAAAACTATCAATTTACTTTTACCCACGATTGATTTTTGCATATTTTATTTTTCAGATTTTTTATTTTTTCTGCATAATTTTAGCTCAATTGAATATGGGTAAATTGGTCAAAAAAATTATTCTCACTGTTACTCACCTAAATAGTTCCCACGTGATGTTACATCCTTAATTTTTTTCCTAAATCCTATTATTCAGCTAATTCTCCCTATAAAATACTGGTATGATATAAAATGGCAATATATTTTAGAGATAATTACTCAAAAGACCTTTTTAGATATATGGTTTACTCAAAAGACCTTTATTTGTTTGAGCTCTAATTTTTTTTGCTAAAAAAGGTTACAAAGACCTTTAAAAAATGGCAAAACCGTTTATTAACGGTTTTGCCACTTAAAAAAAAAAAATGAACATATTAAAAAAAAGGAAAAAAAAACGTAAACCCAAAAAACGTTCTTCTTCTTCAACTTCTGCGTAACCGGCAACGATTTTGGCGATTGTTCAAGCGACGTTGATTTGACGGTAAGTTTCGATTTCTTTAATGAGTTTTCGCCTTCTCTATCCATGAGGAGCATTCGGTAAGGAGTTTTTACGGAAATTGAAGTAAATTTTGCGTCCGTCGGTTTTAGGTTTTCGAAATTCCGGCGAAGCAAAGTTCCGTCAAGCGGTGGGTTATCGATTTTGTGCATTGAAAAGAGGTATTCAGTTTATTTAACCGTTTTTGGTTTGGTTTGTGGAAGTCTTGTATGAATGACGAAAACCCTAATCTGAAATCTGTATATTTATTTCAGTTTCGGTTGTGAAAACCCAGATTCCGGCGTCGATATTCGCAGATAAAAGTAAGAGAAAAGATTGGTATCGTAGATTTGTTAATCTCTGTGGTGGTAGATTTATTTTAAGTAGCGGTAGATTTATTGTATGTGATGGTAGACTTATATTTTATGTGATGGAAGACTTTTGTTTAATGGGACTTATTTTCTGTTTGATGGTAGACTTATTTTCATTTGATGGTAGACTTATGTTTGTTTGATGGTAGACTTATTTTCGTTTGATGGTAGACTTCTTTTCGTTTGATGGTAGACTTATGTTTGTTTGATGGTAGACTTATTTTCTGTTTGATGGTAGACTTATTGTTGTTCGATGGTAGATTTATTTGGTAGACTTATTTTCATTTGATGGTAGACTTATTTTTGTTTGATGGTAGACTTATTTCCATTTGATGGTAGACTTATTTTATGACATGGTAGATTTATTTTATGTAATGGTAGATTTATTTTATTTTATGTTGAATAATTAATTTACTTTTCATTTGATGGTAAATTTATTTTGTTGTGATGGAGACTTATAATTACTGATTTGTGCAGATATGACTTCCTCGATTGTTCGAAAGATATATCCACCGAGAAGGTTTCCGGCTGGATTGGCACCATCGGGCCAAAGAAGCATGCATCACAATTGCATGTTGAACGACTTTGAGAAAATGGGGGAAGCGGTTGGTGAAGACGTGTACAATGATATAATGAATAATTCCTCAGTTGGAATTATTCTGAAGCTTGCTGCACGGAAATTCAATTTCTCAGGTGCGACGGTGACTCATTTCCTGGCTAACCAATTGAAAACTGAAAGGTTCTATGAGATGTGGTCCTTGTTTGGTGGTCGGCCAGTTAGATTTTCGTTGAATGAGTTTGAAGAGGTAACCCAGATGAACTGTGGTGAGGTTGATGCAAATGATGGTTGGGACATTGACCACACAAAGTTTTGGGAAGAAATTGGTGTCCCAGTTGGGGAGGGACCAAAGTGGTCTGAGCTGTTGGTCCTGTTTGAAAAAATCAGGACGTGGAGTGAGGAGAAGAAGAGAATGATAGCGCTGTTGTTTATTTTGCATGTTGGAGTGTATGGTTACGCTCGTGATAGTAGAATCCCTTTGAAAGCTGCAAAAAGGGTGATGGATCCCGAGGCTTTCGAGAGGTATCCATGGGGACGAGTGTCCTTTCAATGTCTGATTTCGTCCATGCAAGTAACGGACATGAAAAAGATCACACTCCATGGGTGTGTTCATGCGTTGCTTGTTTGGATTTACGAGGCAGTTCCCATTTTAGGGGAAAGATTTGGGAAGAGAAGAGAAGGAGGTGTTCCTATGCTACGTTGGGGTGGAGGCCGAGGAAGGTACAACCTGGAACAGGTGATGGAGGAGGATAAGAAATCCTCCAACAACAACAAGGTAATATTCATTTGATGGTATACTTATTTTTGTTTGATGGCAGAGTTATTTTCACTTGATGGTAGACTTAGTTTGTTTGATGGTAGACGTTTTAGGTCTTTGATGGTAGACTTTTTAGCACTTTGATGGTAGACTTTTTAGCACTTTGATGGTAGACTTATTTGTCTGTTTGATGGTAGACTTATTTGTCTGTTTGATGGTAGACTTTTTAGCACTTTGATGGTACACTTATTTGTCTGTTTGATGGTAGACTTTTTAGGTCTTTGATGGTAGACTTTTTAGCACTTTGATGGTAGACTTAGTTTGTTTGATGGTAGACGTTTTAGGTCTTTGATGGTAGACTTTTTAGCACTTTGCTGGTAGACTTTTTAGCACTTTGATGGTAGACTTATTTGTCTGTTTGATGGTAGACTTATTTGTCTGTTTGATGGTAGACTTTTTAGCACTTTGATGGTACACTTATTTGTCTGTTTGATGGTAGACTTTTTAGGTCTTTGATGGTAGACTTTTTAGCACTTTGATGGTAGACTTATTTGTCTGTTTGATGGTAGACTTTTTAGGTCTTTGATGGTAGACTTTTCAGCACTTTGATGGTAGACTTTTTAGGTCTTTGATGGTAGACTTTTTAGCACTTTGATGGTAGACTTATGTGTCTGTTTGATGGTAGACTTTTTAGCACTTTGATGGTAGACTTATTTTCATTTAATGGTAGACTTTTATTAATAATGTCATTCTTTTTTTTTGCAATAATGTTCTTTATAGGTTCGTATCAGACACTTAGTGGTGAAGCCTCTGGAATTCATTTACCCTACATGGATTGATAAAGAAGATTTCAAACTTAATAACATGATCCGCGACATTCTTGGTGGATGCATGGATGAAGATTTTTGGGAGTTAGATGCTCCGGTTGCTAAGAAAAAGAAGACTAAGACTAAGGATGACTCTCCGGGTTATAAGAAAAAGAAGAAGAAGGCTAAGGTGGTTGAGGAAAGTGAGGATGATGATGAGGATGAGGATGACTCTCCTGTTAAAAAAAAAAAGAACATAGCGAAGAGCAAGAAGATGAAGGCTATTGTTGTTGTTGATGAAAGTGAGGATGAGTCTCCGGCTCAAAAGAAAGAGAAAAAGAAGGAGAAGGAGACCGAAGGTGGAGTTATTGGTGAAGTGCTTAAGCTCCTACAGGGAATGGCGAAAATAAGTCTACCATCATACAGAAAATAAGTCTACCATCAAACACAAAATAAGTCTACCATGACACAGAAAATAAGTCTACCATCATACAGAAAATAAGTCTACCATCAAACACAAAATAAGTCTACCCATAACAAATAATTTACCTGAAGCTGTTTCTCCACCGCAGTGGTCAAGGTTGTGGTCATTAAACTTGCTTTTTTCCTTCTTGTAGCAAACCACCTTGTCAACATCGACCTAATAGTATCCAGAAGTTCCACTATTGGATACCCGCGCGCAGGAGATAGGACCTTATTAATAGATTCCGCTATGTTGCTTGTCAGGAAGTTATATCTATGGCCGGGAAAATGCACACGAGTCCATAAACGAACATCGGCTCCCTCTAAATAAGTATGAAGAGCAGGATACAACGACTCAATCTGCCCAAATAACTCATTAAACTCTTGAAGTGTATATGCCTTCGCTGCCTTCTTCACTAGTCCGAATGATTCTCCACCTTTGAATTTCAGCAAAATGTTTTTATGCAGATGATATGTGCAAATACCACGACAAGCACGCGGGTATACCTTCCCAATCGCCTTCGATATTGATCTATGCCTATCTGAGATAATCGCAAGACCTTCATCATCTGCTATTACTCGGCTTAACTGTCTAAAGAACCACTCCCAAGACTCATCATTCTCAGTATCAACAACACCGAAAGCGATAGGAAATATGTTAAAATTTCCATCTTGTGTCGTGGCAATCAGTAAAGTACCTTTGTACTTACCTTTCAAATATGTCCCATCCACCACAACTACCTTCCTCATATACTTGAAACCATGTATGCTTGCACCAAATGCAAGGAAAAGAAACTTGAACCTATTTTCACCATCGACTTCCAGCTTTATAAGTGTCCCTGGATTAGCTCTCCTAATCATGTATAAGTACGTGGGAAGTCCTTCGTACCCATTCTCAGCGCTTCCTCTAACCAATTGCCTTGCATACTTTAATGCTCGATGGGCTTTCCAATACTCAACCTGTAACCATCGAACAGAAAATAAGTCTACCATCAACAAGAAAATAAGTCTACCATCAAACACAAAATAAGTCTACCATCAACATCAACATGAAAATAAGTCTACCATCATACAGAAAATAAATCTACCATCAAACAGAAAATAAGTCTACCATCATACAGAAAATAAGTCTACCATCAAACCGAAAATAAGTCTACCATCATACAGAAAATAAGTCTACCATCATACAGAAAATAAGTCTACCATGACACACAAAATAAGTCTACCATCAAACAGACAATAAGTCTACCATCAAACTAAAATAAGTCTACCATCGGTTAAAGTACCTTTATTCTGAAACGTTTCCTTATAGCATCGGCAACATGACTTGGCAAGACTGTTGGTCCAACACCACCAATGAAATCTTTGTAGAGACGACCTAACACCTGATACGTTGCTTTACGAGCACGGGTTGAACGATCAGTCACAGAACAAGAGTGGTTTCCATTATAAGTCTTGATATGGAAACTGGGACTGTCTCCAATAGTTGAAGCACGAACCCTCCACGTACATCCTTCCACCCAACAACTAACCGTCAACAACGTTGGAGTTGAGTGTCCGACGTTAAAGTCAAACTTACGTGCAACAGAAATAATCTCCAATCTCCTCTCCAACTCCTCTTTTGTGGCATAACGTTGCCCAACCGCTAAGTCTACCGACCTCATTTCTAACTTCATGCCATCTGGAATCGATGGTAGACCCCTTTTCTTCGGTGGTAGAGTTTCCATGGCGGCGTCGTCGTCATCATCTGAAAGTCTACCACGCCTCCCGTATTCATCATCGTCCGAGCTTGCACCGTCTGAATCGTCGCAATAGTCAAATCTACAATCATCATCTTCATCATCTTCATCATCTTCATCTATAGGTTCTCCCTTCTTGCATCCACTTCTCTCTCTTTTAAACTGTTTTTTTGCTTTTTCACTAATCTCCACGCATAGACGAATCATTTCCTTCTTATGTTGTTGTACAAAACTCTTGAACTGTCTTGAATTTGCAACGAAAATCGGTGGTGTATCTACAGCGAAGCTTGGTAAAAGGTAACTCAATTTTACCTCAAAAATTTGTTCATCGATTCCGAAATCTTCATACACCATTCGAAGGAAATTGTTGAACGAGGTTGCATGATCTAACCCAAGAACTCTACCACCTTTTGAGTTGTCAACCTCGAACGCCCATCCATTCTTCGAAAAACTCCATCTACCACAGACAAGAACAATTTGTTCCATTGGACCTCGTTCAAGTTCACTCCAACAAGTTCACTCGTTCGAAAAGCACTTTAGAAAACAAGGAAAGTTAAAAAAATCACTTCGCAAAGATCAACCTATGCGGCTGGAAACCCTAGTTCATCACCATTGTTGCTGGTTTTCGTGCAGTCTATTTTGAAAGGGTAAAATCGACATTTCCGTTCCCTGCAAATAACTCTACCACCTACCACAATAAGTCTACCATCAAACAGAAAATAAGTCTACCATTAAAAAAAATAAGTCTACCATCAAACAGAAAATAAGTCTACCATAACAAAACAAAATCTACCATCAAACAGAAATAAGTCTACCATCAAACAAAAACAATACTACCATCGAACAGAAAATAAGTCTACCATCAAACACAAAATAAGTCTACCACCAAGTACAATAAGTATACCGTTATAACAAATAAGTCTACCGTCACTAAGTTCGAAAATAAGTCTACCACCACTATAAATTCCTAAACAGTAAATAAGTCTACCACCAAGTACTATAAGTCTACCACTATCACAAATAAGTCTACCGTCACTAACTTCGAAAAATAAGTCTACCCGCTATGGGAAAATAAGTCTACCGCAGATAAAATAAGTCTACCGTTCGGAAATAAACAAGTCTACCACCAAAGGAGACACAATAAGTCTACCGCTCAAAAATAAGTCTTCCGCCACATAAATTCCTAAACATAAAATAAGTCTACCACCAAGTACAAGAAGTCTACCGTTATAACAAATATGTCTACCGTTATAACAAATAAGTCTACCGTAACTAAGTTCGAAAATAAGTCTACCACCACTATAAATTCCTAAACAGAAAATAAGTCTACCACCAAGTACAATAAGTCTACCGCTATCACAAATAGGTCTACCGTCACTAAGTTCGAAAATAAGTCTACCACCACTATAAATTCCGAAACAGAAAATAAGTCTACGACCAAGTACAATAAGTCTACCGCTATCACAAATAGGTCTACCATCACTAAGTTAGAAAATAAGTCTACCACCACTGTAAATTCCTAAACAGGAAATAAGTCTACCACCAACAACAATAAGTCTACCGCTATCACAAATAAGTCTACCAAATGTCTAATGTGAAAAAAAGTCTACCGTCACTAAGTTTGATAAAAAGTCTACCATCACTAGACCAGGGTAAAAACAAATCTACCGCTTCTATCGCTAAAAACGCATAAGTCTACCACCATTGATCCTAAAAAAATAAGTCTACCAGTCAACGGTTGGTTTCGTTGACCGAAAATACGAAATAAGTCTACCGCTAACTATAAGTCTACCACTACGACAATAAGTCTACCACTACTAAACACAAAATAAATCTACCACCACGCTAAAAAAGTCTACCGCAAAAAATAAGTCTACCGCTACTAAAATAAGTCTACCATCACTATAAATCTACCGCTGCTATGACTAAAAATCTACCACCAAAGGAAACAAATCTACCAGTCAAAAATAAATCTACCATCGAAGAAAAATAAAACTACCGCTGAAAATAAGTCTACGAAAATAAATCTACCATTCGAAGAATAAGTCTACCGCAGAAAATAAGTCTACCGCTACGGGAAAATAAGTCTACCGCAGAGAAAATAAGTCTACCGTTCGGAAATAAGTCTACCACCAAAGGAGACACAATAAGTCTACCGCTCAAAAATAAGTCTACCGCTCCTCAAATAAGTCTACGGACAAAAAAATAAGTCTACCAGAGCTCAAATAAGTCTACCATCACATAGCGGTAGACTTATTTTTTTTAGGCGGGAAACTTTCGCGCCTACGCGGCGCATTTCATTAATGGCATTTTTGTAAATACGTTTTTTGTTATCAAAGGAAAAAGGGTAAAACGGACTCGAAATTAGCCCCAGTAATTAAAATCTAAGAAGGTTGTTTGAGTAAGGCCAAAATCTAAGAAGGTTATTCTAGTAAGTCTCCCTATATTTTATCGTACCACTATTTTTTTATCATTACATCGAATTTCTTAATAATGTCGCGAAAACGTTTTGATTTTATCTCGTCCAAAAATATAAAATATGAAATGTTGTTGTCGAAAAAAAACATAATTACAATATGGAGAGTGTCTCTTTTTCCAAACCATTACAAATCTCTCTTTTGCTATGTTCTTTTAATGTTTACATTAAACAAAAACCAATAAATATTAGTCCTAAATAGTTTTAGACACTCGTGTAGTCGTGTTTTCGAGGGCCCGCTGGAAGAAAATCAAATGCTTACTGATGAGAAAGACTATAACAATGGCATTGATGGTGTAATATTTTAAAGCAATGTCCAAAATTTTTAAAGATGATCATATATTTTAGAGATAATTACTAAAACAACCTTTTTAGATGTTTGGTTTACTCAAACAACCTTTAAATTTTGAGTTTTTATTTTTTCAGCTAAAAAAGGTTACAAAGACATTAAAAATACTTGAAATTCGTTTATTAACGAAAATGCCATTGAGAAGAAGAAAAACAACATAAAACCAAAAAAAAAAAAAAAATCAGATTTCAACTCTTCTTCTTCCTCTTCCGGCGACTCAAATCGCGACTTCTTCTCCGGCGACGAAATTCGTTGCTTTTAACGGTAAGATTTGAAACAAATCATGAGTTATCTTCCTCTCTATCATTCACGAGTGTCTTGAGTTCGGATTTATGAACTTCAATATGTTCTTCGTTCATAGGTTTCGAAATTCCGGCGAAGGAAAGTTCCGACGAGTGTTGGGGTTTCGTTTTCGTGCGTTGTAGAGAGGTAATCTCTTGATTCTAACCGGTTTCGTTTGGGTATGTTGAATTTTTGTAAAATCACGTTTTAGTCCAAATCTGAATTTTTTCCAGATCTGGATTTTTTCCTGATCTGGATTTTTTCCAGATCTGGATTTTTGTTTGATGGTAGACTTATTTTTTGTTTGATGGTAGACTTATTTTTTGTTTGATGGTAGACTTATTTTCTGTTTGATGGTAGACTTATTTTTGTTTGATGGTAGACTTATTTTCTGTTTGATGGTAGACTTATTTTTTGTTTGATGGTAGACTTATTTTCTGTTTGATGGTAGACTTATTTTTATTCGATGGTAGACTAATTTTATGTTTGATGGTAGACTTATTTTTGTTCGATGGTAGACTTATTTTCTGTTTGATGGTAGACTTATTTTCTGTTTGATGGTAGACTTATTTTTTTTCGATGGTAGACTAATTTTCTGTTTGATGGTAGACTTATTTTTGTTCGATGGTAGACTTATTTTCTGTTTGATGGTAGACTTATTTTCTGTTTGATGGTAGACTTATTTTTATTCGAGGGTAGACTAATTTTCTGTTTGATGGTAGACTTATTTTTGTTCGATGGTAGACTTATTTTCTGTTTGATGGTAGACTTATTTTTATTCGATGGTAGACTTATTTTCTATTTGATGGTAGACTTATTTTTTGTTTGATGGTAGACTTATTTTATGTTTGATGGTAGACTTATTTTCTATTTGATGGTAGACTTATTTTTATTCGATGGTAGACTAATTTTCTGTTTGATGGTAGACTTATTTTTATTCGATGGTAGACTTATTTTCTGTTTGATGGTAGACTTATTTTCTGTTTGATGGTAGACTTATTTTTATTCGATGGTAGACTTATTTTCTGTTTGATGGTAGACTTATTTTCTGTTTGATGGTAGACTTATTTTTGTTCGATTGTAGACTTATTTTATGTTTGATGGTAGACTTATTTTCCAAGATGTTCTAATTTCCATGAATTTCTTTACAGGTATTCTTTGTACGAGCAATGCGTAACCGCATGAAAATTGTAAGGAACATCCAAAAGATCATGAAGATGGTAGAATTTTATGAGACACACACGTTCTGATTTGTAATATAAGATACAATTGTTATGGTAGAGTTTTTGCAAAGAGATTCAAACATTATGGTAGACATCTATAAACATTTTTTTGTAGTGTAATGAATGAATTGACAACATTTATGTATGGTTAAAACATGACTTCTGAAATGTCTCTATAACCATTACAAAATCCTGAAAACACGAGTACGAGTTCAAATACGAGTACGAGTTCATACGAAAAGATAGAAAAAAATATATGAAAATATAGTACATACTAAATATATCACCACTTGTATATAAATTTACCATCACTTGCATGATATAGGTCGAACCGGGTTTAATAGTGTCTTTAAAAATAATAATATATATATATATAAATACATAATATATATAGTTTTTGTATAAGTATAATATCCAAATATATGAAAATATATAATATATATAGTTTTTGTATAATTATAATATCCAAATATATAATATAACTTTTAAATAAACATATTTCTAAATATTAGTCATGAGAAAAATCATTTTAATAACAAAAAACTATTCAAAAACAAAATTTAATGAAAAATAGTTAAGTTTATATGAAAAACAAATTAAAACATGAAACGATAATAAAAATTAACTAAATTCAAAACTAGTATTTGTTTTTATAAATTTTAATTATAAAAATTAAATATGAAAAATGTTAAAAAATGTAAATTTTCAAAAAAAAAAGAAAAAAAAAATTCAAACCCGGGTCAACCCAACCCGAGTAGTCGGCCGGTTCACGGTTGAACCCGGTCCGACCCCCGGTCCGGTTTTCAGGAAATAAGTCTACCAGCCAAATAAGTCTACCACCACTATAGTTTCCTAAACAGGAAATAAGTCTACCACCAAGTACTATAAGTCTACCGCTATCACAATAAGTCTACCAAATGTCTAATGTGAAAAAAAGTCTACCGTCACTAAGTTTGATGAAAAGTCTACCATCACTAGACCTGGGTAAAAACAATTCTACCGCTTCTATCGCTAAAAACGCATAAGTCTACCACCATTGATCCTAAAAAAATAAGTCTACCAGTCAACGGTTGGTTTCGTTGACCGAAAATACGAAATAAGTCTACCGCTAACTATAAGTCTACCACTACTAAAACAAATCTACCACAACTAAACACAAAATAAATCTACCACCACGATAAAAAAGTCTACCTCAAACTATAAGTCTACCGCTACTAAAATAAGTCTACTGTCACTATAAATAACTATAAGTCTACCGTCACTATGTCTAAAAATCTACCACCAAAGGAAACAAATCTACCAATCAAAATAAATCTACCATCAAAGAAAAATAAATCTACCGCTGAAAATAAGTCTACGGAAATAAATCTACCGCAGAGAAAATAAGTCTACCGCAAAACATAAGTCTACTGCTAAGGGAAAATAAGTCTACCGCAGAGAAAATAAGTCTACCGTTCCCAAATAAGTCTACCACCAAAGGAGACAAAATAAGTCTACCGCTCAAAAATAAGTCTACCGCTCGTTAAATAATTCCACGGACAAAAAAATAAGTCTACCACCACATAGCGTAGACTTATTTGTTTTAGGCGGGAAATTTTCGCGCCTACGCGCCCCGCTTCATTAATGACATTTTCGTAAATACGTTTTTTGTTATCAAAGGAAAAAGGGTAAAACGGACTCGAAAATAGCCCTAGTAATTAAAATCTAAAAAGGAACCCAACATCTAAGAAGGTTTTTCTAGTAAATCTCCCTATATTTTATTCAAATATAAACATATAAAGCTTCCAAGTCACGTTAAGTTGTCAATAAGAAAGTAGGTTTTAGCAAAAAAGAAAAGAAAAGTATGATGTGATCATTAAGAATGGTCTCTTTCAAAGCTTTAATTATGGAAAATTTTAATATTCTAATTTGGGAAATTTAGAGTTGTTGCAAATTTTCTCTAAATATAGATTAATGTCATCATTTCATCGCATAGCCATAGTAGACTGAGCACGGATCGGATTATAACTTCTATTTTCGTTTAAAACTCAAACCCAATTTGTATTAAAGATACAAAAAATTATTATTAATCTCAGAGCTGATGCGAGTATTTTAAAAAATGGAATACGGCTAGAAGACCCGTTGAAGGAAACAGCTTATACGGCTCATATCGGCTGAATGGATAGCTAATTTTTTTGTTTGTCTTGTCTCGAACTAAAAATGACACGTGTCGGTTTTTGCAAGTGGTCCTGAGGAATAGTTCGAGTCAGCAATTAGTGGGACCTACTTTTTTTTGCAGATATTCAAAGTCAAAAAATTCGGCCTTTTAATAAAAAAACATTTTTCGCCAAAAAGAAAACTTTATTGCTGGCTGGAAAAAAGAAAGAAACTTTATCATATGCGTCTGTCTTCACATTTGCACACAAGGAGTTACTTTGTATTACACTAAATCCAATGAAAAAATCGAGTGAACGTTACAAGAATCCAATATCACTATAATTTTTCTTTTATATTACATCGGTGTAAGAAATTATTTATATTCATTTTACAGGCTTTTTTTTCAAACATTTCATAGTGACAAAGACGATTCAAACATATACCATAATTTTATTTTGTATTTAGTATTATGTATCCAAATTTCATCAAATATACCAATATATTAATTTTGGAAGTGCACCTATGTTTTGAGTTTTGACATAAATAGTTATTCCGTAAAAGCACGACGAATAAAACCTAACATATGAAATGGCATACACGCAAAGCAAACCGAATGTTACATGTTTTCGTTATAAGAGTCTTTGCTAATATAATAAATGGTTTTTAATGAAAAAACCCCTCAAGTATAGTTTGATCCATTTTAAACCCTTCAAATATAAGATTAATGATAAAATCCCTCATATATTAGTCTGTTAATAAATAATCCCTTTCATCTATACTGACGTTAAAATTTTAAACTACCTGACATCTTATTATATAAAGTAGAGTTTGTCAAAATTGTAATTCACGAGATCTTGCCACGTGTCTAATATCGATCAAGATGATGACATGTGTAAAAAAAATAAAAACGGAAAACTAACAAAAAAAATGTTAAATAATTAAGTAAATAGTGAAAAAAAATTGTAATAGTTTAACTTAATTAAAAAAAAAAACTAACAAAATAAATTGTTAAGTGACTAACTAAATCGTGAAAAGGAAAATTCTAATAGTTCAAACTAATTAGAATTTTTTTTATAATAATCTAAAATAATTAGGAAATAAAATAAAATTTATAATCCAAACTGTATATATAAAAAATTAAGAAAGAAATCGAGAAGATATATAAGTGGAAAAAAAAACTGAAAGTATAGAACGAATAGTTAGTAAAAACATTAACCTAAAAAGATTATAAAAATAAATAAACAAAATTTATAGAGAAAATAAAAGTATCTTATTATATAAAGGAGATGTGATTTGAATTAATTTATATTTTCTATCTTGCGGTTAACAAAATGTAATTTATGATAAACAAATTGATAATTATACGAGTTTCAACTTAAAATACGATTATACGGGTTTCAATTTAGAATCTACTTATATGTGTTTTAATGTCAAATATAATTATAAGAATCATAACTATATAAATAATCAATTTTAATATCTAATACCCGCATATTATGCGGGTCCTAATCTAGTTAAATTATAATTCTACGTTTTGGCTCTTAAAATCGACACGCAATAAACCCTAAATGGCAAAGGTCGATTAAGATTAAGAAAGATTTGGTTGTTCAGATTAAAACCAAAATCGAGTAAACTGCAATTTTCTTAAGAGGATATAATTCGTCTTTACCTTGCAAGATGACGAAGTAATATTTCATTCATGTTTACACTTTCTATTATAAACTAAACTTAAATTGGATTTTACACAATGTTATTGTTTTGAGAATTTTATGTTGCAACTCAAGTGCTATCATATTTTGATTTTTTTTCTTCTCTCTAAAACTGCAACCAAAGCAGCATATCTTGTCTCTGAAACTAAAATTTTCTGCAGGGCTCAACACAATTGTTAATGGTCCAATACTTCCTAAGTATTCTAGAACTTAAGTCAATCGATGGGAAAAACTCTTGAATTTGAGATTTTGCGCAAACATCATGTCGTTTTTTTAGAGATAAAACGTAGAATTATATTTTAATGTTAGGTAGTTCAAAGTTTTAATGTGTATGTAAACGGAGGGGATTATTCATTAACAGCCTAATACATGAGGGGTTTTATCACTAATCTTATACTTGAAGGGTTTAAAATGGATCAAACTATATTTGAGGGGTTTTTCATTAAAAACCCTATAATAAAGTACAAACATAGTTGATAATTTTTGGTAGTTTGAGTTAAACCTAATTAGTAGTCCTTTAAAAATGTTTTTTTGTTTTTCATCCCAATTTGTTAGTACATTCAGTTCAAGTATACTATTTTCTTTATTCTATCGAGTCCATTAAATATAGTTTCATTTTTGTGTGTGTGTTAAAAAGCTAAAATCAAACTCGCATATACCAAGAATTCTACACAGGACATATGAAAAAAACAGTTTTTTCTATATAAATACTAGTCGATTTTCTCAATACCAATTAATTTTGAATTAGAAATCTACAACTTCACATCATTTTTTTTGTAGAACATCAATTACAATTTTACATTAGTACATATAAACTATCAAATTTATATTTATACTGTATCTATCGATCATAGCATATATTTATAAATAGTTTTTAGGATATGGAATGGTAGATATATCTTTTAAAAGGCAAATAGTAAAACTTTAGAAAATACACATTGACAAACTAAAAAGAAAACAAAAGAAACGATGAAGGAAGAGAGAGTCGCTCTCTCGCTCCGGTGAGGAATAGTCTTAAAACGGCGACGTCTCATGCAAAGCTAATGCTAGTTGCAGTCTCCATCAACAGTGTCCGCTTCCCACACGCCACGCCACCAAGATCGCTCTTTCCTATCCGTCTATTACTTTTGACTTTTCGGCCTCATTAATTACATTTTGTTCTTACCAAAACTTAGAAATTTTATTTAATAGCTCGGGAAAAATGTAAAATAATTATCAACCGCTTTTCAAATTTAATGGATCCATTGTTTGACATACATATACAAATAGTGTGATTAGTTAAAATATTGCACAGTTTGAGTAAGTACTTTTTATGATTTTGCAATGATCATTGCTTAACCAAGTATGCAAGAGATGCAAATGATCAACATTTTCGTTTTTATGATTAATAGTTTGTTTACCACTACAAACTTATTAATCAAATTTTTTTTTTCATTGTTAATTTTGTTGGGAATTTGGAAATATTAGCAATTTTGTTGTTAGAATTAGCAATCGTCTTTTTTGTTGTTTTATTATGTTTCTTTCTTCTACGTGGAAACGTATTTATTTACTTACATTTCATACATCAATTATCTAATTGAAGTTAGGATTACTATAGAAATATATTCGTCAATCCCCAAAATGCTTTAATGGTCAATGTCTCATTGAATGCAACAACTGAGTGAACGTGAACAACAACACAAACTCACAAAATAAATCTTTTATTCAAGGTTCTACGTAAAAATCGGATCAAGTCTAATATTTTTACGTAATAGTCGGGTCAAGTTAATCTTTTTTTTTTTTTCATCTGAAAACTTCATCGATTGATCAAACGTTCCAAACTATACAAGGAATTTACAACTTAAAAAACATCAACGAGGGTGCACCTTCTACTAATATCAGAGGGAAACAAAATGGTCCTAAAGACCAGGCTCACACTAGTTTTGAACCCAAAAAATTGTAGACGTAGCCAAAAGAGGATTAAACACTCTCATCGCGGAAAACATGTTGTAACCAAGCCGGAAAAGATTGAGCAACATACGACTGCATCCGGTTTTCCTTGGTTACACTCCTTTCAATGAGAGAAGCTCCTCTGTTAGCTTCAACACTTTCCACCACCAACTTCCAATCGGAAAAACGTTCCAAAGCTTTTAGAATCTCTCTACTTTGGTACCCAAAATAAGGCCATTCCTTCGGCCTTGTAGTAGCTCCAACAAGCTCATGGAACTCCATAGCAAAAATGATGTGATTGACCTTATGGAATCCCATACTTTCGAAAGTCCAGAGTAAAACTAGGAGCTTAGCCTCATCCTTCTCTGAATTGGCTTGGAAACATCTCCTACTATGCATCACCACAACACCTTTGTCATCCCTTAGCACCCAGGCAGCTCCTACTAGACCTTTGTTCTTGGCCCAAGAGAAACCAACATTACACTTAAACCACTTATCAGGAGGTTTCCTCCACTTCTTCATTGCATCCATTCTATCTGTTACCACCAAAAGACTTTCAGTTTTCGCCAAACACTGCGCCTGAGTCCACTGTTCGCACTCCGCCTGAGCTTTCAACAACACTTCCAAGGCTGAGAAACACTTTCCTTCAAATAGTAAGCCATTTTTGTTCTTCCATATATACCATAAGACCCAAGGAATCACTTGTCTAACCTGCAGAGGAACCAATTTGTTCTTATAGCAATGAACAACGTATGAAAAATTTGGGTAGAAGGCTTGTTTGTGGAAGCCATGTTCTGGCCATAGAATATTGGATAAGGCCCAAACTTGACGAGCAAAAGCACAAGAGAACATGGAATGGTTGATGGTTTCCCCTTCAAAACCACAGAGCTGACATCTAGAATCCACATTCATGCCTCTTCTATTGACCAGATCAGCTACAGAGAGGGCCTCACTAAGAGCTTTCCACAGAAACATCTTGATTTTGGGGCTTGTTTTTAGCTGCCAAACCTCTTCTTTTAAAGGATTAAATGATGGTCTCATCTCTGCCTTCTGAGTGCAGTCTTTGTGATTAACACTGTTGATGAGCCAGTATCCAGATTTGACCGAGTACATCCCACTTCTGTTGTATCTCCACACCCAATAGTCTTTTCTTGATCTTAGGGGTCTCATTTTAACAATCCTGTCAATGTCCTCTTGAAAAAAAATTCCTCTAACTTCTCTCTACTCCAGCCACTGCCTCCAGGATCGATGATGTCTTTGACTCTCAGGTTCAAATCAATGAGAAGATTTTTCATCAAAGGAGCCCTCATTGGCTCGCCTTCTATCCATAGTTCTAACCACAGAAAAACAGAAGAACCATCCCCAATCTTCTTCTTTAAACCCAAAACCAGAAGGTCTCTACCAAAAAGCAAGCTTCTCCAACCAAAAGACGGTCTTCTTCCCATTTCAGCCTCTAGGAAAGCCCCATCCTTGAAATATCTGCTTTTAAGGAAGGTAGCTAGGAGACTTTCTGGTTCATTAAGGAGCCTCCAAGCCTGCTTACCTAGTAGAGCTTGATTAAAACTTTTAATGTCTTTTAATCCCAAACCTCCATTAACCTTGGATAAACATAACTTCTCCCAACTGACCCAATGTATCTTTTTCTTTTCTTCCTTAGCGTTCCACCAGAAGTCAGCCATAGAGCTAGTGATCATAGCACAAGTTGTCTTTGGAAGCTTGAAGCAAGACATTGCATAGACTGGAAGAGCCATTGCCACTGCTTTGAGAAGGATCTCTTTACCCCCTTGAGAAAGTAATCTTGCAAACCAGCCTGACATCCTCGATTTCATTCTTTCATGTATGAAGGCCAACATATCTATTTTAGAACCGCTGAAGCACTCAGGTAACCCCAGGTAAGTCCTAGCTCTACCTTCACTAATAATTCCAGTGATTCCTTTTATAGCTTGTTTCACCTCTTCTTGCACTTTATTGGCAAAGGTCAAGGAAGACTTACTGAGATTCACAATCTGGCCAGTAGCCTGACCATAAGTATGAAGAATAGCCTGAAAAGCTTGAATTTCCTCCACCACTGCCTTGCACACAAAGAGGCTATCGTCTGTGAACAGCAAGTGATGAATTGATGGACCATTAACCGAGAACTGAAGGCCACTGATTTTCCCTCTAAGCTCAGCTGAGCTAATTAGATGAGACAGACCTTCTGTGCATAACACAAACAGAAACGGTGACAAGGGATCACCTTGTCTGAGCCCTCTTGATGGAATAATAACACCAAAGGCTTGGTCATTCAATAACACTGAGAAAGTGACATAAGATATACAACTCATAATCCATTCTACCCATATCTGATGGAATCTCAAGGCCTTAAGAAGAGCTCTGATGTAACTCCATTCAACTCTGTCATAAGCCTTGGACATGTCCGTCTTCATCGCCATAAAATCTTCAGAAGTTGTGTCATGGGTCCGTAGGGCATGGACCACTTCATGGGCAATGAGGATATTATCAGATATCATGCGCTCAGAGACAAAGGCTGAATGATACGGAGATATCAAGAATGGTAACATAGGTTGCAGTCTTTTAACCAAGATTTTAGAGATGATTTTGTAACTTACAGAACAAAGACTGATGGGTCTAAGATCACTCATCTGCACCGGATTGGGAACTTTGGGTAGCAGACACAGTTGAGTATAGTTCCACTCTTTAGGCATCACTCCAGAAGAGAAGAACCTCTGAACTTCTTTAGTCACTTCTGCTCCAATAATTCCCCAGTACTTTTGAAAGAAACATCCAGTCATCCCATCTGCTCCAGGCCCACTAGCAGGTTTGATTGAGAAAACAACTTCCTTGATTTCCTCAACAGAAACCTCTATTATCAGGTTATCGTTCATGACATTGGTCACCTTTGGAAGGAAACCCTCAAAGATCTGAGAGAAATCACTTGGATTTGTAGAGGTGAACAACTCCTTGAAATAATTCACTGCCACCTCTCCTTTAGAAGCCTCACCTCTCTGAAATCTTCCTTCCACATCTTTCAACTTTAAGACGGTGTTTCTTTTATGATTAGTCTTGACAGAATCATGGAAATTTTTTGTGTTACGGTCACCTACCACACACCATCTATCTCTGCTCCTTTGGCTCCAATACACCTTTTCTTCCTTATATGCTATAACCAAATCCTTCTTCAAGGCCCTAACTCTCTGAAGAAGAGGATAACTTCCATATTCTTCTAACTCCAAAGCTTCTTGAAGATGACTGATTTTATCCATTGAATTAAGAGAGTTTTCTTTTTTCCATTTACTAAGAGCCTTCCTACACGCTTTCAATCTCTCAGCCACTAAATACCCTTTTTTTCCAAAACGGAATGGTTGGTTCCAACTGATGCAAATGGCTTCTTTGACTAAGGGTTTGTTGAGGAACCTTTTATCAAATCTGAAGCTGCCTCTATAGGAGTCCTTAGACGAGATCAAACTAACCAACACAGGTCTATGGTCAGATCCTCTTTTGGCTAGAAAGTTTTGGTTTGAGGCTGGAAACAAGGAAAACCAAGCTTTGTTGCCAAAACACTTGTCTAAATTGGACTGAACCCACCAATCACCTCTCTTCCCACTCCAAGTATAACTCTTTCCCGAGCTTGGAAGCTCAGACATACCACATGCTTTAAGCATGTCATTGAAAGGACCAAAGTCACCATCATCTCTGTCAGGAGCCCCAATTCTCTCCCCAACATGTTTGATATCATTAAAATCTCCTAGGATGCACCATCCACTCTTCCTTGAAACTCCAAATCTAGATAAACGTTCCCAGATGACCCTCCTTTTCACCATCCCACTTGGATCCCCATATATACAGGATACAAAGAAACTCATGTCTCCATAGTCCACTTTCAAATCCAGAACATTCTTATCAGAAAACAGCAAATCAACCACCACATTATTCTTGCAAAATAGGGCTAGCCCACCACTCTTGCCTATGGGCTCAATGGTGAACACTCTGTCATAACCTAACCAAGCTTGAACATCTACAAGTGCATCTCTCTTATTCATCGTCTCCATTAAAAATAGTAACTCAGGGAAATGTTCTCTTCTTATTTCTCTCAATCTCGGAATCACCAAGTCTTGAACACGGCCCAAGCCTTGGCAATTCCAGCTCAAGATGCTCATTGGGGGTTGGACTGTCCCTCATTTGGGACTGCCAAAGTTTTTGAGCACTTAGCTCTTGGTAAAACCTCTTTATCTGATACTCTCTCTTTCCTTTTAACGCCAGTTCCACCTTCCTGGTTCTCCACCATAGCCCCATTCATAGGCTTTCCACCTTTGTCCACTCCCTTTGGTTTCCTTCTAGAGATGTGCGGCCTCCTTCGAGGTCTACCTCTCTTAGTGGATTTCCCGGAAGAACCGGCTTCATAGAAGCCAATTCTATAAGGCGAAGGATCATCACTTAGAAAGGGACACTCAGAAGGTTCTCTCATCCTACCACCTTCGGATTGGCATCCATCATATAATGGTTTCAGAGAGTTGGCCTGTCCACTCGAAATAGCCACTTTCAACAGTCTATCCTTTTCTGAACCTTGATCTTCTCTCATCTTGTCCCCTTTGTTATGATGAAAACTGAAAACTGGTCCCTTCCCTTTATCCAAATTCGCAGAGATGACCGGTTTGGGATCAAGTCTGAGCATCGATCTCTGTTTTTCCGGGTCATTCATCAGGCTAATTACTGATTCCTTTACCCTTTCCTCTCTGACCAGCTTCTCTTCTTCTTTAGCCGTAAGGAGATACAACCTCATACCACGCAACACTTCCTCATTGATTATAGGTCTCCCAGTTTGGTTGTCAACACCCACTTGCTCTTCAGTAAGGACCCCCAGCAAGGGATCACCATCTCTTAGTACCTTCTCCCTGGGAGCATAATACGAAACCCCCTCCTCCACTGGGAAAGGACATTTCTCCTTCTCATGCGTAAGCCTTTGACATCCATAACACCTTTTCTGAATCCTCTCAAAGTCATACCACACCTTGGTTTTCTCCCCTGAGGGCAGGTTAACCTCTTTGAACCTTCTCACTGGTCGAGCCACATCGAACCTTACCTGAACCCTCACAAATTCTCTAGTTTGAGTCCTAAGAGGGTCATACGTCATCTCCACCAGTTGGCCAGCAAAACCACCCAGATCTTTAATAGAGCTAATGGTTCGGTGATTCTCTGGAATGTTCTTCATTCTCACCCAGACATTAATGTATTGTAAGTAATCTGGTGGCAGATATTCCACCCATCTCTCCATGGCCAGAGACCATTGATTATGAGTTTGAACTCCACCATTTAGGATAAGATCCAGATCACTCTCCTCCGAAAAGATGAACTGAAACCTTTCTTCCGATAGGACCAGACCTTTAACTGAACCCTGCAGCTGCCACTTCCTTGGCATATCCAACACCACGTCTTTAACTTTTTGACAGTCCGGATTGAGAATCCTTCCTACCAAGCTCAATCTATTCTCTTCTAAAGAACTATAATCCGGCAGATCCGGAAGATTGTACGGTTCTTCAACCTCTCCAATGGACATCCTCATCATGACCTTATCCAAACCCGACGACATCCTGAACCCACCAATCACCAGCTACTCAAGCTAGTATCTTCACCAGGAGCTTCAGAGACCTCTCCCCAGCAATTCGAAAACACTAAAGGAGCTTACAAAGAAGAAAATTCACTCAAGAACCAACCCCAGAAAACCCTAAAATTCAAAACAGTGTTGAATCAAGACCCTCAACGCCACCTTTTTCCGATAAAAGTAACCTTATCTTTAACTTTTGAAATCCTCTAGTTGAGAAAGAGAGACTTAAGCCCAAAAGAGGGATTTCTTACAGATATAGCACCAAAAAGTTAATCTAACCTTTAATATCTTTTAGATGCAAATATATTTTGTAATTTTCAAAAAAAAAATTGTAAATAGAAATTATCATTTTTTCATTTGTTATTGAGTTCAAATGGATTACATTTTTTTAGAAGTTTTTCGCCCAACATAACAACCATTGAAGAATCCGCACTTCTACAATCAACAAACACGTGAATACTACGAAAAACACGATATAACGGATATTTTCTGTTGCCGCTCCGACACTCAAGTAAAAATGATGATCAAAAAGAGAGAAAAATGGGAAAAAACAACGATGAGTCGTGGACAGTTAGAGAAGAAGAGACACAAAATAAAAATGTAGAAAAGGTGACTAAAGAAAGTGGATCCACGGAGTATCAACTCTTTGAGTAAGAATTTTAATGGGAGACAAAGAGAATGAAGTAAGAAAATAGAAAGAGAGGTAGAAAAAGGTTCTGGTCAAAGACTGATCGGAATCAGGGAAAAAAAAGAAGACAAGGAAGGAAGTAATAAAATTTTGGTGGTGAAAAAGCCCTACATAGCCGGAAGTTAAGAGGTTCAAGACTATAGGTCTTTAGCCCTAAATATAACTCTTTATGTATAGAGATAGTGTAAAAAAGCTAAGCGTAGTGGAGTATTTATAGAGATTTTATCTACACAGGTTCAGATATCGAGTACCATATTTTATATCTCCCTTGGGTTTGGATACTTGGGTTCAGATAGGTACGATCTATTTGAGTGCTTTTCTTATGTCCCTTCTTAATTTGTAGGTCACTTGCTTCGTCTGTTATGCTGCAGATTGACTCCTTGTACTGTTGGTAGCGTCTGTTACTCCTAATTTGGCATCATGGTGCCTCACCTAACCAATGTTGTGCTAAGGTATTTAGGGGCCTAAGGCAAAAAATTTAAATGAACAGCTCAAAAACGTGTTCATTTTTTCCCATAATTATTATATAAAACAATACTAAAGTTATGCAAAAAAGTATGAAATTTAAATGAAATTATGTTACCAAATATATGTGATTAATGTATTCAACGAATATAATACAATTGAAACATACGATTTCGTAGTGTTATGCAAAAAATCTTATTATATAAAAGAGAGTTTGTAAAATTGTAACTCACGAGATCTTGCCACATGTTATTGTTAATCAAGATTATGGCATGTGTTAAATATAATTAATAGAAACTTTCTTATATTAAAAAAAGAAAAAATATTAGTTTTAAAAAATTGGAAATAATGAACAAAAAAAAAAGAAGAAATAGAAATTTAAGATTTTGAAAACGGGAACTCTAATTTAAGATTTATAATGTTAACTGATAAAAAAAAAACATATACACACTTTTTCTAAGTATTTAGCAACAAAATATATAGATATTAATTATCATAAAATAGTTAATGTAGTAATTTTTATTGATGTTACTTATTTTCAAACTATTTTGTAATTGGATGTAATTGTATTTTATGAAATTTATGCACCAATATAAAGATTCTGGTTAAAGTTTTACACGTCTAAATTTACGTGATTGAATTCTTTATTTAAGATAATGAATTATGTAATAAATTTTATTTTAAGAAAAAAAGAAATGTTTTTGAAATATGTTTTTGAAATTTCATTCATTTAGAATAATTTTAAAAAATATGAATGATTTAGATAAAAATCTATTTTTTTCTACTTGTGGTTAACAAAAATGTAGTTTTAAGATCAATAAACGGGTTTTAATTTAGAATATAACAATAAGGATTATTATCATACAAATTATCAATTTTAATATTTAGTACCCGCATAATATGCGGGGCCTAATCTATTTAAATATAATTCGAAGAAAACCTAATAAAGTGTCTATTAAAATCATAAAATGTCATCAGTTTATATTCGTTCTATTAAAAGTCATTATTAGGCCGGTATTATAGAAGGAAAGTGCTAAATATTTTTGTAAACTCATCATTAAACAACTCAATTCTAAAATTTAGGGGACCTAAATATATTTCAAATATAAGGAAAGTTCTAAATATTTTTGTAAACTTACCATTAAGCAACTTAATTCTAGATATATGAAAAAAATGTGAGGCCTAAGGCATTTGCCTCTTTTGATACACACTAAGCACGACTTTGCACCTAACATGTCCATTTTAATATGCTTTATACACAATTCACATCATGAGTCTTCTGTATTTATCATAGTCTTCTAAGAGTAGGATAAATTGAGTTTTCACTCGTTCACCAGTTTTCATTTGAAACACTTAATGCAACGTTTCAATTATTTGAAGTGCCAATACTAAAATTATAAGAAGGATTCAAAGTTTTCATCTAAATATTTTTCAGTTTGTTCCATTATTTGATGACATTTTTGGCAACTGAATTAAAACACGAAATGTCTAAAATAAATAAGATTTATATATTTTAAATGTTTTTTTAATCAAATTTGTGTCATAATTGCTATTTGCTTTTCTTTTGCAGGTGATTCTCTCCTCTCTCTTCGCTCGTCCCCAGTTCTTGATCAATTCTCTTTCTTACGCGTTATATGGGATTTTTTTAGGGTTGATTGTTTGTTTATATGATCATACACGGATGTGTTTGTGAAGCATCGACCCGATCACTTTGAGCCTACGTCTCACGCGCCCTAAATTGCAACACAAAAATACACATGCACACACTGAAAAGGAGAAAAAAAGAGGTGAGTAATTTAAATTACTCAGTGAAGGATCAAGTCTTTCCACATGATTCATATTACACAATAATATAATTTAATAAAACATATATAGTAAGCCTGAAATAGTCATACAACATTCAATAATATCTAACAAAGTATCAACATATCATGCATCACATAATGTAGCAACACACACATTACATTTAACACGCCATAGCACATATAATATATATACAACACGAATTCCATGACAACTAGGGCGGACCTTCATCTCGAAAGGTCGTACGTGACCTTTGGCTTGTCAGCCTTGTTTACGAGCTTTAGCGGGATCACCATGTCCTCGCCATGAGTCCTACTAGACACATTCTTACATATCATATACTAGGTTTTAAATAGCAGTTAGCGAACCGTAGCGATATCGTGTGGGCTTTGCGCTATGACGATAAAAAGTGGGCTTTGTGTATAAAACGTTAAAGAAACAATAAAATAGTGAAAATAATATAACTGAAAACCTTAAGCATCTTTGTACTTATTTTCTCTCAAGCATCTTTGTACTTATAAACGATCAGTTTATGATGCGTCATGAGGTGAAGCTTGTTCATGAAGCTATATAGAGCTATAATACTATCGTGAAGGATGAAAATAATATAACTGAAAAACCAAAAAACCAAATCCAAACATACGATCCAAATCCAAACTATTGAAAAAGAATAAAAATCAAATCATAGCTAGATAATCTAACACCCTAATAATCATAATCATGGTCATCAAGATTATCATACTCGACATCATCATCAAAACCAAAATCATCATTCCTAAATCCTCTTCCATTTCTTCACCATCATAACGAGAAGCTTGTTGAGTAGGTTGTTGAACTACCATCAATTTCCTTTTCTTTTTCATGTTTAAAAAACTTGAATCAGTTGCTCCGCTAGTAAAATAGTAAGGCTTGTCAACACCTATGACTTGGCTCATGATATTCCATGTCAAATCATCATTTTCGAACACAAAACTGTCCATTTAATCATAAGAAGAAGCCCCATCCATTTTACCAATTAGCCACTCATTGCTTTCATCAACGTCTGCCAAGCGAATAAGATTAATGGTATCACTAATGGTATCACTTCTCTTGTATCCATGTTGTAGAGCTTGGTTATACTTCACGAAAACCATGTCATTCAATCGCTCTTGGTTTAATCGATCTCTTCTTTTCGTATGAAGTTGTTAGAAGTAAAGTGTATTACTGTAATATGATCTAATAAAGTGATTTAAAGATGTAAATGAAAGTAATTAAGATGACCTACAAGTTCAAAGACACCCCAATTTCTTTCACACCCACTTGAACTACAAGTTATAAGAAATTTCTCAGTAAAGTTTCTTAGATTTGGAGCTGAAGATCCATAACACGACCACCAATCCGCTGTAAAAATAAAAAAACTGTCATTTTTCATCTAATATGATCGATTAAAGTTTAACGCACTAAATCAAATTTGGGTTACCTGGTGATTTGAATTCTCCGTGCCTAAGAGCCATGACATGACTAAAGAGTCCGGTTGCGTTTTTAAATGCATCCAACTATAACATTATCTTATCTTGAATTTTTTATCGGGAACCAGCCTACCAATGCAATCATACGAACCGCCTTCCAATTATGGGCAGCGTACATCATTATGGTACTTATCATGGATCGCTGGATTAAGATAATAACTAGTTGCATGCAAAGGTCGATGAAGTTGATAATCCCATCTTTTATCAATGATCGCAAATGCTTTTTGGTATTTCTCTTGTTTCAAGTTGAAACTACTTGAAATGCTCACTTTAGCCCTGTCCATGGCAACGTAAATGTATCCCATATGTGGGTTTTTTTCTCTCCATCAACCAGCCTTAAGACTTGTACGAGAGGACCCATCATCTTAAGAGCATAACTAACATTTTTTCACAAACTTTCTTGTAAAAGATATTGTTTCACAGTCTTTGCACCAGCTTCCTCAGACCATTTTAACTTGTCGAATTCTTCAGAAGTAACCATCTTCTTCAAGTTACTTTGCTGCTTATGATATTGAGCCATAGTTCTGAATAATGTAGTGAATCTTGTAACAGCATGCCTATGCAAATTTATTTGATTCGTGAATCTTCTCATCATGTTCACAAAAGGGATATGAGTGTAGATATAACCATTCATGAAAATGCACTTATTCAATACATTATTCACTGGAGCAAGCCCTCCGATGTCCTTCAACATCAAATCGATGCAATGTGCAGCACAAGGAGTCCAAGTCCAATAGAGATGTTGTCGTTTCACCATTAGTAATTTTTCTAAAATTTATATTTCAAAAAAATATTACATTATTTTTTCTTTAGTTGAAACGTAAAAAAACAGGTAAAATATATATCTTACCGACTGCAATATAGTTAGATGCACTATCAGCTAGGTTGCACCAAGACGGATACGGGTACAAAAAACGGGAACATGTACGAAAACGGCAATATTAAAATATATGGGATACGAGGACGACAAGGATACGTCAATAGAAATATAAGAAAAATATTCATATATAAGTATATAAAAAAGGTCGCACCATAAATATTAATATAAAAGAACATTCAATCCCAAATATAATATCTTAAATAATGATAAAAATTAGCTAATCATCGAACAACTCATTTTCAAACTCTGGATCATCTAGTGAAAGTTTTGTAAACTCCAAAATTCCCACATCTTCCATAGAGTCAAATGAATCTCCACAACCATCCCACATCTTCGTCTTTTCATATTTGTATGGGTAAGAATCCCTTGATAAGAGACAAAGATTGTTATGGATAAAAACCAAGTCTGGGGCACGACTTGGATTTAACATGTGCCTTCTAAGCGAATGGATGAATGCTAAGTACTCCAGTTACGCTCAAGAAGAAGAACTAGGTTCTCCAAGCAACCGAAAAGCCAAAGTCTGAAGGAGAGGAGTTTGTGCTCCAAAGTTAAGCCACTAGCTCTTGGGATCCATAGTAGACATCACTGAATACATGTTAAATCCCCAAAAGACCATTTTTTAATGGAAAATGATGCATATTCATTCATAACGGTAATATGATCATCAACATCATGAAACAATCTTCGAAAACATTTCATCCTCTCACATAAGACTTTTGCATCCCTATGTGGACTAATCCTTGCAGGATTTTCACTTAGCCATTCATGATAATAAAATCTACAACATACAAAAAAATACAAGTTATATATACATGAAAAAGTTAAAAAATAATGTAGAAAAGGGTTAGTCTTATACCTCGGATTTAAAGAGTGAGCAAGACAATGTAAATGAGTGTTGTACTTTTTCCAACGAGTCAAAAAAATCTCAACAACCTCATAGAAGGGACTATAAAAGTTATCCTTTGTACGATTTTCTTTCTTATAGATCTCAAATCTCCCCTTCTCAATCATCGAATCCCACATCTCATACACCGATTGAAGGCATGACTTGTCAGTGTCACAAAATCTGATCATCTCATGTATAGGTCTTGTGAAGTCAATGATATAAGACACTTGTTCCCACCAATCATTATCACAATCTTCTCCTTAACAAATTTTGCTTTCATCGTGTCATCCTCTTTATAGGTTGACCATTCTTCATTTATGACCAGAGGCGGCCAGACGTAAATTGATACCTAAAGCAAATGAAAAAATGATGCCCTCTCATAACAAGTAAAATATCATTGTAAATTAGCTTAAGAAAAACTAGGGAAACATCAATACATTATTCTTGAAAAATAACTCTTGTTGCTTTCTTTCCTGCAAAATCATTCATCAACTTTGAATAATTGAGCTCTTCAATCAAATTTTGTTCGATTGATATCATCGACAAGCCAATCAATCGCTCTTGAGACATCGTCGAACGTAGATAATTTTTCTATGAGCTTCAACTTTGAAAAACTTCTTTCCGCGGACGCAACTGAAATCGGAATTGTCAATAATATACGATAAGTGATCCATGTGTTTGAATAACAACCATCCATTTGTTTTAAAAACTCCAACACCTCCACCGCCTTTATAATTTCTTTTGGCAACATTCCTCTTAGAAGTTGAAGTTCGATAAATAGATATTTTCCTTCTACATCTGAATGCTCATCATGCTTTAGAGAAGCTTCAAGCTTGATGCAAGATACCATCAACTCATCATCTGTTGCTGATTTTAGTTTCTTTGTACCGAACAAGAACCCAAAAATTCCTTCATAAAACTTAAATTCTCAAACCTGACCTCAAGAGACATTATAGCTTGATCCACTATGTTGATGAAGTAATCAATCCTAAAACTCTCCTCCGGTGTTAATGTACTATTTTCATCGAATCTCTAAGTGTCTTCACCATATTAGATTTTTCTTTTCAACAAACGCTTTGGTCTTGTTGGAGATACTGGTTCAATCTCCATGTCAATGGCAATTTGAGTGGCGTCAACTTTAGCTTTCTCAAAACATGTTTCTCTGTAGTTTTTCAAACAATCAACAAGTCCTTCCAATTGAGAAATAACAGCCTCAAGATCCATATCCTCTGATTGTAAGTCTATGCTCACTATATTGACAACAAAAAGCAAATCATACCAAATTACCATTCCAAACAAGAATTCAAATCTTCCAATTCCATGTATATCACTCACTGCAAGAGACTCAACATCACTACGATGTCCTGGATTATCACTATATTCTGCCAAGTAAAACAAAGCATCGCGTATCTTGGAAACTTAAAATCTTATGGGTTTACTGTCAATGCGACTTTCCCAACGAGTTTCTGATAATGGTTTAAGTGTAACACCATCTACCATCTCTCTGTACACTTCCCAATTGTTGGTTGAAGATGCAAATAGGCAGCAAATACGCTGAACAATGCCAAAAAAAGAAACAAATTTCTTGGATGAAGAAGCCATATCACTAAGTGCAAGATTGAGACTATGAAATCCACATGGAGTGTAAAATTCCCTTGGGTTTACATCTAGTACTATTTTCTGAACTCCTTTATGCTTTCCTTTCATATTTTGCCCATTGTCATAACCTTGCCCTCTTATGTCGTTGATCTTCAACTTAAGACCAGGCTGACCAGCCAATGCATCTTGAAGAGTGTTAAAAATTCCCTCTCTTTTCTTGTCTTTGATTTATAAAAAACTCAGAAAGAACTCCTCAATCTTAGGTGAACTCGTGGAAACATCCACGCATCGAATTAGAAAGGTCATCTGCTCTTTACGACTAACATCAGGAGTATAATCTAAGATGATGGAATTTTTTTTTGCATCTTGAACCTTTTTCAAGATCAGCATCTTGGTCTCAGTAGCACGCAATTCTATCAACTCATTCTGAATCTTATGACTGAGATAATGGTAATGATTTTCACCTTTTTCAATCCGCCTAAGATGTTCCTTCATTACCGAATCAAAGCCTCCAATAATCCTAATAAGAGCACAAAAATGCCCACTATTCGGGGTCAGCCTTCTCATTTTTTCCACGAAATGCTAAATTTTGTTCAGCTAAAGTCTTCACCACTGCAATTATTCTAAACATCACATCTCTCGAATACTTTTTCTCCTTGTTAGTTGTCTCCAACAAATGCTTATCAATAGTTTTATTCTATTGTAGTCTCACTTCTAGCTCTCTCCAACGAATCATGCAAGTAATATGACTATGAGTCTTCTCATGATCTTTCACCCTTCGCAAAGCATTCCTCCAATCACTTAACCCAGTAGTTGCTAAAAGAGGAGGATGTGTCTCTTGAGTGAATAATTTACAGCAAAAACAAAACACCTTCTCTTCAGCTTTCTAGTAAACTAGCCATCTTCTGTCTCGTTTTTCTCCATTCTTCATTCTTCTTTTATAAGATGAATAGGTGAAACACCTATCATTATCATCTCTGTCAAAAAATATAACTAGCAGATAGTCTTGTCAGTTGACCTTTTTCAACAACAAAATCTCTCATTCTCTGATAATTTTCCCCCAATCCCAGGATCATCCATATCCACATTCTCAGGATGCACATTCTCATGAACACCTTCGAAATCATCAACTTTCTCATGTTCTTCCATATTTTAAGTCTCAAACTGTTCTCTATTCTCATCTCCAATAAGTTCATCTACATCTGTTTCAGTAGGAACATCAAGCTCTTCATCTTCTCTATTTATCTCAGCTCTAGAACTAGAAGTCTCACCAATTCCAAAAGGTTTAGTTCTTATCACGTACCTAAAATATTACCGGGTTGAGATTTCAACTCTTCATCTTGTCTTTGCTTTTTCTTCCTATTTTCATTTCCATATGGTTGTCTTCTAATTCTTCTAACATGTGCCATATTTCTACAAGCTGCATGATTTTTCAAAGGTATAAACTTTTGATTAACAAAAAAAATCCTTGAATTACAAAGTTCTAATGGAAAAATAAAAGAAATACATACATAACACACAAAACATCAATGTATCATGTATAATAATCAATTAATCACTTTGAATAAAATTCCCAAATCCTAATTTTAGCTTGTAAAAGCCTAAGAAGCCAATTTCAAAACTAAAAGAAAAATTAAGAAAACTTTTTGAGAAAGAAAAGAGGAGAAAAGAGCACTTACATGGAAATTCGAAGCAAGCAACTAAGATTGAAATGAGAAGAAGAAGAAGCAGCAGAAAATTGAATTAAGAAGAAGAATAAAAATCGTTGGGTAACCAAAAGAAGAAGAAGAATAGGAATCGTCATAAAAACGAGGTTATATCGTTTTTGGTTTTTAATTTTGATGATATTTTTGCCTTTTATTATGTGAAGAGATATGAGTTTAGTTTCAAAATAATTTTAAAAAAAAACGATGTTCCTAAGGGGTTTGAACCCTAGTCACGTGGAGTAAGTAGAACATGATGTACCACTACACCAAATGAATATATTGTTTATGGATGCCCCTAAAATATTTATAAAATCTGATGCTTAAAGCCCTTACTTTATGTGCTTTAGCCCAGGGCCGCCCCTGTTTTTGACCATGGCTTGAAGACCTCGTTTGATAAGCTTCAATCTCTTAAGCATCAAAATGATGGAAGCAAAACAAGTATCATCAACTAAAAGCAACTAAGAGGAGATAATTTACTAAACATTGACAGTCTTATGTTGTGGTTCAGGATGAAATGTTTTATTGCGAGTGCATCTCCATGAATCTCTGTAATCCAATTGCACATCTCATTTGTTATTGCATTTGACTTCACATTCTTCAAAGCAAGGTTAAGTTTATGAACAACACATGATGTCCAATAGATGTGAGGAATACACTCAATCATCTCTCCAACTGCCTTACATTTTTTTGAATTATCAGTGATGATTTGCACAATGTTATGATGATCCACTTCCTCAATAACACCTTTCATCAACTAAGAAATGAAGAATCTATCTTTCACTTCGTCTTGAGAAATAACGGACCATTTCTGGAAGTAGCAAAGAAATTAATCAAAGATTTCCTGGTAGGATCGCTCCAACCATCTGACACAATCATCACCCCTCTTTCTTTCCATGTGCACTTAAGCGGTACAACAACTTCTCAACATTGTCTCTCTCTCTTTGTCTATCAAGGTTACTCTCAATTTATTGTAACCAAGAGGCACATAACCATTAATTTTATTAGCAACAGCAAATTGGTAGGACCTATAATAGTGCGGATTTTTCGCAAGGTTAAATGGCAAGCCTCCAATATCGAACATTCTCGCAATTTCTTGATCCAACAGGTCCCTCCCTTTAATAGCAAATGCTTTTACAATAGGTGAAAAGCAAGATTTTCTTTTCGTCAAGGCAAAGTTTGCTCCACTAGACAAAAGAACCTCTTTAGGTCCAGACTCACTTTTCTTTTCCTCAAGCTTCTTCATTTCAACCCTTGTATCCATTGTTGCTCTTTTGCAGATAACAACACCCTTATTTTTTATTCAAAGCAACTGTTATCTCTCTTAAATACGAACCTTGTCGAACCTCATTATAAAGATCACTTAAATTCCCATGTTCCTCTTGTTGGTCCTTTTTCCCGCCTTAGTCACACCATTCTACAATGGAGCTTCATGTACTATCTAAAGGTCCTAAACTACTACTAACTTGATCACTTTCTTTTTGAGATGAATTCATTTATTGTAGAATTAAACTTAAAAACAAATAAAACATAAAAACTTGATAACAAATTCAGCAAGTATCATATATTTAATTAATTAAGAGAAATTCTCTCAAATACCACATTTTTAAAAAAGTTCCAAAAATACCACTTTCTGTAAAAATACCACAAAATTAAAAGTTGATTTTTAAGGTTTATAATTTAAATTTTTTGGGTTTGGGTTAACTATTCTAAAATTAGGATATAGTTTTAGGGGTAGAGTTTTAGTTTGAGGTTTAAGGTTTAGTTTTGAATGTTAAAAGTGAATTATAAATTTGTGGTATTTTAGAACTTTTTAAAAAATAGTATTTTTGGAACTTCTGAAAAAATGTGATATTTTTGGAAATTGCCCTTCAATTAATAATATTTAACAAACTAGAAAAGAAAATTCATGATTATGATTACTGATTCATGACATGAAGAAACGACAAGCGTATATTAACACACGAAATCCATCATACAGATAACAACGGTTTTTGATAAAAACATAAACTAATACTTACTTTATATAATTTTATTTCATTTATAATGATGCAATTCACATAAACTAATACTTTTCTATAATTCTATATGACTTACAATATTCTATATGACTTACAATGAATTGTAATGCACACTTGCAAAAGCACAGAGTCGCCGGTGTGAAAAATGAAAATTTTGAAGATATACAAAGAGTAAATAATAAGTTTAAACCCTAGTTTAAACAAAAAAAATTCTATTATTCAATTTCCTTTTAGTTATTTTGGGAAAATTAATTTAATATACACGAGAAACACTACTTTTAGTGCAAAATGTTTCCCGAAACGTCTCCCCATTTAATCATCGCCATACCCAACATTTGTGAAACGTTTCCAGGACGTTTCCATGCCGCACCCGTTTCCGAAACATCTCGGGACGGGAGACGTGAGCAAATTTCCGAAACACTGTCAGTGTAACTTGGACAACATTTGTTTCTCCAATTTTTTCAACCATACTATCAAGTAACTGAAACAACAATGTCGCATCTTTCACAACTTTTGAAACATCTTTTGATTTGATGAAAACAGAATCATTCGGAGAGTTAACTAGGAAGTTAATTATATCCTTCTTAGAAATTTTATCACGCCATCCATTTGACATATTTGAGCAGCCTCTAGTTGCCCATCTTGCTCATGGACCACCAATTGAGTTTGAGTACAATCTACTTCTTTCTTAAGCAACGGGACTCGTAATTTATACATGCTAGGTACTTTAAACCCCATTCCATACTGTCCAATCAATTCACACATCTTTGGAAAACTTATCATACGTAACGACGTTAAATGGAATTCCAGCATCATACATCCACCTAACAATACTTCCACACGCCTTATCCCTTCGCTCTTTGTCACAAACTCCAACATAATCTGCCTATCCTTTCTTCCTTTCAATCCATCCAGAGGAATTGAAGTAACATACCTATCTAATGGACCTCTTTGTTTTTGCTTTTTATGTTGAGCGTTCTGCTTAGAACTCACCTTCAGTCTCTTCTTCAACATCGTAATCATCAACTTCTTCAGGTATATCAAGCATCCCTCGAGCTGCTTTATCTTCTCCTTTTTTAAACATGTAATTTCGCAACTCCTCTCGGACATGTGTAAAACCAAGAACAATAGAGACAATGTGTAACATAAAAGAGTTAGTCCGTAACACAAAAATAAATCTCAGCAAATACCGTTTGCTTTATTAAAAATCACTTAAACAATCTTTGTAGACTTGTTTAATAAGGATTACACGACATCATACAATGATTCAACGTCAACACTAAGCAATTATTAATCTACCCAAAGCTGACACACAACAATAGATGTGTTACGCATATTTTTCACTCACCAAGAACCCTAACTCTCTCTTTACTTTCTTGGTTGATTTACTCTTGGCGACTAACCTAAACTTTAAGTCCAGCCTCATATTTACACTAGAAAACTCCAACAAGTTGCTAATCTTCACTTTCTAAGATGTGTTTACTCCAAACCGTTTCTTCCCTTTTTCGATTACACCAAATCTTCTCTTCATATTTTCTAAGATTTTCTCTGCATCTCTTGATAGATATTCGCTTGATACCCACGACCAAGCTGTTATCTCTAATTCTATTAGTCCACATCACCTTAATTCGTTTGTCTTTCCCGCATTCTTTGTGTCACACATCTTATCCTTTGTGTAACACAGAAGCTCTGTTGTTCATCATCCAAACCATGGAGCTAAAAACATGTTCAGGACACATTTTGCAAGCTCTCGTACTCCTGAAACCTCTAATCAAATGTTGTTTTAGTCGTGACACTCCTCCATTAGTCACGTTAAAACAAAAGTTACACGTCCAAGAGTAATTTCTTTTTATCTGAGCATGTTCCATACTTCCTCCCTCGATCTTGAGAATCAGCCATTGTTAAGATGTGAACAAGGAGAACTAGCGATGAAAGAACAAGGAGAGGGAAAGAATCAATTCTGATCTTTGAATGAACAAGGATAGGAAGAGAAGATCAGAAGACTAAAAAGAAAGCAACATGTTCTTATATAGTAAATAAGGAAACCATAAAATTAGGGTTTCCTAAATATACTCAAATATGTTAAGTAAAATTAGTTTAAATTATTCTCTCTCTCGAAACTCAGAGTTTTGCTAAAATGTTACAAAAATATTGCTATTGTGCGCTTTGTTTGCCTTGGATTATATAAAGATAGCGCATATAGTGATCGCTTTGTGTAAACTACATGGCTATAAGGTCGTGAAGTGATGAGGACACAACTATGATGGGCTATGCGTTATAGTGATAATATAGCGCGCTTTTTAACACACAGATCATATATCACATATTTTATCTAAAACCATAACATAACATAATCTCAATATAACTTTTCATTCAACACCTCAATCACTATTCCTAAACAAAGCACACATGCTCACTAAATAAGGCAATTGTATGATATGAATCCACAATTCTCGCCCTCACCTTAGCCACAAAGCATCCAGAGCCTCTCGGTAACGAACTTTGCTCAATTGAATTTCCAATCTCCAACCCAAGTATCCTTTGACACCATCTCATTTTATGAGTCCATAAAGTGCATGCAGTTAGCTCATTCCGAACTCGTTTGTCCAACCAAACAACACAATTCAATACATTTCATCATCAAACAAAACTGCACTAATGAAGCTTCAAAAGTCATGAATAACAAGCAAACTAACCGTACACTCTTTGATCCAACCGTTAATTCTGAATTTAGTAATGCCATAAACCACTCCAAAAAATTACACCACAATCGGACTTGATATGAGTCTCTAAACGGACCTCCAAAGTAGCTGCACTGATGCTGAATATACTGAAACTAATACAAACGGATTCTGCTGTTTCTTGTGCATCAAGTGAAGCTTACCACGGCCAAGGAACAATTCTGATCGAGGTGATTCAAACTTTCACAGAATCTATGACATGTCCTATATCATAAGAACTCAACTATATGACCATAACTGCTCTTACATAATCGTAATAGTCCTCCCAAAACCTCAGACTGAAGCTGAGACGGATTAATATACTTACAAAAATTGCAGGTTCTGAAACAGTAGTTTTTGATCTACTTCAAGAGTTCCAGAAAATAGGAAAGAATACCTATCTAAAGACACCAAAATATTGTCCTCAAGCCTTCCGATCGTACTGGAAACATCCCCGCAAAACATCACCACGAAGCTGTTCTGAGACTCTAACCTCTTCCGGTGAATCCTTCACCACTGAAGACATTCTCCTTTATCTCTCTCTTCCTTCCTCTCCTCTTATCCTTTATTTTCTTTTTCTCTTCTCTTTTCTTTACGGCAATCTCTCCTCCCCTCCTTCTCTGATCAACTACAAAGAGATACTCATCTCTAGGGTTTTGACTTATTTGGGTTACTTCTCACTTAAACATGATTTTAGGTTTATGGGCTTTGGGGAGAAACATTATTCACTTGGGTTAGTTTTCTTACTAAATTTTTTCCATTAGCTCATTTGTGTTCTCAGTTCAAATAAAGATTCCATGCAAAAGTTATAAAATATCTGGACAGTGTTGTTTAGATGCAGAGAATGATACTGATTTCTTTTGGGAATTTTTTAAGCTCGGGTAAATCTTGGATGATTTATGGTTGGTACTTGTTCAAGAAACATAACACTTAATTTATCGTATTTATCTCAATGATTCATCTTCTTAAGTCTTTGATTGATAGAAATTGGAGTTATGATCAAACTAAAAAATCAGACAACAACCTTTTATCAAACTAAACCAAAAAGCATAAAGAAACACAACAATGACATAACTTTGGTTTTATGTGTGGGAAATATGAATAGAATCAAGAAGAAGAGACAAGAGACATGAACTCTTGATCTGATTCCAAAGCTTCCATAAACTCTGGAAGCAGACATACTTCCATATCTATGCTTCCTCCTCCGTCTCTTCCTGGATAAGCTGATACCTTCCCGTCATGCTTACCGCCATAACCGCTTCTAACCGCAACCGCTTTTCCCATTCCAACCTCACATCCGTACTTGTTAAACCTCGGTGAGCTTCCCATTTGAACAATGGTCGGATTGATAAATGGCTTTGGCAAAGTAGACGCATACATAGACTTCAACCATTGATCCACATCGGAAGAGAGTTTTTCGCCAGAGTGTTCGGTTACAGCTTGATGTAGTTTCAAAGCAGCCCATCCAAACTCATTTTCCAATAGATTACCAGTTTTTGTAGTCGTTTTCACAAGAGAGATGTAAACTCCAAAGTAATTTATTGGCAATGGTGGATCCATTCTTGATCTATTGTCAGCAACAAACCTACAAGTAGTTTCTTGATCATTTGGTAATTTTCTTGCTCTTGTAATGCTTCTCCATATAAATGCGCTTAACGACTGAAATGAAGAGATCTTTGTTGTTCCGCAATCTTGATTCGCCTTTGATTTCAGTGATCTCAATATTTCTGATGAGAAATGGAACATTCTCTCCTTCAAAACCGGAGATTTGATTTGATGAATCGACTCATATGGTCGAGTGAAAGGAAGGCTGCAAATAGGACCAGACACTTCACGAAAGATTGGAGGATTCTTGAGACAAAGCAATTTGTTGTTGTTATTATCAATGGTATCTTCTTGTGAATTGAAGATCTCGGACAAAGAGTTGAAGAAATGCCAGAAGGAACTTCCATCACCGATTGAATGGTTCATCGACAATCCTATAAAAACTCCATCTACCAACTCTGTAACCTACACAAGTAGGGAAAAAAATCAACCTTTCTTTTTGTCGTCTACAACTCACACATGCACACTTATGGGTTTGAAACCGGTAATGCCACTACAACATACTACTACAAGTACAAACCACTGGGCTATAATTTTTGATTAAAAAATGTCAGCCTTTTTATCACTACAAATCTGTTAAGATATTCAAGTTATATGAATTGAAGATCTATATATATATATATAAGAATGAAGTAATGAACCTTGACTGATAAGAGACTCATGGTGTGACCATCGTGGTTCACCGATTTGTGATGATCAAAGAATGGTTGAATTATCAAAGGAACATACTTGGAGGCAACAATGTCCGATACACTTAGATCAGATTTGGCATGGATAAATCCAGCTCCAGCACTGTTAGTGCAATCCACAAACACCGAATATGATCTTGCATCATCGGTTTTCGAAGTAGAGAGGCGTCCTGCGAGCGGGTAGAAATAGAAAAGTGTTGTGGCTAGAGAGTCTTTGAGCTTTCGCAGAAACGTCTCCATGAAATGTTTTGGATCATCAGATTTGGAAATGGATGGTTTGAGAAAGAGAAGACCCTTTTGGATGTATTGAGTTGAGAGCATCAAATTATCTAATGGTGATAAATAATATGGCTCTTTTGATTTTTCAGGGAGGGTTTTGGGTTTGACAAAACATTTTGATATAATCTTCACTTCCGATGAAGAAGAAGAAGAAGAAACCATTTCTTGCTTTTTTCTTCTTTTTACTTTCTTGTTTACTCTTCAAATATTCATATAGAGAGATAGGTAGCATCAATGAAATAATTAATTAATTGTTTTTGGGTTTTTAAATAATTACACATGAGATTATTGATTAAAAGCTGTTTCATGGATGATCAATAGTTTAAACGGTGTCTGAAAACTACTTTAGTCTTCTTTGGCTGATTAACTCACTTTTGTTTCTAAGAGAAGAGTAAAGCACTTAGAGACTAGAGAAAAGTTGGGCTTGAACCATATATATACCCAAACCGCAAATCAAGAACCCATGAACCGCTCCCTGAAAACAATGGACTTGATCATCTTCAAGAATCAAGACGATGTCTACGAGCTTACTATCAGAGTGAAACAATCTTACCAACGGGCTCACCCTTTACTCGGGAACTAATAACTTCATAGCTAGAACTCTGTTCATAACCAAACTCGTCAGCTGAAATTAAACAAAACTAGAAATGAAAATCCTCCGAGAATGAAAAAGTAGTAAAAAATTGTTGTACTTGGTTCAAACTTGAAAGCAAATCTGCTCAAGACAATTGGTTTTTCTTCTACAACCACAATAGATAAGAAATTTCAACGACCCTATCTTCAGCATCTTTACAACATTCTGGGATATTTGTCTTGTTGAATTGAACCTCTGTTCAACATAGAACTAAATCAACCACTTATTTTAAGAAATCATAACTGCTTGTAGAATATCCCTTCGCCCAGGCCTTGGAAACATTAAAAATTCAAAGATATTCAAATCATATGCAAGTAAAACGTAAGGCGAAAATGACATACATTCATAAATTCCAAGCACCACGGATCATGTAAGGTCAAGATGATCAACGTGAGGCCCGTCAAGAAATCGAACTGAAACCCAATAATTCATCAAGAAGAAAACCTTAGAGTCTACTGAGGTGATTCCGTGATTGTTAGACAACGATGACGTCAACGAGAATGTCTCTGATTGAGGAATCATGTTAAACAAAAGTCTAATAGGATACTGTGTTTTGTTGAGATACCGTGTCAGTTTTTGGCTATGGCTGATTCTTTCGAGGTTCTTGCACAGCGCAGCCAAGAAAGATGAGTCACATTGCTCTGCTTCTTTCTCCTTTGAAGCAGACGTTCGTCCAAGAAGTCATATACTGCTGATCAAACACTAAACGTAAGCCCATTAACCTTTATTTATTAACAGCTCCTTTAAATTCTGTTGGGATTTGGTTTCGGCTCAGGTCATGTCTGATCCCATTCTTGAAGATGGACGGTTGATTCTCAGGTGAGTCCTAAGTTAGTTAGTTACCAACAAAACAAATTACCCATGAGCTTGTTCATCGGTAAGAGGACAGTGACCCGTACCAACTTACACATCTGCTTCCCTGAATCAGTCACAGATCACAAACTCTTTCTACTTCGACAACACATGTATGCAGAAGCTAAGTGGTAACAATGGAGAAGAAAATTCATTGGCAAAATGATGATAATAATCGAACCAGAAACTCCATAAAATTTCAATTCATTACCAAAGATTCCGATCTCATAGAAACAAACAACAAAACCGAGATATAGATTTATAGAATCAGATTGAGACCTACTTCTTAGAGAATTTCTTCTTCGGAGCAACAACAACTTGTGGTTTAGGATGCTTCTCAGCTTCACTCGGATCTAACCATTTAAGAGGATGATGATTGTAAAAAGGCCAATTAGGTACAGTGATCAATGTCGTCAAAACAACACCACCGGCGTAGATCAGCATCATCGTTCTAAACGACTCCGTTGCGTATCCAACAACCACCGCGACGACGCCAGAGATCACTAGTAAGATCTGCATTAGATGCTCCACCAATTTCTGTCCTTGCCAATCCATATCTACACACACACACACACACAAAACCTTAGATCCACAGAATAAAGGCGAAGAAGCGAGAATTTCGATGTTATGATACCTTTGGTACTGAATCTATAAACCCTAATTTCACACGAGAAGGATCTGATCTCACTGAATTTGTAAATCTGATTTCAACAATGGACAAGAGAAGGAGGAGAATTAGTACGACCTTGTAATTCGGTTTAATGACAAACCGGAAATTGTACCGGTTCAATCGGCACGGGATCGGTTTAAATTGGGCATTATAATAAACCGGAAATGGTGAACTAAAGTATTTTGTGTTCTTAACAGTTACTTGAATGCTTGTTTTGCAATGACATATTATAATATGATCATTCATACTAATTTCTATTAAAAAGAGTGTCTACTCGTTTCTGAACTACTAGTTGATAAAATTGTTTCCTCTCTAAAACCCTTCTTTTCTTGGTGAATTGAAACTTGTATTCATAGTAAAGAAGGTGTGTGAGGTATTCAGAGAGTATTGACACCTTTGAGTACTCTTTAGAGGAAACCAACAGAGAAAAGGCGATTTCGGTTTGCTCAAGTACCACACACTCTCTTATCGAAGAAGCCGCAACTCAAAGTCGCTGCGAATTCGGAAACTTCAATGAGGAATGTACTCCTTCCAAGCTTCTTTGTGTACCTCAGGATTACAATGTTGGTACTTGTCCACTAACAATTCAGATTCACCAAGTCTCATTTCTTTGTGATATTTGTTGGATACATATAAGATTCACTGATTAGACAATGTTTCCGCTTTTTCACAAATCAACAACAATGACCATTATTCAAAATCCACTATGGAGAAAACCAAGAATCATCAAGGCATGTAAGTATTAAAAAGATTTGCATTTACTAATTCAAAACTCACGCAACACATCAATAGGCTTTCTATTAACAACTCTACAATTAAACCTAATCTCACCATCTCTCCCAGATTGCAAATCACCCAACTTCACCATCCCTTCTTCAAACGCTCTAAAGAACTCTGCTTCATCCTCACTAAACATCTTCACATACTCCCTCGTCTCTCGACTCGTGTACAACGTCTGATCCGAGTTCAAAAACCCTCTCCCTGAAACCAAGTCTTTAAAGTACTGATTATCAAAAAGCCGAGGCGTTGCATCAAGATCACCAGTCACATTCTCATCTCCACCCAAAGGACAAAGCTTATCAAGCTTCCTCCTATAACTCGGTTCAAGAGCAGGATCCGGTTTACCAGAACCAGACTGGTTATAAAGCCTGAACATAACCGAGAAACACCGTCCTTGACCAATAGAATGTGACCCTGATAAAGCCACCATGTCTTTAACCGAAAGATGGAATCTTTTGAACAAATCAATCAAGAAAGTAGCGTTTGCTCTTGGACTCGGCATTATATCATCAGAATCTTGCTGACTCGCTGTTAAACTGTCTTTCCTCCCTAGCTTCACTTCCCAATCCGGTCCTCCTGTCTGGTTCAATCAAACCGGAATCACAAATTCGACTAAACCGGGAAATCAAGAAAAGGGTTTTTGAGTTGGAAATTTACCAGAGCAACGGCGTCACGAGAAGCCATTATAACGATATCGGCACAAGAAACAGTAACGGGACAAGCTTTCTCTAAAGCTTCTTTAATGTCGTCAACAACTTCGAAAGATCTCAGTGAATTGATGTTGGAAAGTGACAGTTTTTCACCGAGCATGTTTGGTGTGTCGTCGAGTAACACAGATGCGTCACATCCCTGAAAGATTTCAAGAAAACAAAAAGTGAAAATCAAGAAGAGAGAAAGATTATTGAGTTTACAACTTTACATTGACGAAACAGTCGTGAAATTGGAGACGCATGACAGAAGCGACGCTTCTTGGTTCTTTGATCAAGGCTTTCTTCATTTCTCTTCGTACAATGGATTCAGCTTCAGGGCATGAATCGCTGTAGAATCTTGGTCGGAGAAATTCACCGGTAACCACCGTCAAGAGTAGTAGGTAGATGATGAGATGTGGAAGAAGAAGAAGAAGAGACATACTTTCTCTTTTTGAATAAAATTGTTTGGTTTTAGTGATGGAAGAAGAAGAGAGTATTTGTTGTTGGTTTATAAAGAGTATTTGGTGGTTTTCGAGAATGATTCTAATTTCTAAGGATTTTGCTTTAAATGGTTTTTTTGTGCAAGTGTGGTGGTGAGCTTCCAATTATATTTCTTTTGTTTGAATTTTATAATTCCTATTTCCTAATTAATAGATTTGCTCACTAGTCATTACGAGGATATTAGTGAAGTATTTGGTAAAATATTGTAAGGATTAGTGAAGTATTTGGTAATAATAATTTAATCTTTTTTGTTTTTCTGCAAATACTTCACTAATCTTAAAATACTTCAATTTTCAGTGAATTTTTTAGTACAATTTTTAACAAAAAAAGAGAGCTTAAAATAGTTGTACTAAATTTTTTATTATATCTTAAGAAAATTGAATTTTTGGTATTTTTTATAAGACTTTAAAATTAAAGTTGATAAATTTATATTAAAAATTGAAAATGATAGCTAATTGGAAACAAAAAATTAATTCTAAAACGATAATTATTTTAAAATAGATAAACTATTAAATTACTTATGAAAGAATGAAATTATTTGTCAATGAAATTATTTGTCTATTGGCAAAAAGGTAAAAGAGTGAAGAAACATGATAATCTGTTGTTGTCTTTGCAAAAACGTACTTCATAAAGTATTAATTATCCGAATAGACTATTTGCATTAATAAACCAATAAATATTCCTTTTTAGTATAACGTATAAGGGTGGGTGTATAATTCTATCGTTGATGTAAATACGAATGGTCTAGAATCAAAACATTAATCCTGGTTCGTAATCAAATAGTGTAAACACATTTATTGATAAGCTTTTAAAGGTCATGAAGAAATTGAGTGAGTTTTCAACATTAAACGTATAGTCAAGGTACTTTTGACTTTGTAAAAAGGTAATATAGCCTTATCTTCTTCACATGTACGTTGGGTTGGCAAAATAATTCAGACTTTTTATATGTAAAAAAACAAAATGCACTTGTTGGGTTGTTTAGTGTGATCACTATTGTTGTGGTGATCAATGCTTTCGTTACTGTACAGCTAAAATATTACTTTTTTTAAAAAATTGTTGATAAGATTATCACTAGAAACAAAAGAAGGACTCCTTCACATTTTTGATTGTACAAATAGTAAAATGTCGTACATTTTCGAGTTTCAAATTTTTTAGTGGGCTACATATTTACGTTTAATTTTACTGGCCAGTTTAATTAGAATTGTGATACGTAACGGCAAACGAGAACGATTACATAACTTTGTACCACAATAATATAAATTTACCCATCGAACCCCACATACTAGTTTGAGTGGGTGTCGTGAGATAAGAGAATTGTTGTGACAAGAGGAGGCAAACAATTTAAGCCATTGGTTGCTTTGCAAATTGCATTTTATTTTTATTATTTGATTTTTAATTTTATCTGCAAACTTCAGAAGTAACTGACACTAAAGTTAGTTATTGATAAGGACTAGGAAATTACGATATCTGTTGAGTTTATCTTGTTAAGTATATTAGAGGAACTTTGTGTCTATCCTAGTATAGAGTTTGTTGTATAAATATTTGCGTCTCGGCTTATATAATATTTTAAGGTTCCCAAAACTTTAAGGTTGTCATGTGTCATCTATTCTTTTGACATTGGACATATTTTTTTTATTACATTTTTTTAATTTTGATAATTAATTATAACAAATTAATAGCAAATTAATGTTAATTCATTTCAACAACAAGTTACAATATAAATTTTGATATTCACCAAAAACTATGATTCTAAATTTTGCAAAATCTAAATAGTCTGAAAAATATCTTATATTATATTTTAAGGTTCTTAAAATTTCAACAACAAATACAATATAAATTAGTTATTATTTTCTCTCTTTCTTTCTTTGATACTCAGAACATCTATGATTATAAATAAATCTTATAAAATATGTAACATTTTAAACAGTTTCCAAAATATATCTTATAAATATTGTAGCATTTTCTTAAATCCAAGTCATGGATGTCATGTGTCACCTATTCTTTTCATGTTTTTGGTTTTCTAATTTGTTTATTAAAAAATATATTTTTTTATAAAAAATCACTTTACAATTAATCCAAAGAATTTTTAAAAAACCACTTTAACAAGACAAATGTTTAAAACTGTGTCTCCGTATAAATAGTTGTGATTTTAAAACAAAAAACTTTAATAAAAACAAGTAACATGAACAAAAACAAAATGTTGTGAGAAAATTAAGAAATGATTTAAGAACTTTTAAAACTATTAGAATGTTAAAGTCTAATTAGAAAAATGTATATTTGTTTTTTCTGTGTAAGTCCTCACAACTTTTAAATCCAATTTGCCAATACAATTAAAATAATTTGTGGTAGAAAAAGTAACGCTTCTAACCAATATTCTCTTTTCTGAAAAAAACTCTACTCCAGCACAAATTATGAATTCAGAAAACAGATTCATTTCACTACTGAATTGATGCTAAAGACAAAAATCACAACAAATTAATAAAGAGAGTGAGACAAAAATACAATCAAGCTGCTATTATTCTCTTAGTACGATTCAAAGTTCTCATGAAGCAATTACAAAGATGCATTCCAATTTTTTTTTTGAGATCATATATCTCACTAAAAGCAAAACATACTATAATTTATCTAATCAATATTTTTTTTAGAAATGTGTTTGATGCAAGAAAAAAAGACGATCAATCATTTTTTTAAAGAACCATAGTGAATATTAATAAAGACATACAAGTTAGAGATTTGTACCAAAAGAAAATGTCTTCCATATACTATAACTTTTATTAATAAATGACATGTTTCTTTTTTCATATAACATTATATAAGATGTCCATTAATTTTGTACAAATGCTTAGTCTTCTAACGTAGATAATTATTTATGATAAACATTAAATTCATATAACACTAAATATACAAATAGTAAAGAAATTATATATTATTGTCTACTTTTACAATGAATTTTTAAACCCACGCAACGCGTGAGCAATCCCTAGTATTCAATATAATCAAGTCAGTTGTGTACCAATTCCTATATGGTATCACGAGAAAACGATCCTTAAAATCCCCAAAATTGTTTTTAAAGTTTGTTTTACTTGGTGTTTAGTGTTCTTCGCCGGTCATCATGTCAGGCGACGAAGGTCTCAAAGCTCTACAAGCGATGTCTATTGCTGCAGAGCCAAGTAACAAGTCGGTTTCTCCGTATTCTTTATACGCCTCTAATAATCCAGGGGCTATGATCACATCCGTTCAACTCAATGGAGACAACTACAATGAATGGTCGTCGGAGATGTTCAATGCTCTTCAAGCAAAGCGCAAAACAGGGTTCATCAACGGAACCTTGAAGAAACCAGTACCCGGTGATCCAGATAGTGAAAATTGGTTAACGGTTAACTCAATGATTGTGGGATGGATTCGTTCATCCATATAACCTAAATTCAAATCAACTGTGTCGTATATTGCGGATGCTCACCAACTCTGGTCAGACTTGAAGCAGCGTTTCTCGGTGGGAAACAAAGTCTGTGTCCTTCAAATCAAAGCTCAGCTTGCTTCGTGTCGGCAAGATGGTGCAACTGTGTTGGAATATTATGGTAAGCTCTCTACCTTGTGGGAAGAGTTGCAGACGTATAACAAAATTCATGCTTGCTCTTGTGGAGCAGCCATGGAAATCGCGAAAGAAAGGGAAGAAGAGAAGATCCACCAGTTTGATATGGGTCTTGATGATGCTAAGTATGGAGGTCTTTGTACTACCATTATTGCGATGAATCCTCTTCCAGATCTCGGTGAGTCTATGCCAAAATAATAAGGGAAGAACAGAGGTTTGCCTCTGCTAGAAGTCATGAATCACAACATGAAGTCGTAGGCTTCGTTGCTCGTCGTGAGTAAGAACCATTGTTCTCATCTCCGAGACGTGATCAACCACGAGACCTTTCTCTTGTTGCTGGAAAATATGAAACTTCCATGAAAGCAGAGTCTTCAATCTTGAGACCTCGCAATCTGAACTGTTCTCATTGTGGGAGATCGGGTCACGAGAAGAAAGAGTGTTGGAGTTTGGTTGGTTTTCTAGACTGGTATTATGAACGAGGTAATAATGCTGGTAGTTCCGACGGTGGTCGTGGCTTGAATAGCCAAGGCATAGGAGGTCGCGGTGGTGGATTTCTTGGCAGAGGAGGTGGACGTGGTCTGGCCAATACCGCTCAAGCAACCAACTCAAATTCATCGTCGTTTCCAGACTTCACGTCTGATCAGTGGAAGGTTCTCTCTATTTTGATCCAGGAAAAGTCGGGACAAGGTTGTTTCGATAGATTGTCCGGTAAGATTGATTTTGGTACTGTTATTCTTGACACAAGTGCAAGTCATCATATGACCGGAAACTTGTCCTTTCTGACCAATGTAGAAAATATCTCTCCATGCTCAATAGCTTTTGCTGATGGAAGTAATATGTTTTCATTGAGTATGGGTGTTTTTGCAATAACGGATAAAATTTCATTAGTGAATGTGTTATATTTACCTGACTTAAATTGCACTTTGGTTTCAGTAGCAAAACTCTTGAAACAAACTAATTGTTTCGCATTGTTCACTGACACACTTTGTGTCTTACATGACCGTTTCATGAAGACGCTGATTGGAACCAGTGAAGAGCGTGATGGGGTCTACTACTTGACGGATTTGGTCTCGGCAAAGTGTCATAAAACAACGGCTGGTTCAAATGAAGATTTGTGGCATCGACGCTAATGTCATCCGTCTTCTTCAGTACTTAAGAATTTGTCTTTAGTTTCTACTTCAAATAAAACAGCTAGCTCTAGTCCGTGTGACATTTGTTATAGAGCTAAGCAAACTCGTGAGGTTTTCCCTGATAGTTCGAATAAAACATTGGAATGTTTTTCACTTATTCATGTTGATGTTTGGGGACCATATCGTGTTCCATCTTCGTGCGGTGCAGTATACTTCTTAACAATAGTCGATGATTTCTTTAGAGCTGTGTGGACGTATCTATTGCTAAAGAAATCATAAGTTAAGGGAGTGTTGATCAATTTTATTTCCTATGCTGAACGACAATTCTCTAAGTTAGTAAAAACGGTACGTAGCGACAATGGTACGGAGTTTATGTGTCTCTCCTCCTTCTTTCGTGAGAAAGGAATTGTTCATCAAACTTCTTGTGTTGGGACACCTCAACAAAATGAACGGGTTGAGAGGAAACATAGACATATTCTCAATGTTTCAAGAACGTTGTTGTTTCAGGCAAGTTTACCTATCAAGTTTTGCGGAGAAGCTGTTCTTACCGCTGCCTACTTAATTAATCGCACTCCTACTCTGATACTACATGGCAAATCACCATACGAAGTTCTCCATGGTGTCCAACCGGATTATCGGATGTTAAATTTTTTTGGTTCCGCTTGTAATGTTCATCGCACCACTAAGAAGAAAGACAAGTTTGGTGAACGCACTCGGTCATGTATTTTTGTTGGTTACCCCTTTGGCAAGAAAGGATAACGTGTTTATGACATTTAGCGAAATGAGTTTGTTGTGTCCCGTGATGTTGTGTTTCACGAAGATATATTTCCATGTGCTGACTCGAGTGTGAGTAGTACACTTGCAGCATACAAGCCTAATGTTGATTGTGGTGAAGACTGACTTATCATGCCTGAAGTCAAGGGGAGTACGTCGGAGGCAAGGGGGAGTACGACCGAGGTTCCTTCTACTCCTTCTCCCATTGATCTTTCTACTCATGCTCCCTTTGTTTCTCTGGTTTTTGATTCCATTGAAGAACCCCAAAGTGTGAATGTAGTAGATACACCGGTCCTGGTTGACAATGTGGACCAACCGGTTCTTGATAATCCTTCACCGGTAGTTGCATCACAAGATGATAACACATTGTTGGGTCGTGGTCAACGTCTCAAGTCCACATCTGTCAAACTCCGTGATTATGTTACTTATAATGCTGCTGCCCTTGAACCCCCATCACACGCTCTTCCCGCTTCTCTTTCATCGTCTTCATCAACGGTCCCAGGTACTTCGCTCTATCCTCTTTTTGATTTCATATATGATGCTCAGTTTTCACCACAACATCGTGCATTTCTAGCTACAATTACAGCGGGAAAAGAACCAACCAACTTTAAAGACTCTGTGAAGCACACAGTTTGGGTTGATGCAATGACAAAAGAGGTTGAGTCTTGTGAGGATACTCACACTTGGGATATTACCGATCTCCTTCCTGGAAAAGAAGCGATTGGTAGTCAATGGGTGTATCGGATTAAGTATCTTGCTGATGGAACTTTGGAGCGCTACAAAGCTCGCCTTGTGGTTCAAGGTAATAAGCAAGTAGAAGCTGTAGATTACAAAGAGACATTCGCTCCTGTAGTTAAAATGACCACGGTTCGTGCTCTGTTGCGGATAATGTTGGGGTCGGATTTCACCCACTGAACGTCGACGTTCAAGTTATGATAAGCGACGAGCATATTTCAACAGGCAGAGATAATATGGTCCTGAAGTCATTCCACCTACAAGAAAGGGTGAAGGCCTCTTGAAATACCCTAAGTCATTGTTCTTCATAGCTTATCTTCAGAAATCTCTGCTTCCTCTCGAAACCCTTACAAATCTAATTGTGCGAATTTCGGCTTCCACAATTTGGCGCCGACTAAGGGGAACTAGAGACTTTCTTACACAAAAAAGCTACGTAACAACTCAAAGATGGTGAGCGGCGAAGAAAACACGTCCCACAGAGACAACCGGGAAATAGAACCTTTGGTCGAGGCTACTACTGCCAAAACCCCTGCTCATGGTGACCTAACCGAGGTGAAGAAGATGCTAGAAGACTTCCTCACCGAGCAGAAGAAGCAAGCCAAAATGATCGAGGAAAACTCAAAGGAACTAAAAGCTCTTTCGCGAAGAAAACGCGAAAGACCCAACACGGCGAGACTCAGAGCGCGCGTCGACCCTCAACGCCTCGACTTCTCAGCGCCTCGCACTACTCGGGGAAACCCAGAGAACCTACCACCACCACGACCACGTCGGTAAACGGACAAGTCTCCCGAACGCGTCGTGGATATCTCCGACCAAGAAGAACCAGCTCCTACAAAGCGTGCAGGCGCGGAAGGTGCATAAGGCAACAGACAAGAACCACGCGCCTCTGATACTCAAAGCGCGTCAGCCTCTTCCAAGACAGAGATTGTTGAAGACACCTCGGAGTACACCAACTACTCTAGCGAAGAGCGGTACAAAAAGGAGCAAGAGCGTAGAGCGTTCAAACGCTCTTACGCTGCAGAGCTCGCTGCAGTAAAGGCTCAGATGGATCGGGTAACCTCAGACCTAAATCGTACCCAATCGCAGATACACCACGGAACGAGGAAGGCTCCTGCCATCGCTCACGTACTAGAAAAAGCAAGGAACACACCCTTCGACGGTCGAATCGCGAAGACAAAAATCTCCGACCCCGGAAGAATCAAGTTACCAGTCTACGAAGGAACTACAGACCCTTCGGATCATCTGATGGAATTCGAAGTGGCCCTAGGGAGAGCAAACTTCAAAGAAGCAAAAAGGGACATCATCTACTGCAAGCTGTTCGTAGAAAGTCTCAAGGGGCCTGCCCTTCAATGGTTCTACAAGCTGGAGAAGAATTCAGTTCACACTTTCCTCCAGCTTTCCGAGTTGTTCGTGCAGCATTACAACATCTTCATGGAGCGGAAGATCTACGACTTGGAACTATGGAATAACAAACAAGGCGAAACCGAGAGTCTTCGGTCTTTCATGACAAGGTTCAAGAACACGCTTTCAAAGGTTGAAGGTATCAGCAACAAGTAAGCCCTAGAAGCCTTGCGAGGAGCACTTCGGTGTCCGTCTCCATTCTGGCAAGAGATGAGTCTCAACACGCCAACGACGATCCAAGACGCTCTGCACCGTGCTGCTCACTTCGCTCGAACCGAAGAAGAAGTCCGTGCTAGGAATGGTGTGAATTCCGCCTACATCCAATACGAGGGAGGATCCAGAGGGGTCCATAACTACCAAGTGGAGTCGTCGGGTTACGAAGAACCGAAGGAGTATGACGAAGAGTTATACTGCGAATCCACAAGGCAAATAGACACTCAACTGCAAAGTGTCGGGAGTTGGGGCAGCAGCTCATAGCCAAACTGACTGAAGGCACTTTGAAAGGCAACGTCAGCCTGTCAGACTTCAAACCCGAGGAGAAAGCTCCTGCCAACACCGAACAACAAGTGGATACTCCCAGGGGCCAACGTCGCGATTATGGCATGGAAAACGAGGACCAGCACGAAGTTATCAACATGATAATGGGAGGCTCGCAGTACTGTGCTGACAATGAGACTGCGATCGAAGCTTACCAACGCCGCGCTGACGTCTGCGCGAACATATTAGCACCTGCAAAGCCAAGGCTTTCTAGCGACCCTATCACCTTCGACGAGCAAGACACTAAGGGTCTCGATCAACCACACAACGATCCTCTAGTAATCAACTTGACTGTTTACGACTTCAACGTCGCTCGCGTTCTCATTGATACAGGAAGCTCAGTGGATGTCATCTTCAAAAAGACGCTGGAGCGAATGAAGATTGATTTGTCCACAATCAAAGGGCAGCCTAAGCTTATAACAGGTTTCTCCGGAGAGATAACCATGACGATGGGAACGGTTCGCCTACCCGTCCAAGCTGGCAACGTTAAAAAGATGGTCGATTTTACAGTCTCGGATCACCCAACAATCTACAACATGATCATGAGAACTCCCTGGCTCAACCAGATGCGAGCGGTGCCTTCAACATACCATTTATGCCTCAAGTTTCCTACACCCATCGGCATAAAAACGATATGGGGCAACCAGAAGGAGTCTCGTATGTGTTTCATGGCAGAGCACAAGCTGAGGAACACCGAGAAAAAGAAGGAGGAATCTTCACCTCAAGAATCACGAAAGAGGAGAAGGACCAGTTTCGAACATGTCAATGATTTGACCGACCTTCTGTAGCAGTTACAGCTCGCAGAAGCTACTGAAAACGCAGAGCCAACGCGTCTGCAAGTAGCAAGGTCTGCATCATGTCACCACCGCGAGCCTACATCACCGAAAAACCTCCCACACCACTCCCTAGTGGTTTGCAAGGCACTCGAAGGGTACTGCCACTAGTACCTCTTGAGGCCTCTAGAATGAACTACGAGGCGACTTGATCCCTGCAAATGGGTACGTAAGCAGCTTGTCTCCGGACGAGTTCAGTTGCCCTCCTCCGTAAAAGGAGGGGGGAGTGGAGTACGTATACTCGTATACTCCCATCTTTTACTTCCACCATGCTGGAAAACAACAAACATCCTTTTCTGGATTTATTAGACAAGTCTCGAGCAATTCGTCTACGTCCTTCTCAGGATTCACTTGACACAAGTCTCATAGACTTCATCACTTACATCCTCTATGGATTATTCAAAGCCTTTTTCAAGCAATTTCATCAGCTACATCCTCTATGGATTATTCAAAGCCTTTTTCAAGCAAGTTCAATCCACTGTCGTTGCTGTTGGCCACAACAACAATGTGTGAACCTGAACACATTGACATCCATCATCGGATCCTAAGCGCGCTATATAAGTTATAACGATCAGTTTCTGGGCTTTTGACCCCGGATGATTCTAATGTTCAGATCCTGGGCTGTTGACCATGGACGTTCATTCAAAAACCCAACAACATCGTTGGTAAAAAGCAGCTGCCAATGATTACTTAGGTTTATACACCGAATAATCATTCAGAAACCCCAACAACACGTTGATAAGGTCAAAAGGTGTGATCGCTTCTGAACAGACGTGTTCGGAAAGCACCGCCATTCTACAAAACCCAACAACAACGTTGGTAAAAATGAAAACCCAACAACAAGCGTTGGTAGGAAAAGAGCACAAGCGCACTTGCGATTTTGACTACTCTACAATCACAAACCCAACAACAACATTGGTACAAATAGCCAAAGACATTTCAAGTGTAAACGACCATCAACTTATACTAAAGTCTTGGTCAGCAAAACAATTATCATTACTCTTATGATCTATCAAAGACAAAATAAAAAAGGCATAAAACGAGAAAGTCAATCAGTCATCGATCTCCTCATCGATTTCCTCGTCACCATCCTCATCGTCGTCTGCCTCGACGACGTCTTTGTCTGTCTCAACGTCGTCGTCGTCAGCCTCCACGTCATCGTCGTCAGCCTCCACGTCGTCGTCGTCTGCCTCGACGTCGTCGTCTGCCTCGACGTCGTCGTCTGCCTCGACGTCGTCTGCCTCGACGTCGTCGTCTGCCTCGACGTCGTCGTCATCGTCGTCTGCCTCGACGTCGTCGTCGTCGTCTGCCTCGACGGCGTCTTCGTCTGTCTCGACGTCGTTGTCGTCTTCCTTGACGTCGTCGTCCTCTGTCTCGACGTCGTCGTCGTCGTCTGCCTCGACGATGTCGTCGTCGTCTGCCTCGACGTCGTCGTCGTCTGCCTCGACGTCGTCGTCTACCTCGACGTCGTCTGCCTCGACATCGTCTTCGTCTGCCTCGACATCGTCTTCGTCTGCCTCGACGTCGTCATCGTCTACCTCGTCGACGTCGTCGTCGCCTGCCTCGTCAACGTCGTCATCGCCTGCCTCATCGACGTCGTCGTCGTCTGTCTCGTCGTCGTCGTCTGCCTCGTCGTTGTCGTCTGCCTCGACATCGTCGTCGTCTGATGCTTGTCGGTCCCACCAAGACGTCGATACCCAAAGTCCCTCTACGTTAACAACACCTGAAGACCTTGTTGCGACATGGGTACCCGAGGTCTCCATCATGTCATCAATACCCGACGACCTCACCATGGCGTCAGCGCTTAAGGACTCCGTCGTGACCTCGGTACCCAAATCGCCTACCATGACATTGGTGACCCCGATAAGCCCATGCGATGAACTCGGGTGATCGGTGCCATGACGAGTCTTCGGTGGCAAGTTATCGAAATCGCGTAGCAAGCCTATCGGGTCATCGGCATCAATACCATCAGGGACCTCAGGTCCATAATCAATGGACATATCAACGACGTTTGATTCGTGTCTGTCGGGATCAAGCTCCAAAGACAATTCAAGTTCTTTTGGACTCATCATCTAGTATCACCTACACCAAATCAAAATCAAGACCTAAGACAAGGGTTTTTCTCAACCAAAAACGAGAAGTCTTCTCCGCTTGCGAGACGAAGCCTTCTCCGCCTGCGAGAGGAAGCCTTCTCCGCCTGCGAGACAAAGTCTTCTCCGCCCATGAGGAGTCTCCTACGTTGACAAAGCTTCGACAAGTAGAGTGGGAAGTCTTAAAATCTTCACGAAAACATGAAGTCTTAAAATCTTCAGCTTGAACAAGCGAAGCGCGAAGTCTTAAAATCTTCATCATCAGCTTCGACAAGCGAAGCGCAAAGTCTTTAAATCTTCAGCAAGATGTTAAAATCCTTAAAATCCAGCAAGAACAAACGTTATCAGCTCTCGCAAGCAGAACATGAAGTCTTAAAACCTTCGAAGAACAAAAAATAACGTTTACAGTGTTATCAACACTAAAGGCTCAAGCCTATAGCATCACGCTAACAACAACATCATAACTTTGAACAGCTAACTTCAACACCCAATGGTCTTAAACTCGATACTATTATCACTAACACTACCGAGCTGGGGGGCTAACTGTTGGGGTCGGATTTCACCCACTGAACGTCGACGTTCAAAGTTATGATAAGCGACGAGCATATTTCAACAGGCAGAGATAATATGGTCCCGAAGTCATTCCACCTACAAGAAAGGGTGAAAGCCTCTTGAAATACCCTAAGTCATTTTCCCTACAAGAAAGGGTGAATGACTTTTAAAAACCCCTAAGTCATTTCACCTACAAGAAAGGGTGAAGGACTCTTAAAAATCCCTAAGTCATCTTATCTGCAAGAAAGGGTGAAGACCTCCAGAAAACCCCTAAGTCCCTTGAACCTTCTGCCTGGTGAAGGAACCTTCGAAGATACCTTCACCTCAGGAGAAGTCATGAATGCAGCGTCAGAGAGGTCACAGAGCCAACAGGAGGCGCTGCAGAGACGAAGGCTGCCTGGCACCGATGTCACTGAGTAGTGATGCCGATGACAGGCAGTGGTATCGATGTCACTGCCCAGTGATACCGATGTGCTTGGCCTCATCGGTGTCCAGGCAGTTGACATCGGTGCCCAAGCCACTCTCATCGGCCTCAGGTCTTTCAGGACATCAACGAAGGTTCCAGAAGGTTCGAGGAGTTAAAACCCAGCAGCGAAGCCCGCGTAGGCTCGACCGACATAGGAGAAAAAGGCAATCCGAGAAGGTTTAGGAGAAAGGCTTAGCCGACTTAGGGGGTTATATATAAGAATGCAAAAATACTTGTAAAAGAGGATACACACAATTTTTACCACACAAGCAATACAAAGCAATTACAAACCCTAATTTCTCTCTGCTCATCATTGTTCTTCATAGCTTATCTTCAGAAATCTCTGCTTCTCTCGAAACCCTTACAAATCTAACTGTGCGAATTCCGGCTTCCACAGATAGTTGTTGCTAACAAGTGGGAAATTGATCAAATGGATGTTAATAATGCTTTTCTTCATGGTGATCTTGATGAAGAAGTATACATGAAACTGCCTCCGGGATTCCTTCATTCTCATCGGTAAGGTTTGTCGTCTTCGTAAATCGTTGTATGAACTTAAACAAGCACTACATTGTTGGTTCAAGAAGCTTTTTGATGCTTTGCTTCGTTTCGGGTTTGTACAATTATATGACGACTACTCGTTTTTCTCCTACACGTGCAAAGGAATTGATCTCCGAGTCTTAATCTATGTAGATGATTTGCTTATTTGTGGTAATGACCCATATATGGTCAAGAAGTTTAAGGAGTACTTAAGCAAATGTTTTTCAATGAAGGATTTGAGAAAATTAAAGTATTTTCTTGGTATTGAAGTAAGTCGAGGTTCAGAAAGAATTTTCATGTCTCAACGAAATTATGCACTGGATATCGTCACTGATAGTGGGAATCTTAGTTCCCGACCTGCTGCGACACCGCTAGAGACAAATCACAAGCTCGCTGAAACAGAGAGTCCTCTGCTTCCGGATCCACAACCATATAGAAGATTGGTGGGTCGCTTGATTTATCTCCTTAATACGCGGCCAGAGCTTTGTTATTCGGTTCATATCCTTTCTCAATTTATGCAAGCTCCAAAACAGATTCATTGGGAAGCGGCTCATCGCGTGATTTGTTTTTTAAAAGGTACGTTGGGTCAAGGAATTCTACTCAAAGCAAGTACCGATCTCACTATGACGGTATATTGTGATGCGGATTTTAGTTCATGTCCTTTGTCGCACCAATCTCTTAGCGCGTTTGTTGTTCTTCTAGGTGGTTCCCCCTATTGCTTGGAAAACCAAGAAACAAGACGTGGTTGTTCATTCTTCGACGGAGTCGGAATATCGTTCTATGACTAATGCTCTTAAAGAAATAATATGGTTACGACGTTTGTTAAGGGAAATTAGTGCACCTCAAAAAGCTCCTACACGTTTGTTTTGTGATAGCAAAATTGCAATGAACATTGCGGCTAACCCCGTCTTTCACGAACGTACTAAACACGTCGAGAGGGATTGTCATGTTGTTCGCGACGCGGTTCAGGATGATACTATTGTTACTAGTCATATTGGTACGAATGATCAAGTTGCAGATATTTTGACGAAGGCATTAGGACGTGCTGTATTTCAGTATATAGTGTCCAAGTTGGGCATGGTTAACCTTCATGCTCCAACGTGAGGGGGAGTATTGATAAGGACTAAGAAATTACGATTTGTATTTATCTTGTTACGTATATCTCTTATATTAGAGGAACTTTGTGTCTATCCTAATCTAGAGCTTGTTGTATAAATACTTGTGCCTCATATTCAATATGATCAAGTCAGTTGTGTACCAATTCTTATATTAGTCGTCGTCATCATCATGGCTTAGGAGTTCGTGGGTTCTGATACGTTGCCGTTTTAAGATATCATTTTGTCCCCATCTTTTGTTGTCAATTTTTATTTATAATACAACCTATCGGACAACACAATCATAATTAATACATATGACTCGGAGGTATATCTAGTTTCCTAAAAAAATCATATAGATATCGAAATCAGGAAGTGGAACGCACATGGCGACCATTGTATTTGCTATTTTACCAAACCAAAGAGGAAAACTAGCAATAAATATTGAACAACATTTGTATCCATTAAAGATGAAGAATTCATTATTTCTATTTTCAAGGAATCAGAAAACTACAGAATAAGGTGATTAAAATAAAAAATGTGAAGGTCATAAGATTCGTTGAAAACACCAAAAGAAACAAAGTGTTGCAAAACGAACAAAATGATTATATGAATTTCTATTGAATTGTCGAATGCTAATTACAAAATAAAAGAAACGAAGGGATGAATAACTTTTGAGTTTATGACCAAGATTTTCCACGGAATGCTCTTCCTCCCATGGTGATTTATGTGTGTGCTAAATTGTAAATATCAAATAAATGAAAATTCACATTAATAAATTGTTCGTGGAACAAATTTTAAATCCTACAAAATTGATCACATGGCAAATAAAAATAAAAACATGGAATCAAAATATAATCGGTAATGTTCGAGAATCTAGCTGTGAAACAAAAGTCTCCAAAAAAATACTGATAAAGATCCTAATTTTTGTATGAAAAAAACGATATAAACCAAAGAAAGTTGAACATCTTGAACAATCGAAAGAACATCATCTAATATTTAAGGAAAATCTTTCATTTAAAAGTCCGAATCTAATTTAAGGCTAAGCAAGCAAAACTAAAGGCTTCCACACTCAAGTACGAAGCTATACTAGCAATCCTTAGGAACTTTAGATAATATTTTTTTCTTCTCCTTATAACTGTTTATCTCTTTTTGATGTGCCATTCATAGTTACTGATTTTCGAATAAAATCAAAAATTGATGTTGAGATTTGACGATTTCAAACCAACCATTTGAATATGTTTTGGTTGAACAAGACGATGAGATTTCGAGAAAGGAAACCAAATTCAAAAACGAGACAAGATACAATTCAATAACAACAAAAAGCCTTAATCAAAATAAAACAACCAAAACTTTAACCAAAACCATATTCCAGAACTCAATATTATTTTATGTCGGGCCAAATTGCCCATGTCAAAAAAGGTAGCAAAAGCCTGAAAATCCGGTGATTAACATTTTGGTTTTAATTGCTCACAATTAAAATCCGGTGATAGTTCGGCTAGTTTTTTAGATGTTAATTGTTTGGAGTTTGTCTTGTATTTTTGTTTGTCTAAATTTTTGTTTGTCTAAATTTTTGTTTCTAAGGAGTATTGTACTCGCTAGCTTTCTTCTTGAAAGGATCCGTCGTTTGCCGGATTGTAATTCAAAAGCTAAACTATGCGGAATGAAACAAAAGGTTAGATGAAAAAAAGAAAGTAGCAAAATATGTTTAGAATTTTTTTTCGTTTGTGGTAATCGTTGGAGAAAATTCTCCAAATTTTATTAATTAAAAGAAAACAATTACATTCCTTGGTCGCGTAGACCCATATATGAAAATACTCTCTTCGTTTTTTTTTATTTGATGTTTAAAGTTTCTACACATAAATTAAGAAATCATTTAATTTTTTATTTTTTCAAAACAAAACATGTTTTATCATTCATTAAAAAAAATTCAACTAATAAAAAACAATCTGCAGAATTTAAAAAGTCAAAAACTCAAAATCACAATTAATTTTACATAAAAAATTGAAAACATCAATCAAAACAAAACAAAGATCCATATATGAAAATACTCTCTTCGTTTTTTTTTATTTGATGTTTAAAGTTTCTACACATAAATTAAGAAATCATTTAATTTTTTATTTTTTCAAAACAAAACATGTTTTATCATTCATTAAAAAAAATTCAACTAATAAAAAACAATCTGCAGAATTTAAAAAGTCAAAAACTCAAAATCACAATTAATTTTACATAAAAAATTGAAAACATCAATCAAAACAAAACAAAGATCACGAGTATAAGTTAGAAGTTTAAACTCTTCATGAGCAATTGGGCCCGTCAAAACTAAAACCCTAAAGCCCATTAAAAAGCCCTGAAAAATCAAGAAGAAGAAACACTCACTTAGTCCAGTCCCCGTAGATTTTACAAACCCGGCGGCGGAAATCAAACTTTTTTTTGTCGACGGAAGCTACGAAAATGGGAAGAGGAAGACAGAGAGGTCGTTCTCAGAGGAAACACTTCAAAGAAAGCAGAGAGAATGTCTGGAAACGCCCCAAATCCGATCCTACTGTCGATGATTCCGGCAACACCGTCCCGGAAAAACCCACTTGGGAACCTATCTTGACTGATAACCCTGGTTTCGAGGAGTATTACAAGGTAACTTACTCGTGAATCTGTATTGAATCGTTACCTTCAGGCTAAGAGCTTTTGTGGGTTTAGGGTTTTGAGTTTGATGAATGGATCTGATTTTTGTGTTTGTGTGTAGGAACAAGGGATTGTGAAACCAGAAGAGTGGGATTTGTTCATGGAGATTCTTCGTAAGCCTTTACCTGCTGCGTTTAGGGTTAACGCCAAGTAATGCTTCTCTTCACTTTGTAATGTTTGTTCATGGTTTCAGTGAGGTTTAGGGTTTAGTTTCAGTGTAAAACCTTACTTAGATTGGTGCAAGATTGCAGTTACTAACTTGATGCTGGCTTTTCACTCTTTTATGAATTTGCAGTAGCCAATTTTGCGATGATATTATCTCCATCTTGGAGAATGACTTTGTGAAATCTCTTCAGGCAGAGGTGAAATACATGTTTGTTATTAGCAATTGTAACGTCTTCCTGTATTTTGACCTGGGAATCTATTTGATCTCATATTGGTTTTTGGTTTTTAGGCCATAGAAGGTGGTGAATTGGAGGCTATTAAGCCCTTGCCTTGGTATCCGAAGAATCTCGCTTGGCATTCTAATTTTTCGCGAAAGCAGATTAGAAAGAATAAGACACTTGAGAAGTATGTTTTCTGTAACTTATGAATGCTTCTTGTTCTAGTTACTTGAACTTCGTATTAGACTATTAGTAGATGATGGATTCTTCATTGGGGATTTTCAGGTTTCATGAATTTCTAAAATTAGAAAATGAAGTTGGAAACATGACCAGGCAGGAAGCTGTTAGCATGGTAAGATAGCTTTATACTCTCTTCCACCATTAATGTTTTTTTGTTAACATTTATAAAACTGTTGTTCGCTTATGTATGCAGGTACCTCCTCTCTTCCTCGACGTACATCCAGATCATTTTGTACTTGACAGTGAGTGAACTTTTATTGGATAATAATAATGTTTTAAAGCTTAGAAATTTTTAAGGGGCTCAAAGAAGTATCCACCTTGCGAAAGGAAGAAATGCCACTGACCATGACTGTACCTACTTTCTGGGAAAGTACCATGTCAATGGTTACTGATAGCTTTGTCTTCTCGTTTTGTCTGAGCAGTGTGTGCTGCACCTGGTTCCAAAACATTTCAGCTGCTTGAGATTATACATGGAGCATCAGAACCTGGAACTCTACCTAATGGAATGGTTTGTGTTGCTGTTCATATTTTTATTTAGAAATTCTGTTTTTTGTGAGATCGATAATTGATGGTTCTTCCTTAATAATCAGGTCGTGGCTAATGATGTTGATTTCCAAAGATCTAACCTTCTTATTCACCAAACAAAAAGAATGTGCACTGCCAACTTGATAGTGACTAATCATGAAGGGCAACAGTTTCCTGGTTGCCGCTTGAACAAATTCCGAGCTTCCGTTGACGGATTAAGTGAAGATATGCCCATTAATCAACTTTCCTTTGACCGTGTTCTATGCGATGTTCCGTGCAGTGGTGATGGTACACTGCGTAAGGCTCCAGACATCTGGCGGAAATGGTGCTTTCACCTTTGCCTTTTCTTCCTGTCCACGGTTTTATGAGGCATTAATTCTTATACATTCTGGTTTATATACAGGAATTCTGGAATGGGCAATGGACTTCATAGCCTACAGGTTATTCTTGCTATGAGGGGTAAGCTTTTCTTATATGTCCATGAAATCGTTCTGAGAATTACCCGTCTGTCTTTAACATGTATGCTTGGTCTTGTATAGGTTTATCTCTGTTGAAAGTAGGTGGGAAAATGATATACTCAACCTGCTCAATGAACCCAGTTGAGGATGAAGCTGTCGTTGCTGAGGTAATTTTCAAGTAGCGTCACTTTTCATTATGGAACCGTTTGTAACCCGATAAAAATCCTTGCTTGAATGCAGATTCTAAGGAGGTGTGGAGACTCTGTGGAACTTGTAGATGTTTCTGATAAGCTTCCTGAACTTATACGAAGACCAGGTCTTAAGACGTGGAAGGTCAGTTTCTACCTTCATGAATGATTGAACAAACCCTCATCTCTAGAGTCTAATGGGATCAGTAATGTTGTTGGATCCAGGTGCGGGATAAAGGTTTGTGGTTTACTTCTTACAAAGACGTTCCACAGAACCGGAGAGGCGGAGTGCTTGTGAGCATGTTTCCTTCTGGTAAAAACCTCAAGGACTTAACCGAAACAACGCCGAAGAATGAGAACGCTAGTGTTGATGGCTGTGAAGATGAATGCAAAGAAACAGATAATTCCATGGTGGATGCTACGCCTGATGAACCAGTTGTGGAAGTCTCTGATCTTCCGCTTGAACGTTGCATGAGGATAATTCCTCATGATCAGAACACCGGAGCCTTTTTCATTGCGGTCCTTCGCAAAGTTTCACCCCTACCAGGTGATTTTAGTGTTTGGAGAGCTTCTGGTTCATGTTAAATCACCTATGGTTCTGTAGCAGTTATCGATTGTTTTCTCACAGATTTTCAGGAGAAGCCAAACCCGAGAAAGCACTCATCTACTAAAAATGCTGACTCGACAGAAAAGTCTCCGGTTGAAGAAGCAGTTGTTACTGTTGATGTTGAACCAGTAGAGAGTGCTGTGGAAAAAGTTGTAGAAGCAGATTCAACCAACGAGAAAGATGTTAACTCTGTGGAGCCTGAAAAGAAAACCGCAGAAGGAGAAAGAATCACTGAAGCTAAAGAAGCCAATTCAAGTAGTGCAGGAGACAAGAGGAAAGTACCAATGCAAGGGAAGTGGAAAGGCTTTGACCCTGTTGTTTTCCTCAAAGACGAGACAGTAATCAATGGCATCAAGGCATTTTACGGTATTGATGAATCATTTCCATTGTATGGTCATCTTGTGGCAAGAAACACCGACACAAGCAGCGTGAAGAGGATTTACTATGTTTCAAAATCGGTGAAGGAAGTTCTTCAGCTGAATTTCACAGTTGGACAGCAGCTTAAGATCGCGTCTGTTGGCCTCAAGATGTTTGTAAGTACAAAATTTATATTCCCTCATTTCGGTTGGTCAATCGCAAGATGCAGGGTCAAAACTGAAAATTATTTGTTACCAATCAAAACGCAGGAGAGACAATCGGCTAAAGAAGGTTCAAGCTGCGCATTCCGTTTATCATCCGAGGGACTACCTGTGATCCTTCCATACATCACCAAACAAGTACTTTATACTCCAATGGCAGACTTCAAACATCTTCTGCAAGACAAGTCAATCAAGTTTCCGGATTTTGTTAATAAACAGTTGGGCCAGAAAGTAATTGACCTTGCCATGGGATGTTGTGTGGTGGTTCTCAATGACGGTGCGTACTGTTTGGTTAATATATAGATGGTTTTTTCATGTAGGATGTGGTTTTGACAATTTTACTCGTATCTCAGGTGAAGAACCGGTGAAAGTGGATGCATCAACAATAGCCATCAGTTGCTGGAGAGGGAAGAATAGTTTGGGTGTTATGGTCACTCTCGCAGATTGCCAGGAGCTGCTAGAGAGACTTGCAGAGAGAACACCAAAAACCGACGACGGTTCAGTAAATGGAAGCAATGGCGATTCAGACGTTCCTCAAGCTATGGAGACAGCTTAAAACCCTGAATGGAAGCAATTGTACTCCTTTATTGTGTTTTTGACTTCAAATTCCTTTTTGTATAAGCATCATGATCATGATGACCTTTGATGGATACAAATGAAAGCTTTTGTTCTTTATATTTCCAGAATCGATAATCACTAGACCAAACCGTTCTTACAAAAAATTTCTATTCAATTGGATGTTTAAATTCCAAAATGAAAACTAATATACAATAAAAAAACTCACTATCTATAGCAGAAAATGAAAAGGTAAGGTTGAAATTTCTTTATCTTTTTCAAGTGTAATGGAACAAATGAAGAAGACCTACGAGTTACAACACATGGTGCTTTTGGTGGAAATCTCCTGTGCATGACCAGCATGGCCTTGCTTTTCGCTTGATGAAAGATTCTTCTTGTTCACCGTGTTTAAGATCTCAATCAAGAGAGTGTTGAAGGAGTTTTTGGCATTAGTGGAGTTTAGTGCTGAAGTCTCGAGGAAGAAAAGCCCTTGTTTTTCTGCAAATTCTTTGGCGTCTTCCATGGGAACCGATCTCTGATCTTCTAAATCCATCTTGTTACCAATGAGGATGATGACAATGTTCTTATCGGCATGTGCTCGTAAGTCTTCTAACCATCGAGGAATGTGGTCAAAGGATTCACGTTTTGTAATGTCGTAAACCAACATTGCACCAACAGCACCTCTGTATCTGTTCACAGCAAAAGAAGAAGAATTCCATTCATCCAAAGCAGCCACAACATGTACAACGGAGAAAACTAGTAAGACTTAATGCACAATAGCAAGATAGTTTTGCTACATAATCTGATCAACTTTCTTTGGTCCAGTGAAGAACAAATTATTAATCACGCTCTAGTCAAACCAGGTCGTTTTTCAGTACCAGCATCGAATAGAGAAGAGTTAGTAGTGGAAGGTATAGTTACCGACTTACCGTTCCTGGCCTGCGGTATCCCAGATCTCAGCCTTGATGGTTTTGTGGTCAATGACGAGTGTTCGAGCCTGGAAGTCGACGCCGATGGTGGCTTTAGAATCCATACTGAATTCGTCACGAGCAAAACGAGCGTGTAGCTGAGATTTGCCAACCGCCGAATCACCGATCAAAACAACTTTGAACCTGTGGTAATCGTCCATCTTTGAAAGTAGAGATATTTTCTACTTGAATTGTTCTCATTCTATTCATCACAATATATAGTACAAGAGGTTAAATTAGGGTACACGAAATAAGAGATTCATCCCTTAAACAGAGATTGTTTCCTAATTTTATAGAAAATGTCTACACTAGTTAATGACGATTATTTGCGTAATCTATTATCCTTCCTGTTTAAGGGTGAGATCCAAGACGCCTAAACTGGATCGAAAGCCGGTGAAGAGTGTTGTTGGTAGACTCTTTGTGAAAATATTGGCATACTGAAGCTCGGAGGAATGTCTATCGCTATGTGTTTCGTGCGTTGATGTTGCACCGGTTTTGTAGAGAGGTAGATTGCACTTATATTATCACAATAGACCAATGTAGCTTTGCTTAGAGGGCAATGCATCTCAAGAAGGAGGTTGCGGATCCAAGTTGTCTCGGCCACAACATTGACAACACCGCGGTATTCAGCTTATCGTTTGTTGTCTCTTTGAGGACCATGAGATGAGATTTCTGCCTAAGTAGACACAATAACTAGATGTGGATCTTCTTGTTGTTGGACAACCTGCCCAATCCGCGTTCGAGTAAGCCGTTAACTCGAGTTTCTGGTTCTTCAAGAGTTGGAGACCGTGACCTTTTGTGCCTTGTACATATCGCAGAATGCGTTTCAAAACATGTAGATGAATGGATCTTGGATCATGCATATGTAGACAGATTTGTTGCACGGCGTAAGACAAGTCAAGTCTCGTGAATGTCAAATACTGGAGAGCGCCATCGAGAGTCTGATAGGCAGTTGGATTGGCGAGTTTCTCTCCTTCGGCTGCATGTAGCTTAGATTTGATATCACATGGTGTAACACAAAGCTTGCAATCCGTCATGTTGGCTCTATGGAGAATGTCATCTGCATATTTGGCTTGCCAAGGAAGTGTAATCGTCCTTCATCAGTCATCTCGAACTTTGTTTTGAGTGAAGCAATAACGGATGAGAGGAGAGTTGGAGCAGAGGCAGTGATGATTATGTCGTCTACGTATAAGAGCAAGTCCTGTAAACATATAATCTCCCATCACTTTTGCTTTGCTTAAAGTCAAGATTAGTAATAAATCAAGTAAATCTAGCATTTCATGCTCATGGTGCTTGCTTAAGTCCGTAAAGGGATTTCTTAAGCTTACAAACATGTTTTGGCCGCTCTTTATCAACGAAACGTGGTGGTTGGAACATGTATATTGTCTCATCAATTTCACCGTGAATAAATGCATTCTTTACATCAAGTTCTTGTATCGGCCAATTGTGAGCAAGACCAACATTAAAAACGATTTGTATTGTAGCTGGTTTGACAACCAGAGCAAAGGTTTCGTCAAAATCAATGCCTTGTTCCTAAGATTTTCCATTGGCCACAAGACAAGCTTTGTGTCGTCGGAAAGCACCATCATCGTGATACTTATTTTTGAACAGCCATAAAGAGCAAATGATATTCACATTTGAGGGCCGCGGGACATGATTAAAAGTTCCATTTGTAATAATAGCATTGTACGCAGCAGTCATTGCTCCATTCCAAGAAGGGTTGGAGAGAGCTTTAAGATGGTTATTTGGGATTTCGTAGGAGATTTTTGTGTGGAGAGTAAAGATTTTCTTTGATTTTCTTATTCCATGTTTCGAACGAGTTAACATGGAACTTTGCGGTGGTGCTTGAGCTTTCTGAATAGGCTCAGACGGAGGAATAGGATCAAAAAGAGAAGGGTCGGGTTCTGCACTCGTGGAAGGAGGAGTAGCAGGAGAGGATTCAAGAATCTATTTGAATATTGGAGAGTTGTCTTCTCCGATATCTAGAAGCTAATAATCTGATGCCTTTGGTGGTGAATCAAAGAGATAAAGAAACACTGATTCATCAAAAAATTTTTAATATGATTACCCGCGTATTAACGCGGCCTTAATCTAGTTCTCCAATAAAACTAACTGTTTGGGCTCAAAACAATTTTTACAAATTTCTTGAATTTTACCCATCTGACTTGCAGGTGATCAACCATCAAAGGTTGTTATACCAATTATAAGTACGTCTTGGTAGTACAACGTTGCATATTACGGAAGTTTTAGAAGGCAGATGTTGTTCCAAATTCCAAGTGGTAGCATATCTTTCAAGCATTAAAACATAACTGATCCTTTTATGAATACCAAAACAGACGATGGAAACATAAAAATGTAACTATTCACCGTCCACAAGTGTGTTTGTTGAAAAGTGAAAAAAAAACCAACCTTCCAACAATTAAAAGAGAAAAAATGGCCTATACAGGGATCGAACCTGTGACCTTCGCGTTATTAGCACGACGCTCTAACCAACTGAGCTAATAGGCCTTATTGATTGTACTATTATTTTAACTTATTTATCGTCAAACTTAAAAGCTTAATTCTCCGTAGTATACCTAGAACAATTTCTGCTAAACTCTTGGTGACGATGGTACAGATCAATTGCTTATGAATTTGTGAAGAAGACAATTCAATGGAGTGTGTAGTTCAAGGAATCATTGAGACACAGGTAACTTTTCGAGTTTTCCATGGAGAATTGGGTAATTTAGGGTTTTAGAAATCTAAAATTAGTTTCTTCTTTAGCATGTTGAAGCGCTTGAGATCCTTCTTCAAGGTCTTTGTGGTGTTCAACGCGAACGCTTGAGAGTTCATGAGTTTTGCTTGAAAAGCGTCCCAAATCTTGGTAACCCAAATCTTGATTTCAGATTCTCTAGAAAGTTGAAGCATCCTAGAAATCCTAATCTTCCATTTTGCAGGTGTTGTGACCTCAGAAGTTAGGCTTTTATGTGATCTTGATCAATCAGAGCCCACATGGTACAGCTTCTTCTTCTTCTTCTTGTATATGTTCTTATTTGTTTTCTTGCTTCATCTAAGGAATCTTTGATCCAATAGGACTGTTAAACATGTTGGAGGTGCGATGAGAGGTGCAGGAGCTGATCAAATCTCTGTTATGGTAAGAACTATGGTTGAAAGTAAAGTAAGCAAGAACGTGTTGCCTATGTTTTACGCCCTTGGTTACAAACTAGACCATGAGCTTCTTAAAGTTGGATTCGCCTTTCATTTCCAACGGTCTGCGCATATAAGTGTCTCTGTATCTTCAGTCAATAAGGTGCTCAAAACCCATGCTATAGATGAGGCTGTTCCTGTAACACCTGGGATGCAGATTGTTGATGTAACAGCTCCAGCAACACCTGAGAATTACAGTGAAGTCGCAGCTGCGGTTTCATCTTTCTGTGAATTTCTCGCCCCGTAAGATTCTTAATATTGAACCCATCTCGTCTATTTTGTTTACATTCTTGATAGTGTGTGTGTATCTTTGATCTAATTCATTATTGTTTCAGGCTTGTTCACTTGTCGAAACCCTTTATCTCAACGGGAGTTGTGCCAACTGCTGCTGCGGCTGCTGCATCTCTCATGTCGGATGGAGGAGGTACTACATTGTAAGCAGATGGAAGTTAAGAACATTGTGTGCTCTTTTGTTAAGATCTTTTGGTCCAATCTAGTGATTTTTAATATCTCACAATGCCTGTGAAATTTTGTGAACCATTACAGTTGATAATTGAATGAGATCAGTTAGGGACCTTCGAAAATCACAACTTACACATTGGTTAATATATGGGCGTTTCATTGTTGTCTTTAAGATTGAATGATCTTGAAGGTTTGATTTCAGAGCATACTATTCACAGGAATCTGAGACCAAATCTTGGACAAATGGTTAAGCAGAACTTATATTCCAAGTTCCTGAGGTCGAGAGTTCGGGCATCTCACCCTATTTTACTATTTTAATGTTTCACCATTTTTATTCATTCTTTCATCTAAAGAGTTTTGAACCAAAACCCAACAATTTACCTAAGCCAATAGACACCAAATCTAACATTTGATAACATGAAGATTAAAATTTTGAACAACTAAAAGTTCCCCTTCACCACAACAATAATCATCTTCCACCTTTGATTCCCTCTCCCACTTCTTTAAAGCGTCCTCTTTTCAAGAGCTATTCCAATTATCACAAGCTAATGGAGGAGAACAATTTGTATATAGTTGATATATTAGATTCACATTTCCAATGTCAAAATTTTCTTCTTTCTAATCACCTGGTGCTATTAGCAGTCTTGTTCTTGCTCATATCAGCAAGCTCCTCAATAAGCTTCTTCTCCTCATTGCTCAATCTCTTAGGTATCTCCACTTGCACTCTCACCAACTGATCCCCTCTCATATTACTCTTGTTCAATACTGGAACTCCCTTTTTCGCCATCACTAGTGTCGTGCTTGGTTGTGTCCCTGCCGGTACTTTCAGATCCACCATCCCATCCACTGTCGGTACTTTCAGTGTCGTCCCTAAAATCGCATCGATATATGATATCTTGCAAGTGTAGAGAATATTTGTATCGTCTCGTTTCAAAACCGGGTCTGGTATCACCTCTATAACAACAAATAGATCACCCGGTGACCCGCCTTTCTTCCCAGCATTGCCTTCTCCTCTCACTCTTAATCGGCTACCAGAATCAACGCCGGCTGGTACTTTTAGACTTATCCGTTTCGTTTTCCTTACGCGTCCATCTCCAGAACAAGTACCACAAGGCGTCGAGATCTCTCCACTGCCGTTACAGGAAGAGCAAGTCATGACTTGTTGGAACACACCGAGAGGAGTTCTTGCTGATGAAACCACCTGACCTTGACCACCGCACGTGGTGCACTTGGTCGCTTTGGTTCCCGGTTTAGCACCTGAGCCCTCACAAGTCCCGCAACTCTCAAGCCGGGTTATCTCTATCTCTTTCTCCATCCCGAAAACCGCTTCTTTGAAGTTCAAGATTAATGTGTAATACTCATCTTGACCATCCACGGCTCTGCTTCTTGAACCTCTACCCATTCCACCTCCGCCCATTCCACCCATACCTTCAAATAGTGACTCGAATAGATCGAACGGGTTACTGAAATCCTACAAAAAGTTTAAAAAATCCAAACCAATAAGTGATCAGAAGGTTAGCTTCGAGGGTCTTTAAAGAACAATCTTCAATGGTTCGTTTTGAATAACGTACCCCCATGCCTCCCATTCCAGCGCCTTTAAGTCCGGCCTCTCCATACCTATCGTAAAGAGATTTCTTTTCATCATCTGATAAGACCTGTAGAAGGAAAATTTGTTTTTTATTCAACATAAAACTTAATAGGCTGAAAAAACATCCCTGGGAGTTTGACTTGCGTAATAGAGACAAAAGAGAAGTTAGGTTTCATCTCACCTCATATGCATTACTTATTTCTTTGAATTTCTCTTCTGCACCAGGATCCCTGTAAGCAGGGAATAAAATTTTAAACAAGAAGGTGACAATTTATAACTTAGAAGTATCAGTCGTCAAGGAAAACAAGCGGTGTCTGAGCATTTCATATACGTTTAGCAAATGCCTGTGAGTTGCTAAGGTTGCTGGTTATCTTAATCTGGGAAGCAACAAAATCTAAGGTTATCTCGTTTTTAGCATTGCCCAAGTTTGGCTAACAGAGATTAAGGTTCTCATATCGTACTTGAGTGCTAATGTTGTAATCCTCTCGTTCTCAAGATATGCAACACTGGTCTTCATAAGATGAAGTTTTTCACTTACTTGTTCACATCCGGATGGAAATTCCTAGCCAGCTTGCGATAAGCTGAAACAAGAGCAAGGAAGAGCAAATCAATGTCATACCGAAAAGTGTAAGTCAAAATAAAACCTTAGAAACATAAAGAGAAAAAATTCAAATAACTGGTTTGACCATGCATGGAAACATATGCAAACCATTTATATACAGGGGATTCTCTCACATTCAGAAAAAAGCGAAAACATACCACTTTTAATCTCAGCTTTTGTCGCATTTTTCGAAACTCCAAGGACTGAATAGTAATCCTAGAATTGCATACAATCACCCATCAGCAATCAAGATCATAACATTATTCTAAGCATCGCAGATATACACATTCTGCAAAGGCTAGAAAATAGGAATACGCACTGCATCAGCTCTAACAGTGAAGCGAGAACCTCTGCGAGGATGCATATTTCTGGACATTCCCGCCATCGACAAGAAAGGCAAGGACACATGTGAGAACATACTCGACCTTGAAGCTCTCAAACAATTAATTTGGCTCATGGAACTGCAAGGTTGTGAAGAGGAAAGCCTTTAATGCTAATTCAGATAAAAACTTCTCTTTTCCTGTCTCATACTCGTCAAAGTGGCAAAACTCTTAGTCTAATCACTATCAATTCTACAAAGACTGATCTTGGGATGCTCAATGTCAACAAATCAAGCTTGTATCAATATCCAATCACGAGACATAACAGAAAAACCATACTTTTGTTGACGGGTTGATTCGACTCTGCTGGGATAATAAGCTCTGATTGCAAACTGAGGACGAATACTCCATTGAGCAACAAAAGTACTTCCAAATTGTGTTAGAGCCATTTATAGCTTAAAATACACTCCCTGCAACACAATTAAGTAGCTTCCAGCTTCAAAATCTGTCCTTTCTTACTCTATAGAATGCAGAAGCAATCATGAGTCAAATGCAATTCACCCAAAAGCAAAAACAATGAGGTTTGGGAATTAGCAAATACTTGAAATAAAGCAGAATCAAGAATCATTTTCTATAGAAATCCGAGCTGGGCGGGAAACTAAGCGGCGGAGATTTCAAGGTTTTGATTCCAATATTTTTTGCCCTTTCCGGGAAAATAGAAATCAGCCCAAACAAATGAAATTGTGTAAAACCTTGCTTCGATGGTTTCGATTATAGAAAAAAACACTGGAGGTAGAGGAAGAGGCGAACACAGAAGGTGGAGAAGGTGAATCGTACCTGAATCAATGGAAGAGAAGTGCGAGAGAGAGAGCGAGAGAGATAAGAAACTGGAGTAGAGAGAAACGAATGAAAGGAGGTCGCTAGAACAACGTTGCCCTTTTTGTTTTTTTTGTTTTTAATTTAAATTGAATTTCATTTTCATTTATAAATTTAATAATTTTTTGTCTATGAAGGACTAAAAGAAATAAGAATCTTTGTAAAGTATGGGAATCTAGAATGTTCATAAATGGAATCATATTGATAAATGGGAAAATTCCCCAAAGTTAATTTAATTTGCTGGGTATCTGATTAATACACACTATTTAACATTGTCATTTATATATTCAAACTTTCAAAATGTGTAGGTTTTCATACATCGTCGTTAATGATGTTAACTCAGTTAACATAAGTTACTAATTTCTTTTATTTTTTTATTAACATGTGTTTTCTGTTGTGGCCAAAAGACCCCCAAATTGATTTCAGGATCGAGCCTAAGAACCCTAAATTATTTTTCTCCTTCTTCACGAAAGAAAAGCCAACGAACTCGATGTGGTGAACATGGATTTGAAGGTCTGAAAGAAGAAGAGCCAACGAAATCGATTCGAGGTTGAAGACATGTAAGAACAATCAGACAAGATGAGGTAGTTTCTTGTTCATAAACGAAATCGATTCGTCTCCTCTTTTCTTCTTATTTCATGAGGCTGCGATTCGTTTCATGTTTTCTTCTGATTTGTTGGTTCGCTTTCGTGTTTATATGGTACTTAACTAGTGAAGTTGACAATGAATTGTTTTGTTAAACTTTGCTTGTAGTGAAGATACGACATTACGGAAGAAAAATGTTCTTTACACTTTGTGTCCCTAGCTTCACTTGTCTTGCTGCTGCTCTAAAGCATTGTTCTTTACACTTTGTGTCCCTAACTTCACTAGGTTTTTCTAAAGCTCTCACCAATGATGAAGGCATTGTAAGTAAAAGTGATGAAGCTAAAGCAAAGGAGTAATGGGGCTAATAAAGAGAATGAAGAAGCATCATAAGGATCTACGAATGGTGATGGTGATGATGATGGTAATGAAGAAGATGAGAATGCATATGGTAATGAAGGAGATGAGATTGCAGGTGGTAAAAATGTTGTTAATGTGACTGAGGAAGAAGCACCTCCAATCCATAGAGAATATGGTTGTTTTATTTCACCTTGGAGTCGTCAAATCTTTGAGCAGTGGGGAACTAGTCCAGCAGCAAAACCATCACAAACACCTCCTTCACAACCACCCAATCCAAAAGCACCTTAAACTTATGTTTCTAAATTTGTATTTCAAGTGTTTTTGTTGTCTTTTGGTATCAAACTACAAGTATGTAGGATCTTATCAAGTTATGTATGATGGTATTTTGGTATGTTTGAAGTTCTTATCTTCTTCTTCAGTTCAAATATATGCATTAGACACATCAACTTCCCATTAACTTAACATCAAAGACAAACACAACAACGAGTTTCCACATTACAAACTACATCATGAGACTTAACCACAACACCAAACACAAACTACATCATAACAAACTAATTATTTCCCATTGTAAGAATCATTGTTGTCACAACAATGAATTCTCCCCACGATATCACAATGAACTGCCGCAACAATTTTTCTCCCTCCTTCGACGCCATTGATTCCAATTCAACCTTCATCTTCTCTTCACTCCAATACTTTCTGAGTTCATCACGTTTGCTTCACCTGCTGCTTCACTACTGATTTGTTGATTCAATTCTCCAATGGAGGCCTTAAGCACCTTGATTTCTTTTTTTTTGGTGGCGGATTTGTTCTCGCGCATCTAGTAAGCTCACTTCCTTCCACCTATTTTGTTTCTCGACATCACCCCATGTGAAGAAACCATGTACATCACATTTGAAAAATATTCTTCCCGGATTTTCATATGTCCATGATTTTGATATGTTTGTCGATCGGTTGCAATGACAAATAGGACCCATAGTGTTATGTTTGAAGCTCCGATTGATTGAATTCACATATGAGCATGGACTTTGACTTCGTTCCATTTCACCGAGAGACCTTCTATCATTGTTTGACTGAGAGAGAGAGAAAGAAAAATTGAAATCAATTTAGGATTTTAGGGTTCTTAAATCTCAAATCGATTTGGGCAAAACCATGTTTCGTCACTGTAACACGTGTTAATAAAAAAATAAACGGAGTTAATTAACTTCTATTAACTGAGTTAACATCGTTAACGATGATGTATGAAAACCTACATATTTTGAAAGTCCGAGTATATAAATGACAATGTTAAATAGTGTGTATTATTCGGGTACCCAAAAAAGTTGAGGTGTTTTTTTAGCAAATTCAATTAGGTTGGAGAATTTTTCAGGAATTTTCCCATTGATAAATGTATATCTTTTTTTTTAATGAATCAAGTAGATGATATTGATTTGTCGACTTTGTTGGTTGGTTGGTTGGTTACGCTCAAGTGAGTTAAAGGCAATTTCAGCTCTTGCGTTCCGACATGCCTTTGTTGTGGTTTTCAGTTTCAGAGTTTGATCAATTGTTTCAAACTTTGTTTAGGGTGTAAGTTGTTAGTTATGTTGGCCCTGTCTCTGATGTCTTTCTTGTTGACATCAGTTTCGTATAATATCCCGTATTCCATCCTTGTATTACATCCTTGTATTCCAATAATGCATTCTATCAGGTTTAATATAATATTCAGATGACAAAAAAAAAAAAAATTGCAACAAATAAAATTAGATTAAAAAAATAAATGTCTAATTAGGTGGTTATAACTTATAAGTATATAGATTTGTGTAGGACTAATTGATTTAAGAGTTAGATAAATTTTATAATTTAATGGATGCCAGTTTTATATTTTTGGATGTTCTATGTTAATATAAAAAATGTTTTAATTGATGATTTCATTTACCTATTTTTTGTATTGGATATAGATTTAATTTAAAATAACTACCAATTTTTTCCATTCGTATATTATATTGCAAAAAAAATTACCTCATTGATATTTTTCACCTCCACCATGCTCAACAAAAAGTTATTAAAAATATTTCATTTGTTTGTAAATAGATGATGTTTAAGATTTATACACTTTTTTTAAGAATATAATAAATTTATTGCTTTTTGAAATCAAACATCAGTTTTTAGTTTTTTTTACTCAAAACACATTAACCAACAAAAAATTAATCTGCATAATTCAAACAATCAAAACTAATAAAAACACAAGCATAAAAAAACTTGATAATATCTCTTAATTTTTTTTTAAAATCCTCTAAAACATCACTTAAAAGCCAACGGAGAGAGCTATTATTAGTTCTCGTTGATGTTCTTTTCCCAAAGGTCTAAACCAAAACTCATATATTTCAAACAAAATATTTATCTTCTTCCATGGTGACCCAAAATAAATAAATTATCTTCTTCCAAGCAAAAATGAAAGTAGTTTGAAAGTTCAAAAACTAGCCACTAACCCAAAATCCACATGGTATATTACAAATATTTTGATACAACAGCCTAATTTGTCCAAACCACTATATTTTGATACAACAGCCCAGTGGCGAAGCTACGTGTGTAAACACTAGGTCAGCTGAACCACCATTTTTTTCATTTTTTCTATTATTACATTAAGTTAATTGGTTAGACTTGGTTTAATTTATGGTTTGAACTTGGTTAAATTAACTTTTTGTAGTTTGGTTTATGTTCTAAACCATAAACAAAAATTATTTCAAAACTCATCCTAGTTTATTAAAAACCAAACAAGGCCCATTTTAATAAATTCAATTTTATTTTCTTTGTTTTAAAATGAGAAACAATGAGCCTACTTTTTAATCATTTTCCTTTAACTAATAACCTAACCCTATTAATTTGACAACAAAAACAAAACTTTGACCCTGTTATATGATTGAGGTTTTTTTCGTAAATCTTCAACTGCCTCTTACGTTCAAGTAAATCCAAGGTAGTCTAGATTATGTTTTGTTTTCTCAATGATTTTTTTATATATAATTATTAGAATGTGTAACTGGGAATTGTTATGAATTTTGAAATATAAAATGAATTATTTTGCATAATTAAATGTTTCATATCAAGAGTTTTATTTAGACTTTACGAGCGAATTCATACAGTTAGCCAATTACCGATCAACCGATTGGATATAATTTTTTTGAAGATTGTTTAGTTTGTTTTATCGAAAAAATGTGCTCGAGATTATTACAGTGATTGACATTAAAAAAATTAGAGTATTAAAAGTTGTAGAATACTTTTATAATATATATATATTATTAAAAAAATTCAATATTCATAATATATATATATTGACCTTGGTTAAAAAAAATTCTAGATTCGCCACTGCAACAGCCTAATGTGTCTCCCCGACTGTGTCACGGGGTACGCTACGACCCCATTCCCTTTGTGCGATGGGTCCATATGAAAAAAAAACAGAGTTATAGTAATTTCTAAGAATTTTTATCTCTTATTAAACCCAAAAAAGATACTTGATTTGAATACCTTCATATTATTATCAAAGCAAAACCAAAATCAACATATATAGAAAAAGAAAGCAAGAGGAAACACACTTTAAGTGTTTCCAGAAAGGACAAAAACCCAACAAAGCTTTGCCTCAGTGATTGACCAACACTTAGATAGACATCAAATTATTCATGCTATCTATATACATAAATATCCTTGCCGTTTCTTCACTTCACCGTAGGGTAAACATCCTCCGACATTCTCAATTCTCCGACCATAACCAAAGGCTTCGCAAGAAACATATCATGACTAGATTCCATCAACTCAACACGTGTTTCGCCTCCGGCTAGTTTCCACTCAAACCCTTGCAAAAGCCTCGCGAGCATCATCGTCGTTATCGCCGTACCTAAAGCCGGAGCAGCACATCCTCTTTTTCCGGTACTAAACGAGATAAACCGGAGATCATTCTCCGTCAAAGTCACTTCCAAACATTCATTGAGATGTCTCTCCGGTTTGAAACTAAGTGGATCAGACCAAACCTTAGGGTTACGACCAAGACCATAACGGCTGAGTAAAACTTGACTTCCTTTAGGAATGTGGTAACCTGCGACGGTCGTGTCGGCAAGTGCCACGTGTGGGAGGTTAAAGGCGGCGACAGGATGAAGACGGAAAGCTTCACGGATAATAGCCTTGAGATAGTTAAGTTTTGGGATGTCGGATTCTTGGACAAGTCTTTGTTTTCCGACCACTCTCTCGATCTCTTCCATTGCTTTGTGGAGGATCTCCGGTTTGTTTATCATCTCCGCCATGGCCCATTCCACGGCGTTTGATGGGTTGTCTGGCGCCGCCATTACAAGTTCCTATAAAATATAATACATAAATGATTAAGTATGAGTTTACTATTCTATGCATTGACTCACAGGTCAATATGGTTTTTTTTTTTTTAACTTTATGCTATGTATATGGATGTTTTTGGTCTAGCTAGCCCCTTTCTTGGTTCTCACAAAATTGAGAAATCTTGTTTGTTGTTCCTTTTTTTCTAAACACAATATATTAAAAAAAAGTTATTTCTCCACATTTTCCCTACTTTAAGTTTAAAAATCGCTAAAACCTACCAATAAATTTCTGCCATTTTAACTCCAAAAAAGACATGTATTTTGTGTTTTCATATTTTTCTTATAAAAAAATGCCAAACATGTTTTCTTTTGTTTGACAGTTTGAGTTTTATCTTTGTTTTTTAAATAATAAATTCACTTCTCCAATTGTTTAACCACCTTAACTTTAAAAGTCGCGTAGATCCCTCAAGTTTCTGCCAGTTAACTCCAAAAGTGCTAAATTTTGAATTTCACTTGTACATAAATAATTAATTACCTTAATGGTTGGTTTGATTTCATCAGCGGAAAGCAAAGGCTGGCCATCTTCGTCCTTGATAGAGATGAAAATGTCTAGAAAATCTTCATTCTGAGTTCTTTTACCTTCTCTCCACATCTTCATCCTCTCATCAATTATAGGATCATGATATTTATCCATAATAGCACTAGCCTCTCTCATGATCTTCTCGTGTCCGTTTAGATCCAAACCGGTAAGCATCGGTAGATAATCTGATACACAAAACGCAAACGTAAACCCTAACCCATCAAACATAGCATCCATATGCTTGATATCTTCCACGGTCGGTCCACCATCGGTTTCGGTTTTCTCCGAGAACGTCCTCGTTCCGAACATGAGCTTTTTAATAGCATTTCCACAATAATGCCTTGTAACAAAGCGGAGGTCGACCGGTTCAGAGCTTTTAACCATGTTGTAAAGCCAAGCGGTAAAGTGATCAGTTTCTTCGGCTCTGTTGTCGTGTAGCCATCGGTGTCTTGCCGGACAAACTATCTCCGTCATGATCACTTTCCTCATCTTCTTGAATTGTTCGCCGAAAGGTGTTATCACGCAGGTCTTGTAGCCGTTGGAGAGGATCTTTTGAGCATAACTGAGTGGTCTTGACGCGAAGATTGCGTCTTGTTGCTTGAAAATCTCACGTGCGATCTTAGGACATGTCACCGTGATCACGTGAGTGTAACCTAGACGCACACAAGCTATCTCCGTGTTAAGCTCTTTCATGAGGCTGTGAAGCCATCGGAAAACCGGACGGTTTTTAAGCATCGCCGGAATCATTCCGACGATTGGAAAACCGGTTGGACCCGGCGGGAGAGGATGCAACTTCTTGTTTTGTGAAGATGTTTTAATTTTCTTGAATATCATCAAGAGAGAAATGACAACAAGAGCTTGAAGTGTTGTGAGGAGATACATGTTGCTAAAAGGCGACGTTTCGGGACTAGACTTGGTCGTGAGATCCGAAGAGTTTGAAGCTAAATTATTCATTGTAAGGATTGAAGAAGTAGAAACAATGTGTTGTAATTTTTTTCTGCATGGATCTTTCTTCCACCTTGTTATTTATAATGTCACATTATCACAGGCAGGTACGTACATATGAAATGACGATAATATCCTATTTGGCGGGGAGGAATCAGTGGGAAGGTTTAGAGTTGGACCGACTTGGTCTCCCTAGTGAGGAGTGTCCCACATTGAATTTTTGTAGGCTTAAAAAAAACAAAAATGTAATTAGCTGATATTTATATTTTATAATAATGGAATGATAATGCATTCGTACTTTTAAAATAATTTTGTTGGTGACCTGCCAAAATTCCTCGTGTTATATATGCACATAAAATGATTTGGTTGGTTATTCGTTATCCTATTATATAAAGACGAGTTTGTAAAATTGTAACTCACGAGATCTTATCACGTGTTATTGATAAATCAAGAGATCATGACATGTGTTAATATAACTAATATAATCTTTCCTATATTAAAAAAGAAAAAATATTAGTTAAAAAAAAATGGAAACTAATAAACAAAAGGGTTAATTAGTCAATAATAGGTTTTTGGTACAAAATTAAGTACATGAGAGAAAATTAGGTGAGTAACTGTGAGAATAAAATAATGGACAATTTTGTCCATATTAAATGTGATCATTATTGATTGTAAAAATAATAAGGGTTAATTAGCTCAATAATAGGTTTTTGGTATAAAATTAAGTACATGAGAGAAAATTAGGTGAGTAGCTGTGAGAATAAAACAATGAACAATTTTGTCCCTATTAAATGTGATCATTATTGATTGTAAAAATAAATGTCTGAAAATCATTTTCCTTAAAAAATATTTTTCTCATCAATGATCTTTGGGGTGGTTTCTAAAATAACCCAAAATTTGAAGTCAATTACAAATCTATACCCCATTTTCTCTCTCATCAAATTTTTTTCAAAAAAACCAAAACATTCAACTTATTTACGGAAATGCCATTATATCTGATTTTTTTTTTTTTTTTTGAAAATCAGACATTTGATTTCACAAATAAACACCCAATTATATCAACTTATTTACGAAAATGCCATCGCCATCAAGTTTCACAACCACCATGAACAACCAAATTGAAGCTCTTCAATGCATCTCCATCTGATTTTCGTGCATAAATACATCACAAACCAACTTATAACTTCCTCAACTACCATTTCATCTCCAATTTCATCCAAAACACTATGTAAATGAGCATTTGAAAAATTCTCTCACTCACAATCTCTTGAATTTTCGTGGTTTTTGCTAGATAATGTCTGGGCTTCGTAGTAAACAGTTAGAGTATGGATTTTGTGTGTTTAAACGAGCTAAAAACATGGATCTACGGCGAAACGAAGCTAAAAACCGTATTTTCCGATCTGGTTCAGAAGAGTAGACTTCGTCGGACGTCTGCTGGTCAACGAGAGGTTAGATTTGCAATTGACTTTTTTCAGATTTTTTACGTAGACTTCTCATAGAAGTCTGCTTGTGCTCCTTTATTCTCTTTTGACAAAAAAAAAAATCAGTAGACTACACGGGAAGTCTACTTAAAAAATGGGTTAGTTTCGCATTTGACGAAAATGTTGACTTTTTTTAGCAGACTCTGTACGCGATTCTACTAGCAGACTTCCCTCAGAGTCTGCTCGACTACGTTTAGGTTATTTTTTGCAATTGACTTTTTGTTGACTTTTTTGAGTAGACGCTATTTAAAGTCTACTTTATACGGTGAGGTTAGTTTTGCGATTGACCAAAATTTCGAACATTGACTTTTTGAAAATATTTAGAGTAGACTTCCCCAGAAGTCTGCTGCAAATTGAATTTTCATCAGACTTCTGGGGAAGTCTACTCGTTAATTAATTCGATATTAATTCGATATTTGGTTAAACACAAAACTAACCTGTTCTTTAAGTAGACTTCTTTTAGAGTCTACTCAAAAAGTCAAAAATAAGTCAATTGCAAATGTAACCTCTACTGTTCCAGTAGACTTCAACCGACAGTCTACTAAGGTGCGTAGACTTCCGTTGGATGTCTGCTAGATATTTATGGTAATAGAAGTCTACCGCGGAAGTCTACTGAAAAAGTCAAATTGCAAATATAACCTATTTTTACAGCAGACTTCTGGAGAAGTCTACTACTAAAAGTCAACATTTTAGTCAAATGCAAAAATAACCTCGGTAGACTTCAATTAGGGTCTACTACGCAAGAAGACTTCCGTTAGAAGTCTACTGGGTTTTGCCGTAATTGCAAAAACTAACCCATTCGATAGACTTCTACGGAAGTCTACTAGTGAACGTTAAACGCAGTCTTCTGGCGCAGACTGCTGGTGAAGTCTGCGTTTTTACGTTTTTTAAAAACGAATTTATAGCTTATATATAATACATTTTCAAGATTTTCTTGCTCTCACATGTGTGTTTTCTAATATGTGATCTTCTGTATGGGTCTGAGATATTTAAATGTAATATTTATGGTGTAAATCAATTTTCTTGTTTGAGTAGTAATTAGCTTTTCACGGTAGACTTCTTCAAGAGTGTACTAGTAGACGGCATGGGAAGTCTGTATTTATGTTTTTAGTAAAACATTATTTTAAAATTATGTATAACGAAATTTTAAGATTTTATTGGTTTCAAATGTGTGTTATATTATTGTTGTTTTTATGTACTAGTTTGACATCTTCAGCTGTAATGAAACCATTTATTTCTGATTAATTAGTTTTTTCACAGTTTAGTAGACTACCGTTGAAATCTATGAGTAGATTGCTTGTGAAGTCTGTATTTTTAAGTTTTTTAGAAATGCATTTAAAACTTATTTATGATGGTTTTTTTTGTATTTTCTTAATCTCACAGGTGTGTTATCCAATGTGTATTTTTCTGAATGAATTTGTCATATTCAGGTGTAATATTTATGGTATAAATCAATTTTTTTGTTTGAGTAGTACTTAGCCTTTCAAAGTAGACTGCTTATGAAGTCTATTCGCAGACTACTAATGAAGTTTATATTTCAAATTTGATTAAAAATATGTTCAAGTACATGTCTAAAGTTCAATATCTATTTTCTAAAATTTTACACATCACATCATTTATAAAATTCTAAGAACCTTATTTTGTCTTACTTTTAGTTTCAAGTATAGGATTTAGTTTATCGAGTCTTACTTTTAGTTTCAAGTATAAGATTTGGTTTATCGAGTCCGAGTCATATAATCAAACCATCATAGCCTTACATGTAACCGATATAAATCATATATATACACATTTTAATTTACTTGAAGCTTATCAACAAACTCAGACTTCAAATGCTTTGTATCATTCCATAAAATCTCAAATGTTTTGTATCATTCAGATCCATCAAACAAACGACATTTAGAGTTAATTCAATGGCTGCGTTTTTTTGCAGGAAACATCGACTTCAATTAACACACTCAAAGTGTGTGTTCACACATGGAACATATCAAAACATTGTATGCTAATCTATAAAGGACTAAAACAATGAGGTCTCAACAAGTACTAGATTAAACATTGACTAATCCAAACTCTTTCTATATCGACACCAAAAATCAGTGGCTTAAGACTCCAAATAATGATCTCACGTAGGAGACACGCAGAGATCAAAGAATGAAAAAGGAAACTATACTTAGTAGACGTCTTATAAAGTCTACTCTACTTAGTAGACCTCTGATGAGGTCTACTAAGTAGACCTCTAATGAAGTCTACTTAGTAGACCTCTGATGAAGTCTACTTTCCGAAAATTTAGATATCTACTCCTATCTACTAACCTTCATTGATCTTTCTTCAGATCTTCGTGAACCTCCTCGGCTCGTCATAGCCATAGCCTAGGGTTTTCGATTTCGATCTGAATCGAATATGTAGAGAGAGAGAGACAAATAAATGAAAGAAGAAAACAAGATCTGTTCAATAATAGAGGAAGATCGTACCTTGTAGAAAATCAAACCACCATATCTCACTGTAAATCTCTGCAATTTTTTAAAAAGAGACAGATTAGAGGAAAAAATACATACAAAGAGAAAGAGAGAAAGAGATGTCGGTGGCTAACCACGGTGGAGGCAGCGATGAGATGGCGGTCAGTGAGATCGGGGGAGGCATAAACTGGTTTTGAACGGTGGTCATGTGTAGATCTGAGAGAGAGAGAGATTTCTAGAATAAGAAAATAGAGAGGAGGCGGCCGTAAGTTTCTAGCAGAAAAATTAGGGCTTCTAAATGTAATTTTCGTTTATATAGGAAGATACTCAAATCCGGTTTGGTTAAAAATCTGGTTAGGTTAAAAATCCGGTTAGGTTAAAGATCCGGTTAGGTAGACTTCGTTTGCAGTCTGCTAAACCCTAAACTTTCCACGAAACCCTAAATTTAAAGTAGACTCTATCAGAAGTCTACTTATTTGAGTAGACAACTAATGAAGTCTACTATACTTTCAACGAAACCCTAAACTCGAAGTAGACTCTATCAGAAGTCTACTAGTTTGAGTAGACTACTAATGAAGTCTACTATCCGAAAACGTAAATTGACTATTTTCAATGATTATTCAAAAGTCTAAATAAAAACTTATACAAAATGGTCAAAAAGTTTAATATATTCACAAGTTAACACTTTTATGCAAATTTGACATTTTAAAGATAAAAATGATAAATCCTAAATCTAACCCTAAGTGTAAAAACATGTTTGCAACTTATAAATGTCACATTGTTACCCATATTTCGTACTCGTAACTCGGCCAATTACGCCAAATGATGAAAACATTGTCAAAATTTTACATCATCTTATAGTTAATTCAACTTAAAAAGTCAAACCCTACACTACGGTTTATAAAACGAAACCCTAAACCATTCAAACACTAAACCCTAAACCCTAAACCATAAATAATAATCTAATTCCTAAAACTAAACCACTACAACCGTAAATAAACTCATAAAACCTATAAATATCAAACATTAAACTACCAACATATCACCACATCAATATTTAAACAAATGGTTATGAAGTACCTTGTTTGGTAACTCTTTGTTTAGTATAGTATGTATTTCATTCATAACATAATTTGTCTTTGTAAGTTTAATTTGTGAAATTTTATGAAATTTTATTTTTCATACTTCACAATTATTTATAGATTGGTCATCAACCAAAATTTTTTATCAAAATTTTTTTTGTTAATTTATAAATTTAATTTTGAAATATAATTATATACTATACCACAAAGTAGACATAATTTGTCTTTATAGGTTTAATTTGTGAATTTTTATGCAATTTTATTTTTCATACTTCACAATTATTTATAGTTTGGTCATCAACCAGAATTGTTTATCAAAATATTTTTTGTTAATTTATATATTTAAATTTGAAATATAATTATAGAGTAGACTTTCCAAAGAAGTCTACTGAACTACAAAGTAGACTTCATATAGAGTGTACGCGTTGGATTTCGTGTGGAAGTCTATGAGTAGACTTCGACATTACGTAGCAGACTTCTCTAGGGTTAAAACAGTCATTATGACCTGCGTTTTTTTTTTTGGTCATAAAGGTTGTAGTTGTAATTTCACTACCCCTTTGGGTTAGTTTTCACAAACATGAGATATGTGGGTTACCCATGTAGTTAAAATCAAATTATGGGTCAAACCAAGCAAATTCCCCATGATCTTTAACTCTGAAAAAGTAGATCTGCTCTCTGCAAAAATAAAAAAATTATATAGGTAAAAGACAACTCTACAGAACTATTTAATAATATAGTTGATTATTTTTGAGACTATATATATTATTGATATGAAAAGATAGTTGACTATATTTTGTAGCTGTGATTTGAGAAGATAGTTAACTATTTTTCAGGAAATAATCATAATTTTAAAATATAGTTAAATATTTTTATAACATAGTTGTCTTCTCTACAAATCTTATAACATAGTGGACTATATGAAAACGTTGTTATAATAATTACTTATTTAAACAAAAATAGTTAACTATATCTTCAAAATGTAGTTGCCTATTATAGTTTGCATAATGAAAAAGTATTAACATATATAGCGAATTATTACTAGAAACGTAGTTACGTATTATAGTTTATATAATGAAAATAACATATATAGTTAACTATTATAAGAACCATAGTTATCTGATTTCCGAAAATAATTAACTATATCGATCTTTAACGGAGGCTCAAATTGAGAAGGAGATGAGACGATAATGGAGAATTTAACGTTGGACAACGAGAAGACATACAATCTTAATCCATGGCTAAAAGTTTTTGATCTATGATAATTGATTTTATGGATCACTTGAAAGAGATGAGATCGATGATGATGTTTGTGTAAGAAGAAAAAGAAAAAGAAAAGAAAGAAACAATGGAAGAAGGACAAAAACGAAAAAAGGGTGGTTGAAGAACAAGAAAAAAAAAGAGGCGTGAAAAGAAGAGGAGGAAAAAAAATTTAGGTTTTGGTAATTTTAATTTTTGATTTTTGATTTTTGTTTTCCTTAATAATAGTTATAAATTAATAATGGGTAGTATTGTCATTTTATTTGAGGTGAATGTTATTCACTTAATTTTTTTAATTTAGTGTTAGATTCTTAATTATGGACATAAAACCTATTATACATACCAATTTTCCTAAACAAAAAGGTAAGAAGAAATAGTCAAATGCAAATTATAAACTTTCCATATCTACATAATTTACTTTTCAAATTAAATGGTAGTATAGTTTAAAAGAAAAATAATAAGAAAAATGTCACTTTATACATTATTTATGCAATTAAAAAATGTAAAAGTAACCTTTTTTAATGTTAGTGAAATTTTTTTATTTATGCAACTAGAAAATTCATTAAAAAATGATTATGCAATTGAAAAAAAGACAAATAGGTTACTAAATTGTCAAATAAGTTACTAAATTATATATATATATATATACATATATATTTAGAAGATGTATGCATAGATATATTTAGAAGATGCATGTATAAGAAAACAAATATAAAACACATGTATGAGTAGTCATGTATAAAGCGGGTTTGTATGTAAACATTGTGAATCAAACGCATTTTTATGGGTGATTTGAATTAATTTTTATTTTCTATCTTGCGGTTAACAAAATGTAATTTATTGATAAATAAACTGATAATTATACAGATTTCAATTTTAAATACAATTATACCGATTTCAATTTATAATATACTTATACGGATTTAAATTTAGAATATAACTATTATGATCTATATAAATAATCAATTTCAATATCTAATATCCGCATATTATGCGGGTCCTAATCTAGTTTGGTATAAATTGGTCTAATTTTGTTAAGATTCAAAATGAGCTGTTGGTAAATATTTTTGAGCGATTCACAAAGCATATATGATCATTCTCGAAACAAAAACTATACCTAATCTCATATCTATCTAACAGAAGAACCAACAAATATTTTTGAGATAACTTACATCATTTATATATCACTGAGCATATATTATTTTTGTTAGGTAGATTGATATACTCCATAATCTATTCGTCTAATGTCACATTCAATATCAACATGAGATATGTCTTTTTTGGGAACAACAGTAACTAAATGTCTACTTCAATTTTTTGTATATAGACAAGTGTTTTCTAGGAATCCATTAAAATTTTCCATGTTATGAACTCTTAAAATGAAAAGATAAGTAGAAGATCTTTAATATATATGCAGGCTATTATAGTTATACAACATGTGTGTATTCGTAACATATGACAGTATAAGAGATGCTAGATACTTTATGTCAGATTCTTTTTTGGTCGAATGATTTTCTTTCAATCTGAGTTTTTTAGAAATTTTGGTCCGACAACATCTTATATCTTTTTTTATTGTAACCAAGATTTTTCCAATCAAAATTTGCTCTTGTTTTTGGAACGAAACATCTTTCGAAAAACAACCATCAGTAAATTTATCTACACTAAGGCGGTAAATGGTAATCGCTACAGAATATACAGAATTTGCTAAATATGCAGAATTTTTAGTGATTTCTTGCGGAATATGCTGAACATATATCAAATATAAATGGTAACCGCGGAATATGAAGAATTTACAGAATTTTTAAAGATGTTAATAGATTAAATATACTTATGAACAATTTAATGATATTTTAATAAAGACTCATTATATTCTTAAATTTTCTTTTTTTATTTTGCAAAAATAATATCTAGCTAAATAATTTGGAATTAAATTAGTCAATAGATATATATATATATATAAGTAGTTAATTAGTAAATTTATGATATAATATTTTGCTACTAAAACTGAATTATTTTTATTACATAAAATATCATATAATTGAGGTTCTTTCAAATTAATTAACTGAATTTTGGATATATATTTTATTATATAAAGTTTGATGTGTCAAACATAATAATTAACAAGATCGTGACACGTGTCAACCAGTTGATAAGATTTTGACACGTATTATTTTATTTTTATGAAATTAAATCACATATTTCAAAAATTCCCTAATCATATTCCAATTAGGTTTTGACACGTATTATTTTATTTTAATTTAACTAAAACACAAATGTCAAAATCTTCATAATCCTATTTAAAGTAGATTTTCTTATTATATAAAGCTTGATGCGTCAAACATAATAATTAATAAGATCGTGACACGTGTCAACCAGTTGATAAGATTTTGACACGTATTATTTTATTTTTATGAAATTAAATCACATATTTCAAAAATTTCCTAATTATATTTCAATTAGGTTTTGACACGTGTTATTTTATTTTAATTTAACTAAAGAAAATTACTTGATTTTTCGTAAAATTATTTCATTGTACGAATCACTAGATTCTTGCAAAATTTGGGAATCAATATTATCAAAAAAATCTTATTAAAATTGGCAATTTTAGTTGTTTGCAACTAAAAATATGAGATTCAGTTCATTAAGGTTTTGGAAAAATAAATATATGAGTGAGGAGGTACATAATAAAAATAAACATAGTTCAATAAAGAATTTGAAAAAACTAATTATTTGTAAATATGTAAAAAATTTAATTCAAAATAAAATAATATAATAAAAGTAGCCTAGACAATTTAATAATGGTGAGACTTTTCTTGCAGTGTTTTTTCAGATTTTGTATTTTGTGTTTTTTCATAGGTTATAAAATTGATAAATTCAACTAAGATTATGAGAAAAGAATTCAACAAGATTTTGAAAAAATAGAGTAGTGAAATAATGAAAATTGAATTACTTAAACATGAAGAGAAAGAAACTAATTATTTTTTAAGAAGACTTGATCAAATTTAATAGGAAATCAAAATAGACAAAAAGATCAAGATAAAAAAATGTAAGTGCTAAAATTGATTTAATATCAACGTTTTCGATTTTGTTTATTATCAGGAGTGATTTTTTTCCTTAACCCGTTTATATGCGGGTCCTCTACCTAGTATATATATATACATAACTTGTTAATTAATATATTGATAAAATATACTAATATACATAATACAATATTTTCTATTAAAATTGAATTATTCTTTTAGTTAATTCATTTTTAAAAATATTACAAATTTATACAGAGTTACCATGTTTTTCAGAATTATCATGCAAAAATAGAAAAATGTAATTAAGTTTTACTTATAATATTACGCATACATATCTAGCATACCAATTTTAAAAAAAAAACATATCAATTTTTTTTAAATATAACGTGGTAATACAAATGTTTTTAATAAAAAAAATCCTCAATTTTTTGTCTTTTAGTAAAAAAATTTCTTTTTTATCAAATGGTAACAACATTCTACATATTCTTCATCTTCTTCAAATTATTTTGTTACCATTTAAGGCCTTAGTCTGAATAAATATAAAAATTGGTTAGGAATAGGAAAATATTGGTACAGTTCACCTGCCAAAATGCCTCGTGGAATTGATGTTGGTCGCTGGAAGTTACTAGCCATGTCAATGTCAACTTTGATGGTGGGGCCTTAGCATGCCTAATCGTGAGTGGCTTTACGCGGCGGAGAAGATTCCCACACAATAAAAACGGGTAAACAGTTAAAAGTTAACGATTGGAAACGTATATACCAAAAGATGAGTTTCACGTGGTGGATGGATCGAGTTTGGTTTATGTAATGCTATTTTGAATTGAAACCATATGACAAAAGAATTTATATGTGCATGTGTACAGATATGCAAAAACAAATTCAGATACAAGAGTGTGTGCGGATACTCCATGGAGTTAACAATATGTGAAACATTAAATGTGATTGAATACCATTATTAAAATATCATTATTACTTTTATGACACCGTTATTATCAATATTCAAAATTGTATTAGAAACTAATCGGATATTTGAAATAGACCTAACGAATAATGAATATTATCGAAGATTTAAAGAAAAATAATTGCAGAAATTAATTTTAAGGGTTCAAAAGAATATATTATACATTTGCGAAATTATGTTCTTAAGATACGCTCGCTTAGTTGGTGGTGTAAGAGTAGCTAGCGGAAGTTGTTCTGACTTTATTGATCATAATTTATACACATATATAGTACATAATAATTAGGTTTAACCACAAACTAAATTAATGGATTTGGGCTATAAACATATAGCCCAATACTACCCCTCAAGTTGGAGCATGCAAATCTAAAATGCCCAACTTGCGTAACAAATAACGAAACGGAACACTCCCCAAAGACTTATTGAAAATGTCAGCGATTTGTTCGTTTGTGCGAACAAAATGTAGTTTGATGAGACCATCCTGAATAGCATCCCGAACATGATGACAATCCGTCTCAATATGTTTGGTACGTTCATAGAAAACATGATTATTGGCGATGTGCATAGCAGCTTTGTTATCACAATGAAAAGGAATCATACTGTTTTGAGAGATGCCAAAAAATAGGAGAAGACCACGAAGCCACTTAACTTCTTTGGTAGTCCAGGACATAGACCGTTACTCAGCTTCAGCAGAGGAGAGCGCAACAATATCTTGTTTCTTAGTTTTCCAGGAAATAGGCGAATCACCAAGAAAGAACATATAACCAGTCAAAGAACGACGAGTAAGAAGACAAGCAGCCCAATTGGCGTCGCAAAATTCAGAGAGCTTTAAATCACGACCAATTTTATAGAACAAACCTTGACCTGGTGTACCTTTTGTTGGGGTCGGATTTCACCCGCTGAGCCTCGACCTCCAAAGTTATGATAAGCAACGCGCATGTTTCAAGCAAGCAAGAGATAATATAACCCCTAGGTCATTTCACCCACAGAAGAAGGTGAAGACCTCCTGAAAACCCTTAAGTCCTTTGAACCTTCTACCTGTTGAAGGAACCTTCGAAGTGGTCTTCGTCTCGGGAGAGCCATGATGCAGCGTCGGAGAGGTCACAGAGCCAGCAGAAGGCGCTGCAGAGACGAAGACTGCCTGGCACCGATGTCACTGAGCAGTGACACCGATGACAGGCAGTGGTGCCGACGTCACTGCCCAGTGACGCCGATGTGCCTGGCCTCATCGGCATCCAGGCAGTTGACATCGGCGCCTGAGCCTTTCCATCGGCTTCAGGTCCTTCAACGCCCGTCAGAACTTCAGCAAGGGTTCCAGAAGGTTCAGCATGTCAAAGCCCAGCAGCGAAGCCCACGTAGGCTCGACCGACATAAGCGAAAAAGGCAATCCCTAAGGGTTTAGGAAAAAGGCTTAGCCGACTTAGGGGGTTATATATAGGAATGCAGAAACACTTGTAAAGATTGATTCACACTTTTTATCACACAAGCAATACAAAGCAATTACAAACCCTAATTTCTCTCTGCTCTCATCATTGTTCTTCATAGCTTATCTTCAGAAATCTCTCATTCCTTTCGAAACCCTTACAAATCTAATTGTGCGAATTCCGGCTTCCACAATTTGGCGCCGACTAAGGGGATCTAGAGACTTTCTTACACAAAAAAGCTACGTAGCAACTCAAAGATGGTGAGCGGCGAAGAGAACACATCCCGCAGAGAGAACCGGGAAAGAGAACCTTTGGTCGAGGCTACTGCTGCCAAAACCCCTGCTCATGCTGACCTACCCGAGGTGAAGAAGATGCTAGAAGACTTCCTCACCGAGCAGAAGAAGCAAGCCAAGATGATCGAGGAAAACTCAAAGGAACTCAAAGCTCTTTCGCGAAGAAAACGCGAAAGACCCAACACGGCGAGACTCAGGGCGCGCGTCGACCCTCAACGCCTCGACTTCTCAGCGCCTCGCACTACTCAGGGAAACCCAGAGGACCTACCACCACCACCACCACGTCGGGAAACGGACAAGTCTCCCGAACGCGTCGTGGATATCTCTGGCCAAGAAGAACCAGCTCCTACAAAGCGTGCACGCGCGGAAGGTGCAGAAGGCAACAGACAAGAACCACGCGCCTCTGATACTCGAAGAGCGTCAGGCTCTTCCAAGACAGAGATCGTGAAAGAGACCTCGGAGTACACCAACTACTCTAGCAAAGAGCGGTACAAAAAAGAGCAAGAGCGTAGAGCGTTCAAACGCTCTTACGCTGCAGAGCTCGCTGCAGTAAAGGCTCAGATGGATCGGGTAACCTCAGACCTAAAGCGTACCCAATCGCAGATACACCACGGAACGGGGAAGGCTCCTGCCATCGCTCACGTACTAGAAAAAGCAAGGAACACACCCTTCGACAGTCGAATCGCGAAGACAAAAATCTCCGACCCTGGAAGAATCAAGTTACCAGTCTACGAAGGAACTACAGACCCTTCGGATCATCTGATGGAATTTGAAGTGGCCCTGGGGAGAGCAAACTTTAAAGAAGCAGAAAGGGACACCGTCTACTGCAAGCTGTTCGTAGAAAGTCTCAAGGGGCCTGCCCTTCAATGGTTCTACAAGCTGGAGAAGAATTCAGTTCACACTTTCCTCCAGCTTTCCGAGTTGTTCGTGCAGCATTACAACATCTTCATGGAGCGGAAAATCTACGACTCGGAACTATGGAATAACAAACAAGGCGAGACCGAGAGTCTTCGGTCTTTCATGACAAGGTTCAAGAACACGCTTTCAAAGGTTGAAGGTATCAGCAACAAGTCAGCCCTAGAAGCCTTGCGAGGAGCACTTCGGTGTCCATCTCCATTCTGGCAAGAGATGAGTCTCAACACGCCAACGAAGATCCAAGACGCTCTGCACCGTGCTGCTGACTTCGCTCGAACCGAAGAAGAAGTCCGTGCTAGGAATGGTGTGAATCCAGAGGGGTCCATAACTACCAAGTGGAGTCGTCGGGTTACGAAGAACCGAAGGAGTATGACGAAGAGTTATACTGCGATTTCCACAAGGCAAATGGACACTCAACTGCAAAGTGTCAGGAGTTGGGGCAACAGCTCATAGCCAAACTGACTGAAGGCACATTGAAAGGCAACGTCAGCCTATCAGACTTCAAACCCAAGGAGAAAGCTCCTGCCAACACCGAACAACAAGTGGATACTCCCAGGCGCCAACGTCGCGATGATGGCATGGAAAACGAGGACCAGCACGAAGTTATGAACATGATAATGGGAGGCTCGCAGTACTGTGCTGACAATGAGACTGCGATCAAAGCTTACCAATGCCGCGCTGACGTCTGCGCGAACATATCAGCACCTGCAAAGCCAAGGCTTTCCAGCGACCCTATCACCTTCGACGAGCAAGACACTGAGGGTCTCGATCAACCACACAACGATCCTCTGGTAATAAACTTGACTGTTTACGACTTCAACGTCGCTCGGGTTCTTATTGATACAGGAAGCTTGGTGGATGTCATCTTTAAGAAAACACTTGAGCGAATGAAGATTAACCTATCCACGATCAAAGGGAGGCCTAAACCCATAACAGGTTTCTCTGGCGAGCCAACTATGACGATGGGAACAATTCGCCTTCCCGTCCAAGCTGGCAACGTTAAGAAGATGGTCGACTTCACCGTCTTCGATCATCCAGGAATTTACAACATGATCATGGGGACTCCTTGGCTCAACCTGATGAGAGCTGTGCCTTCAACATACCATTTATGCCTCAAGTTTCCCACACCCATCGGCGTAAAAACGAAATGGGGCAACCAGAAGGAGTCTCGTATGTGTTTCATGGCAGAGCACAAGCTGAGGAACAACGAGAAAAAGAAGGAGGAATCTTCACCTCAAGAATCACGAAAGAGGAGAAGGACCAGTTCCGAACATGTCAATGATTTGACCAACCTTCTACAGCAGTTACAGCTCGCAGAAGCTACTGAAAACGCAGAGCCAACGCGTCTGCAAGTAGCAAGGTCTGCAGCATGTCACCACCGCGAGCCTACATCACCGAAAAACCTCCCACACCACTCCCTAGTGGTTTGCAAGGCACTCGAAGGGTACTGCCACTAGTACCTTTTGAGGCCTCTGGAACGAACTACGAGGCGACTTAATCCCTGCAAAAGGGTACGTAGGCAGCTTGTCTCCGGACGAGTTCAGTTGCCTTCCTTCGTAAAAGGAGGGGGGAATGGGGTACGTATACTCGTATACTCCCATCCTTTACTTCCACCATGCTGAAAACATCAAACATCCTTTTCTGGATTTATTAGACAAGTCTCGAGCACTTCGTCTACGTCCTTCTCAGGATTCACTTGACACAAGTCTCATAGACTTCATCACTTACATCCTCTATGGATTATTCAAAGCCTTTTTCAAGCAAGTTCAATCCACTGTCGTTGTTGTTGGCCACAGCAACAATGTGTGAACCTGAACACATTGACATCCATCATCGGATCCTAAGCGCGCTATATAAGTTATAACGATCAGTTTCTGGGCTTTTGACCCCGGCTGATTCTAATGTTCAGATCCTGGGCTGTTGACCCTGGACGTTCATTCAAAAACCCAACAACAGCGTTGGTAAAAAGCAGCTGTCAATGATTACTTAGGTTTATACACCGAATAATCATTCAGAAAACCCAACAATACGTTGGTCAAGTCAAAAGGTGTGATCGCTTCTGAACAGACGTGTTCGGAAAGCACCGCCATTCTACAAAACCCAACAACAATGTTGGTAAAAATGGAAACCCAACAACAAGCGTTGGTAGGAAAGGACCACAAGCGCACTTGCGATTTTGCTACTCTACAATCAAAAACCCAACAACGACGTTGGTACAAACAGTCAAAGGCGTTTCAAGTGTAAACGACCATCAACTTATACTAAAGGCTTGGTCAGCAAAACAATTATCATTACTCTTATGATCTATCAAAGACAAAACAAAAAAAGCATAAAACGAGAAAGTCAATCAGTCATCGATTTCCTCGTCACCATCCTCATCGTCGTCTGCCTCGACGTCGTCTTTATCTGTCTCAACGTCGTCGTCTGCCTCGACGTCGTCTTCGTCTGTCTCGACGTCGTCGTCGTCTTCCTCGACGTCGTCGTCTGCCTCGACGTCGTCGTCGTCTGCCTCGACGTCGTCGTCGTCTTCCTCGACGTCGTCGTCGTCTTCCTCGACGTCGTCGTCGTCTTCCTCGACGTCGTCGTCGTCTTCCTCGACGTCGTCGTCGTCTTCCTCGACGTCGTCGTCGTCTTCCTCGACGTCGTCGTCGTCTGCCTCGACGTCGTCGTCGTCTTCCTCGACGTCGTCGTCATCGTCTTCCTCGACGTCATCGTCGTCCGCCTCGACATCGTCGTCGTCGTCTGCCTCGACGTCGTCGTCGTCTGCCTCGACATCGTCGTCGTCTGCCTCGATGTTGTCGTCGTCTGCCTCGACGTCGTCGTCTGCCTCGACGTCGTCGTCTGCCTCGACGTCGTCGCCTGCCTCGACGTCTTCGTCTGTCTCGACGTCATCGTCGTCTTCCACGACGTCATCGTCGTCTTCCTTGACGTCGTCGTCGTCTTCCTCGACGTCGTCGTCGTCTTCCTCGACGTCGTCTTCCTCGACGTCGTCCTCCTCGACATCGTCGTCTGCCTCGACATCTTCGTCTGTCTCGACAACGTCGTCGTCTTCCTCGACGTCGTTGTCGTCTGCCTCGACGTCGTCGTCGTCTGCCTCGACGTCGTCGTCGTCATCTGCCTCGACGTCGTCGTCGTCTTCCTCGACGTCGTTGTCTTCCTCGACGTCGTCGTCCTCGTCTGCCTCGTCGTCGTCCTCGTCTGCCTCGTCGTCGTCCTCGTCTGCCTCGACGTCGTCGTCGTCTGTCTTGACGTCGTCGTCGTCTGTCTTGACGTCGTCGTCGTCTGTCTTGACGTCGTCGTCGTCTGTCTTGACGTCGTCGTCGTCTTCCTCGACGTCGTCGTCGTCTGCCTCGATGTTGTCGTCGTCTGCCTCGACGTCGTCGCCTGCCTTGACGTCGTCGCCTGCCTCGACGTCGTCGCCTGCCTCGACGTCTTCGTCTGTCTCGACGTTGTCGTCGTCTTCCTTGACGTCGTCGTCGTCTTCCTCGACGACGTCGTCGTCGTCGTCTTCCTCGACGTCATCTTCCTCGACGTCGTCGTCTGCCTCGACATATTCGTCTGTCTCGACGTCGTCGTCGTCTTCCTCGACGTCGTCGTCGTCTTCCTCGACGTCGTCGTCGTCTGCCTCGACGTCAAAAAAAAAAAAAAAAAAAAAACGGGTAAAGGCTTCTCTTTCCCTCAGCGGATACCAAAAATCTTCAGAGAAAATTTTCATTCTCGGAATTCATCTGTCCCGTTGCAAAAAACATCGTTGACGTCAGCAAACGCAACGCAGAGTCTTTAAAATCTTCAGCAAGGTCTTAAAATCCTTAAGTGCGGATGTCATTGACAACAGCAGACGCTATCAGCTCTTGCAAGCAGAGCACGAAGTCTTAAAATCTTCGAAAAACGGAAAACAACGTTTATAGTGTTATCAACACTAACGACTCAAGCCTACGACGTCATAACTTTGAACAGCTAATCTCGACACCCAATGGTCCTTAAACTCGATACTGTTATCATTAACACTACCGAGCTGGGGGGCTAACTGTTGGGGTCGGATTTCACCCGCTGAGCCTCGACCTCCAAAGTTATGATAAGCAACGCGCATGTTTCAAGCAAGCAAGAGATAATATAACCCCTAGGTCATTTCACCCACAGAAGAAGGTGAAGACCTCCTGAAAACCCTTAAGTCCTTTGAACCTTCTACCTGTTGAAGGAACCTTCGAAGTGGTCTTCGTCTCGGGAGAGCCATGATGCAGCGTCGGAGAGGTCACAGAGCCAGCAGAAGGCGCTGCAGAGACGAAGACTGCCTGGCACCGATGTCACTGAGCAGTGACACCGATGACAGGCAGTGGTGCCGACGTCACTGCCCAGTGACGCCGATGTGCCTGGCCTCATCGGCATCCAGGCAGTTGACATCGGCGCCTGAGCCTTTCCATCGGCTTCAGGTCCTTCAACGCCCGTCAGAACTTCAGCAAGGGTTCCAGAAGGTTCAGCATGTCAAAGCCCAGCAGCGAAGCCCACGTAGGCTCGACCGACATAAGCGAAAAAGGCAATCCCTAAGGGTTTAGGAAAAAGGCTTAGCCGACTTAGGGGGTTATATATAGGAATGCAGAAACACTTGTAAAGATTGATTCACACTTTTTATCACACAAGCAATACAAAGCAATTACAAACCCTAATTTCTCTCTGCTCATCATTGTTCTTCATAGCTTATCTTCAGAAATCTCTCATTCCTTTCGAAACCCTTACAAATCTAATTGTGCGAATTCCGGCTTCCACACCTTTCAAATACCGCAAGACCTTAAGTGCAGCATCCCAATGTGCAATACTCGGGTTCTGCATAAACTGGGAGAGACTATGAACGGAATAAGATAGATCAAACGACCAACTATCCGACGATATTGTGAAGGGTCAGAGTGAGGAGGATGTGTAGAACGACCGAGATGATGAGTTTGATCCATAGGAATACTCGTGGGGGCGACAAACAAGTAAGCCGGCTTCAGAGACAATATCCAGACAATACTTGCGTTGACAAATAAACAAACCTGTAGCATTTCTTGCAATTTTAAGACCAAGAAAGTATCGAAGAGATCCCAAATCCTTCATATGAAAACGACTATGGAGATATTGCTTGAAGAATGAGATAGTGTCAGAATCATTACCACCGATGACCAAATCGTCTACATAAACAAGTACATATAACTCTATCTTGCCTTAAATAAGTGAGAAGAGAGAATGATCAGAGTCAGATTGACGAAAACCATAATTCAAAAGAGCTTTATGCAAAGTTGCGAACCAACAACGAGGAGCTTGTTTTAAACCGTAAAATGATTTCTTGAGTATGCAAACTTTGTCAGGAGACAAACTTGGGAACCCTTGGGGAGGATGCATATATACTTCTTCATCCAATGTACCATGAAGAAAAGCGTTGTGAACATCCATCTGATGAAGTTCCCAATTGCGAGCAACAACAACATTAAGAAAAGTACGAACAATCGTCATTTTAACCACTGGCGCAAAAGTCTCATCATAATCAATATCTTTTTTTTGACGATTTCCAAGAGCAATCAAACGTGCCTTGAAGCGTTCAATTGTACCATGAGAATGAAACTTGATTTTGAAAACCCACTTACAACCAATGGCTTTCTTTTTAGGTGGTAAGTCAACAAGATCCCAAGTTTCATTATCTTTAAGAGCTTTAACTTCATTACCCATGGCATCTCTCTGAACATCAATTTCCATGGCCTCTTTAAAAGATCTATATTCAGTATGAGCGGTAACATTGGCCAAAAACATTGTGAACGATTCTGAGAAGCCATCACAAGACATATAGTTAGCGACGGGATAAAATATACCGGAAGCACTAGGAAGTATTGAGGCGAAGAATGTGATGGGGGCAGCAGCTGAATACGTAACATAGGGTTCAAGCAGCATGGATTTCTTCTTTTCTCGTTGTCCACGACCCACATTTTCAAAAAGATTAGTCGCATGCTCCGTCGAGCCCAAAGTAGAAGATGAATCAGCAGCCAAAGTAGTTGGAATCGGGGACAATGAGCCTTTGTCGAGAGTAACAAGCTCGGATAGAGTAGGTGATACAACAAGCGGTGAAGCAGCCACGAGAGTGGTGATGAGGAGAGGAACCGGAGACAAAGAGCTTGCGTCGGAAACGACCAGTTCGGATGCAACTGGCGATGAAGCAGCCACGGGTGTGGTGATGAAAAGAGGATCAGATAAACTCCCCCTTAATGATGAATCAGTAGGAGAGGGAACATTAATGGCATGATCATCTTCTTGAACAATTGTTGGAGACTTGACTAATGGTAAAGACGGTTCCGATTGTAACGAAGAAGAAAATGGGAAAACATCTTCATTAAAAACGACATCCCTAGAAACAAAATATTATTTCAGCTCAAGATCATATACACGCCATCCTTTTTGATTGTAAGGATAGCCCAAGGAGACACACCGTGTCGCACGTTCATCAAATTTACGACGAATTGTAGTTCTTTTATGAGCATAACATAAACACCCAAAATTGCGTATGTAATCAAATGATGGGGTTGTTTGATGCAAAACCTCATAAGGAGTTTTGCCATTAAGAATAGACGATGGTGTGCGTTTGATAAGGTAACAAGCAGCAAGTACACAATCTCCCCAAAACTCAAGAGGAAGTGTGGCTTGAAAACGTACCGAGCGAGCAACGTTGAGAATATGTCGATGTTTCTGTTATGCTCGGCCATTTTGTTGTGGTGTCCTAACACATGAAGTTTGATGAATTATTATTTGAGATGCAAAGTAAGACTTGAAACTGACTTTGAACCATTATCACTACGAACCATACAGACTTTGGTTTGAAACTGACGTTCAACCATAACGCAAATTTTTTGAAGAATAGAGGAAACTTCACTTTTGGCTCTAAGTAAAGAAACCCAAACTGCGTGAGAGTGATCGTCAACGATTGTAAGGAAGTAACGAGATCCGCATTTTGTAGAAACACTATACGGACCCCAAACGTCATAATGAATAAGAGAAAAAATTACATCTGCTTTATTATCACTGTCTGAAAAAGATAAACGAGGATGTTTCGCCCCAACACAAATGTCACAAGGACTGAAAGAAACATCACTAGAAACACCAAAATTAATCAAAGGAGACAACTTAGAAATTGTGGGAACAACATCCACGGGATGACCCAACGATCGAGTGACTCTGATACCATGTAAGAGCAGCTATCGAAAGTTATTCTGACTTTATTGATCATAATTTACACATATATATAGTACATAATAATTAGTTTTAACCACAAACTAAACTAATGTTGGGGTATAAACATATAGCCTAATAGGTGGATGCTCGAACACTACCGATGCCAAATACACTACCGAGCATCAGTATCGTTTTATTGTATTTGGCATCGCTTCTGCTGGTCGTGGACATGATCGGAAAACTCGGTGGTTAAGTTTGTCGAAAATACGTCAAAGGCGGTGGAACTTCCGGCACCGATTCTCTTGTGGAATAATAAGATGCCATGTTAGGTTGAAGCTTCTCTAGCTTGCACGTGTCCTTAATTTAATTTATACTAGTATTTCTCCCGTGCTAAGCACGGATATACCTTCGCCAACAAATCAAACTAAATTTCTGTGATATATGCATCACTAAGAATTACATGTATAAATAATTTGGGGTTAGTGAGTAAATTTAGGGATATCTAGTATTTTAGTTTTGAAATTTAGATAGAAAATAAATAAATAGAAATGAGTTAATAAGAAGAAGTAGTTTCCCCCGTTTTATTTGGTTGCATTTGTTTGTTGGTTTTTTTTATTTTTAAACAAAAATATGAAGCATTTGCCACATGTCAACTTTTGATTGCTCAAGTGACTTGTGATTTAGTAGTAAAGGATATACTTGTTTGTTGGGCTTTAAGCCAAAATTTGTATTCTTTTGGGCTCAATATAATAAAATGATTTAAAAAAAAAATAGATTTGTGCAAGAAGAAGAAGTATAAGGGTAAAATTGGTATATTACTACAACTGTTACGACATGTTAGTTGAAAGTTATAACGTTCGTGTATTTTTTCACTAAATTAAATTTAGTTCGAGATTTTTTTCCAATTTTAAAACTTGATATAGTCTTCTTACTTGTGCGTTTTATATCGTCTCTAAAAGGGTCATATTTTGAATCCCAAAGACTGGCCACTCCTCCGGTGAATGAACGATATCAATAAAATCAGAACAGTCTATTACAAAATCTTGACATGGCTCCCTCTCCTGCATACAAAACATTGCCCAAATAATGGTTTCCATTTCAAATAACTTAATTTTTCAGAACATTAAAAGTACCAATACTCTCTAAAGTAGAAAATTTCCATTTTTTTTCTCATATTCTATAATTATGTTGAAAAATATGTTTAAAGATTTTTATGTTTTTTGACATGGTTGTGCATATATTACTTTTAAATTAGATATCCAGAGTCTTTCAATTATTATTTCTTTTTATGTTTATATATTCTATTGTTTTATTTTCTCTATATTTTTTGTTTTTTACTACTTATATTCTCTTTAAGTTACTGTTTTTTGATTTATATTATCTCTCTAGTTCTTGAATAATTAATTTAGACTATTAGAAATTTTATTTATTTTTCCTAATTAGCTTAGACAATTTGAAAATTTCATATAGTTACTATTTTCCTTTTTTTCCAATTAGTTTTGGACATTTAGAAAGTTTCTATTTTATTATTTGTCGAATTACTTGATAACGATTTTGTTAGTATTCCATTTTAAATTTTATTTTTTTAAATTAATTTTAAATTTACACATGTCGCGATCTAAATTAGCATTGGCACATGTCGCGATCCTATGCGTTATAATTTTGACGATCTCTCTTTTATATAATAAGATATGAGTTGAATTCCACTTATATATATTTTTTAGAATCCACATGATATGAATTATAACATGAAAAATAAAATAAAAACTGACCTCTAATGATTTAGGGTTTATATTTTAATAGTATTTTAAAATATTTTAATAATTAAACAGGTTCCTAATTAAAATTTAAATATATGTATGCATAAATTTTAATATAATTACCCGGGTATTATCTCGGAGCTTAATCTAGTTGTCTTTATATTTGAACGTGAGTATGTATTGTAAGCATGAAATAAACGTGGCCCAACTGCCGAAGCCCACCTCTCAAAATTTCACTATTCCTCTTTCCTACCAAATCCCATGTGATGATGCTTTTTGCCTCCGTTCCACTAATGCATTGCAATATGGCCAATTTGTTATTGAGCTCGATTTCGAGATGGGCATGATTTTGTAGAAATATAAATTTCTATGCGATCGTTCACTTGGCTTTAATGCAGCCTATTAGTTCTTTTTAATTTTTTTTTGATAAAATATACAGTTTAATATAATTATTGTTTCAAATGATGATCAAATTTCGTTTTTAATAAGGTTACACTTGATTGGGTTCATATTGGTTACTAACTGAAGTTTGATTTATGTTTGCCATAATGTAAATAATTTTTTGGGAAATTACTAATTGAAGTTTTTGTATCAAACATACCATCATTACTTCTTTTTTTTCAAAGTAAAAAAAAAAATATATGTTATCTAAAAATACCACAAACACTAAAATTAATTTTGAGGATTTATAATTTAAAATTTGGGTTTGAGTTAATTATTTTTGGTTTAGGATTTAGTTTTGAAGGTTTATGATTTAGTTTTTAGGGTTAAGTTTTGAAAATTTAGGATTTAAAGTTTAAATGGTATTTTTGAAAAAAAACTAATAGTGTATCTAATGGATTTGTTTTTGGATTGAAGATGTAAATTTGAACCACTGTACTTTTATATATGTCTCAGTTTATTTTTGCACACTAGATTCGTTATTTCTCAAACGTATGAAAGTGCGAGAGTTGCTGTAATAGAGAGTAATACGACTTGTAACAGATAGCAAGTGCAACAGCTGTTTTGGCTACTGCTACATATATGAATATAATATTGTTACAGGAAACAAACACAAGTAACACATGATTTTCTTCTCTCAAATACGTATATACTTGATCAAATGATAAGTTCTTTACAAGATCACTCGCCAACTTCAATCCTAGCCTCACGCATTCATAGATCTAAACCCAATTCATGAAACAACTACACCTTAGCCTGTTTGATCAAGATCCCTTTCAAGGCAACCTTAAATCCGCTTTGCTAAGACATATTGCTTACTAGAAAATCTAGTCTAACCGTTCACAGACTTATACACAGACAACACTCGTTGGGTGTGTCGATCGACAAGTGCTAATTTTTGCTCCTCCACTTGTAAATCCGACTTCTATCTCATTTATGCTCCGAAATGCACCATAATCATCAAATAAGCTTCCCACGTACAATAACCTGTTAAGACACTAAAAAGACTCGAAAAAAAAAAAAAAGACTCGATAAAAGGGCTTATATCATGGTCGAAAACCGGCGAAAACCATGATATATCAAACTTCTTGAACGTATAAACATCGATTGATAAGTAGTGCAAAAGAAAACTGGAAAAAAACAAAAATCTTTTGATTAACTTGAAACATAGGAAGCTAAACCATAAAACTATCTTTGTCACGAAGACCAGTAATCAAAGTTAATCAAATTAAATAACAAACACAGTACTTGCATGTAATCCATCTATTCCGATTACTTAATTTGCTTATGTTTTTCTTCTCTTTGGTTCCTTATTTTTGCTATACAAAGTGGTTGATGGTACTTTTCCTCGGTAGAGTGTTAGGTTTCCTTGTCATCATGATCCTTCCACACCTTTTGAAAACTGCACAAATCGGTTTATCAGCAACTTGTTAGCCATAAGATACAATTTCTTAATAAATAAAAGAAATAGATCGAAGAAGAAAAACCTCAATGTATTCCATTTTTCAGCTAATTTTTCCATGCTACATCCCTAAGACCCTTAGGTCTTCGAAGAGAAACCTTGCATATGTGTGTGTGTCTGTGGCTTGACTATAGAGGCCATTGTAAAAGAAGTAGGAAATAGAGTGAAATCCAGAGAAATTGATCAAACAAATTGTAAGAGAATGTGAGATGAATGAGCAATTTACCTTGGAGAATACATGGGACTCCGATAATCCATAATGGAGCAGAGACAATGGACCACAGTAATGTTTTGTTTCACTGAGGAAGAAAAATCATAAAAATCCATAGGAGTAACTTCTCCGACCTCTCGATTCCGTCTCGAGCCCTATGTAGAATCCATTCGCATATGCATCCAACATCGGGTTTGTGGATTTGAGGGGGGGAGTAACTGAAAATAGTATCACAAAAATATAAATGAAAGAACAGAGGTATAATATAGGGTTCTGAAAATAGAAATGATGCAAAGAGGATGCAAACATGGGAAGAGAATTAGAGCATATCCATAGAAATACAGATTTTTACCATGCAAAATCCATTTGCTATCTGATTTTAACATCGACAGTTTCACCGTAAGGATGCTATTGTGATTTTTGCAGAGAGACGGTATAATATAGGGTTTTGAAAAGTAGAACTGGTGTGGAGAGAGTTGGGTAATTAAATTCGTGCTCTTTTGTAGTTGGGAAATGTAGGGGTTGGATTTCACCCCTATGAGATCGATATAACGACAAGATCAATTCAACTTCAAACCGACAGAATCGGAGCGAGCCTACAAAGGCCCAGTTGAAATCTAGGCCCAAAATGACATTAAACCCATATGGAAAATGGGCTTAATAAGAATATGAGCATAAATTTAATATATTGCTTAATGGGCTTGGCCCATTCTATTAGTTGACTTAGGTTACTTAGGGAGACTATATATAATTCATTATATTCACCCAGAAAAATGATCACAACTTTTAGCAGAGAAATTCTCTTATAACGACGCTTAAGCCATAACAGTAATAAGAGATTTCTCTTTATACATCTGTCTTGTGCTAAGTGACTCCGCTTACTAGAGATCTCCGCCTCTTCTACAACCTTTGACAAATTTAACTGTGCAGGTTCACGCCCCCACAGTTTGGCGCCGACCAAGGAGAAATAGAATTCTCTGACACTTAGAAATCACTACACGCATCAAACCCAACGCAATGACTAGCAGCAACAAGAGCTCCTCAGCATCGAACCCTGACGTGGACACCGCCGCAACAGCTTCAACAGACATGGCCGAGGTGAAGGATATACTGAAGACGCTCCTCAAGAAGACTGCAAAGAAGGACAAGCTGAACACTACCTTCAAGGGCAAGCTAAAGGTTCTCACGATAGCACGCAAGAAGGGAGGACCACGAGGATCGATTGGACGGTTCAAGCCACATGCCCTCAGCTTCTCGACACCGCGCACTGCACGAAGAGCCAGAGATGACCTACCACCACCCCCGCAGACAATGGATGTTGCTCCAGAACAAGTTGACGATGCAACGCATGTCAACCCACCAGCTTCAGGAGCAATGCACGTCAACCTCCGCGGGACTCGCACTGAAAACAACAACCTACCTACAGATAGGAGCCGTACACAGACTCAGCAAAGCGGCGCAGACATGAAACATACACAAGACCTCGCCACGAGAAAGAAGATCCTTATTGGATCGAGCATGACATACTCGAGCCGGAGCGTAGAGCACAACACCAAGCTCAACAGGAAGAGATGACAAAGCTCTGAGCATAGATGGAACGAGCAGCCTCTGACCTAAAAATGGTGCAATCCCAAGTACACCGCGTCACCAGCAGGGCTCCAGAAATCGAACGTGTGCTCGAAGAGGCGCAAAACACTCCCTTTACTGAACGAATCTCTAAGACAAAATTTACTGACCCTGGAAGGATCAAGATCCAGCCTTACGAAGGAAAAACCGACCCAAAGGATCACCTCCTATCATTCAAAGTAGCGTTAGACAGAGCTAACTTCAAAGAAGAAGAAAGAGAGGCCGGGTACTTTAAGTTGTTTGTCGAACACCTCAAGGGACCTACCCTCCAATGGTTCTACCGATTATAAAAGAACTCAATCGATAACTTCAGACAACTCTCTGGGATGTTCGTGCAACACTACGGAATATTCTTGGAGCGAAAGATCTTCGACGGAGATCTATGGAATATTCGACATGAAGAAAACGAGAGTCTGTGAACCTTCATGGAAAAGTTCAAAATAGTACTTTCGAAGGTGGAAGGAATTAGCAACGCCTCCGCATTGGATGCTTTGAGAAGAGCTTTGTTATGCCCCTCTCCCTTTCGACAAGAAATGACCGTGAACGCCTCATCAACCATCCAAGATGCTCTTCATCGCTCTATCGACTTCGCCAAGAGCGAGGACGGGATACGAGCATCGCAAAAAGGGTAAAATCTAAGTCGACAAGTGATCCACCACATACCACAAATCCCCATACTTCAAAACGGGGTAGTACCAGCTCCTGCTATGTCCAACACGAAGGAGGTTTCAGAGGAGTTCACACATACCACGTAGAGTCGCCAGGCCAGGGTCATGGTCGGGGCCGAGGTCGAGGACGCGGCAGAGGATCCTTGAGAACATTGCTTTCGCCTCCTTGACTCTTTCGCTGCGTATAAACAAAGTACTTTTGGTGGTCACGAATCTCAACCATCATAGGTTGGGCCTCAAAACTTAACCTGCAAACCCATCAGTTTCACATTCTCCTCACTGTCGCACACTTGATCAAAGTGATGATGGAATTTTCTCTAATGATATCAACCAAGTAAAAGGCTAGGTATGATGTTAAAAGGCTTTTGGTGTTTTAGTGGAGTTAAAAGTGTTTAGGGTTACCGAATTTTATTTGGTGGATACAGACATTATGCATAAACTAAGGTGGGAATGATCTACATAGGGGTTAGTCTCGAAAATTACCATTGTTATGCATGAAATCCGAAGGAATGCTTAGCATCGTCGCTCTTTGTAAAGTTCTCCAACCAAATCCTCATCCTGTCTAATTTTGTGAATGAAAAACTGCGTCGGACCTTTTTTCTCTCCGGTGTTTATACACATGCCTGCACATGAAATAAAAGGTTAAGGCTAGGGGTTGGGTACCAACTAAAAATGAGGTGGCCATTCAGGATCAACAAAGAGTGGTAAAATGAATAAGAAGTCCTGAATGTTGGATCGATTACTATCGTGATATCATCAAAGAGAACATAGCGAAATGGAGATCAAGTGTACTAGTCTGGAGTTTGATCTACTTTGTTTTGCAAGTCGCGAAAAAAGGGGAACCTGTACTATCATCTGGTTTCGAATTCGCTCCATCAAAAGGTTTCGTCGCAACAGTTAAAAGTCGTAAAAACTAAGCTTTGTTGTTAGGAAAGATCGTTGTTCCCTACATTTTGACTCAATAAAAACAATTTTTTGTCTCCAAAATAGAAAACAATGTTAGCAACTACCTCCTTCAGACTTGAACAACAGTGTCCCTAGTGTTATTAAATCTGAGATCGGTGAGAAGGAATAACGGAAAAATTTGTAAAAAACGAGAAACTTGGACCTGTACTATGGATGTGTCGATCGACAGTCACAATGTGTGTCAATCGACAGGACCTTCGAAATTCTGTAATCGTGGCTTTTGGGGCTTCTGTCATTTGAGTAGTCTATAGGGACACTGTAAATCACTCAAACGGAACACGATCAAATAGCACAACACATAGTCTTAAGTAAAAAGTTTCACAAATCTGAAAGTCATACGAAACAAAATAACAAACTGACTCAAAGAAAGAAAAATGACTCAAAGGAAAAGAAAAAGGAAAAAGTAAACCGTGATAAAATGGAGACGAGCTAATCCTCCTCTTCGTCCTCCTTTGCAAGTGGCGAACGACCTGGTGGAGGAGTCGGTGAACGAGGACGAACACAACCGCAACAAGACAAATCGGCAAAGGCATCCCAAAGTGTCTGAATGCTCGTGACAATCCATTTCTGGACTGGATCCATGTTAACTTGAGGAGGAGGCGCTAAGCGACGAGATGAAGAAGTAGAGGCGACAGCGGCTGGAGCTGATGAAGAAGCACCCCTGCGGCGAGTAGAAGCTCTGCGAGTGCTACATCTGCTGACGACAGCACCAACTCTGATGTCAGTCAACTCCGGAAGTGGCAGAAGAACCTGAAACTGTGTCCGAGTGTCATCGCGGATGAGCCACTGGCGATCTCCTCCTATCCATGTGGCACTCACCATGTGTTTGTTGTCCATAGAGCAGGTTTCGCGAATCGCGGAGCTCTGAGAAAAGTCAATGCCATAGAATTCCAAGATAGGAGTAATGAGGCTACCTGCGCGAAAGTCCTTACCGGTCCCGAGAGTGAAAGGGTGGTCTTCTGCTCCACCAAACGCTTAGCTAGAATAGGTCCCCAGTTGGGAGCATCAAGGAGATCACCATACGACTGCCAGTCAATGTCCTCTGATATAAGATGGTAGAGAGCCAGGAGCTCGTCATGTCGCACCTTACCGGGCTCATTCCTGCATCTGAGACTAACCCTGTATCTGACCCCTGCAATCATGAATGTCAATGTCCCATTTCCTCCTGTTGGGAACTCATTCGTGGGTAATAGACATAAACTGTAGCGAAGAACTGACAAACCAAATCGGGATACAGGTTGTGATGCTTGGTGGTAATGTTACCCAAACATGCGCGTTGTAACAAACACTTAACATCATCAAAAATACCCAAATCCTTCAATGCAACTCTGTCTGCAATCCGCATAGGCTGCGTAGACACACTCAACCACTGGTAGTAGAAAAGGGAATCATAATCATCCCAAGCCTCTGATATCCTCCTTGTGGCGACCTCAGGCTTTGAAAGAACAACTTCTGCACAATCTCGCCATGTCTGACCAATTGGGATCCTCTCTCCCTCGGTTTTTGGCCATGGGTTAGAACCGCTGGATCGTGATCTCTTAGACATCTGCAAAACAATCAAACAACAAACACACAAAACCAAAATTAGGGAATTCTGGTCAGGTAAAGGAGGCTGTCGATCGACAGTCCCTGTGTATGTCGAACAACATGGCTGTAACTTGCCTGTCGATCGACACCTATCAGGTGTGTCGAACGACAACCTGCAAAAAATTCAGACAGCGACCATAAACTTTCAATTCCCGCAATTCCATCAATTCAATACTTAAACATAACAACGGTTGTTCCCTAAGCATCACTAATGTCATCCTAATCCGTGAAACAAACAAGATCTAACAAAATTTGGACCCAAATTCTCCTTCAAAAATGAGACTAAGAACAAGGGGTTTCGAGTTCATACCTTTGCAGATCGAGAAAACAAGTGATAGAAATGGAAATATGAAGAGATTTAACACAATTTATAACCAAAAATCGCTCAAAACTATGAAGATTTGAGAAATCTAGGGTTCTTGAGCCGTTTTGTGTCGAGCAAAAACGAAAGGGTTTTGTGTGTTGTGTCGAGCAGGTTTATAAAGACTTACCTCGTTCGCTCCGCTTAATGCCTGTCGATCGACACTCCCTGTGTGTGTCGATCGACAGCCGTCCCGTTTTTCAAATTTTTTTTTGTTTTGAAACAAAACTAAACTAAAGTCAATAATAAAATGAAAGAAAACGGAATTGTACAGACACTTACCAGTGGGTTGCCTCCCACCAAGCGCTTGTTTCAGTCATTAGCATGATTGTGTCTGAAATCAGACAGCGGGTGCATCCATCCAGTGACACAATGTGTCCATCCGGAATTTCGTCTTCCGCCCAATAATGCTTCACCCTTTGGCCATTCACAGTAAATTCTTGGCCATCCTTATTGATAAGGACAACAACTCCATGTGGTCGAACTTCTTTGATGGTGAATGGACTTGACCAACGAGAACGCAACTTTCCAGGAAACAAAGTTAAATGAGAGTTATACAGGAGTACCTGATCATTTGGTTCGAAAGTCCGGGAGATGATATTCCTGTCATGATACGCTTTAGTCCGGTCCTTACATAACTTGGAGTTTTCATAAATGTGATGTCGTATCTCATCCAACTCGTTCAACTGAATCATACGCCTCTCCGCAACAAGTTTGATGTTGAAATTATACTGTTTCACTGCCCATGCTGCTCGATGCTCAAGCTCCACTAGAAGATGATATGCTTTCCATAAAGCAAATGGAAAGGAGTAGTGCTCAATGGCGCCTTGAATGCTGTTCGATACGCCCAAAATGCGTCATCCAGCTTTGCAGACCAATCCTTTCTTGTAGCATTCACAGTTTTCTCCAAAATTTCCTTTATCTGTCTATTGGAAACTTGAACCTGTCCACTCGTCTGAGGATGATAAGGACTAGCCACATGATGCTGAACTCCATACTTAGCTAATAATCGATCAAAAGCCTTGTTAATGAAGTGCGTTCCTCCATTACTAATGACAACTCGAGGCACTCCGAATCGAGGGAAAATGATGGTTTTAAACATCTTAATAACCACCCCTGAATTGTTCTTCGGACTAGCAATCGCCTCTACCCACTTGGATACATAATCCACAACAACCTATATGTAGGAATTCCCATAAGATGATGGGAAATGACCCATGAAATTAATGCCCTAACAATCGAAAACCTCCACTTCCAGGATAAAGTTCTGAGACATCTCATGTCGCTTGCTAATTTTCCCTCTTCGCTGACAAGCATCGCACTTCTTGACAAAGGCATGAGAATCTTTGAACAATGTAGGCCACTAGAAACCTGCTTGAAGGACCTTGGAAACTGTCTTGAATGTAAGGAAATGCCCCGCATAATTAGAACCGTGACAATGAAACAACACCTCTTGAGTCTCGGGCTCAGCAATGCATCTCCTGTAAATACTATCAGAACAAAACTTGTAGAGATAAGGTTCATCCCAATAGTACCTACGAAGTTCTCGGATAAACTTCTTCTTTTCATACCCTTTGAGATCACTTGACATGTCTTTACATCAGGGTAATTGGCGATATCAGCGTACCAAGGACGAGTAGAAGAAAAAATGGTGAAGACGTGATCTTGGACTGCATCGTTTATGATTTGTGGATGACGATCTAGTGCTCTGTACAGGGGCTGTCGATCGACACTCGATGGGTGTGTCGAACGACACCCCTGTAGTTGGCCTGTTGATCGACACTTATCAGGTATGTCAGTCGACAGTGTCTGTAATGTTCTTGAACTCTGCGGATTTTCAGCTTGTAACCCACTTTCAACGAAATTACATCCCTTCGTTGGGAAGAAATCATCAATAGAAAAATGATCCTCGATCCTAATCCTTGAGAGATGATCTGCAACTCCATTTTCAACTCCTTTCTTATCTTTAACCTCAACATCAAATTCTTGAAGAAGAAGAATCCATCTTAGCAACCGCGGCTTCGTATCCTTTTTCTGTATCAAATACTTAAGCGCTGGATGATCCGTATGCACAATCACCTTATAACCGATCAAATATGGACGGAATTTCTCAAATGCAAATACCACTGCCAACAACTCCTTTTCTGTGGTAGCATAATTCCTCTGTACATCATCAAGAGTCCGGCTAGCATAGTAAATGGCATAAAGCTTCTTGTCCTTCTTCTGACCCAAAACAGTTCCAACCGCGAAATCACTAGCATCACACATTACTTCAAAACGAAGAGTCCAATGCGGAGGTTGTACAATTGGAGCACTCACTAAAGCTTGCTTAATCTGTTCAAAAGCAGCGAGACAATCAGCGGTAAACACAAACTTGACATCCTTACAAAGCAGGGTGGTGAGCGGGCGGGCAATCTTGGAGAAATCCTTGATGAATCTCTTGTAAAAACCAGCGTGACCAAGAAAACTCCTAACAGACTTCACACAATTAGGCGGCTGCAAACTTGTCATAAATTCAATCTTGGCACGATCTACCTCAATCCCATTTTCTGACACTTTATGTCCAAGCACAATTCCACTTTTCACCATGAAGTGACATTTCTCCCAATTCAGAACTAAGTGTTTCTCTTAACATCTAGCAAGTACCTTCTCCAAATTACCCAAACATTCCTTGAAAGAAGGCCCGTAGACTGAGAAATCATCCATGAAGACCTCCATGTAATCCTCAATCATATCTGTGAAAATCGACATCATATATCTCTGAAAAGTAGTTGGAGCATTACATAATCCAAATGGCATTCTGCGATATGCAAAAGTACCATAAGGACATGTAAATGTTGCCTTCTCCTGATCGTCCAGGTGAATCGGAATCTGAAAGAACCCTGAATAACCGTCCAAGAAGCAATAGTAGGGTGATTCGCAAGCCTTTCCAACATCTGATCAATGAAAGGTAAAGGAAAATGATCCTTCCTTGTAGCAGCATTGAGATTCCTGTAGTCAATACACATCCTATGTCCTCTCACAGTCCTTGTAGAAATAAGCTCGTTCTTCTTATTTTTAACCTTTGTAACCCCTACTTTCTTAGGAACCACATGAACCGGACTAACCCAAAAATTATCTGAAATAGGGTAGATAATCCCAGCTTCCAATATTTTCATGATCTCTTTCTTGACCACTTCCTGGAGATTCGGATTCAGCCTTCTTTGATGCTCAATTGACGTCTTCGCTCCTTCCTCAAGGTGAATCTTGTGCATACATAAGTCTGGAGAAATACCTGCAATATCATCAAGAGAGTAGCCAACAGCTTTGCGATACTTGCGCAGCTTGCTTAGTAACAAGGTTTGCTCTATGTTGTTCAAAGAAGAACTAACAATAACATGATAAGTGGAATTAGGGCCAAGAAAAGCGTACTTGAGTCATGTTGGTAGTTGTTTAAGTTCGATTTTTGGAGCTTTTTCTTCACTCCAATCACTTACCCTTTCTGATTTCTCAAAAACTCCAACCAGTTCCACATTTGCAACCACTTGCTTCACTAACTCACTGTCATTCATCATCTTTGCGTACCCTTTAGAAACATCCTCAAGCTGTCCAGTCTCAATCACATAGTTAACCAGTGTCCTTTCCAATGGATCAATGGGATAGTTCTCATTAAAAACCTCCTTTGTGATATCATCCAATGTATCCACATAGAATGTCTGGCCATCTGTGGTTGGTTTCTGAACCACTTGGTTCATATCGAACTTCATTTCCAAATCTCCCACACATAGAGTAATCCTTCCCCCTCTCACATCTATCATAGCACCAGCTGTAGCTAAGAATGGGCGTCCAAGAATAAAGGGGTCCTTAGGCTCCTCACAATACTGCAAAACCACGAAATCAACAGAAATCAAACAATCTCTAACCTTGATTGGAACGTCTTCCAAAACACCCTTTGGAACTCTCACTGATCTGTCGGCAAGGATAAGAGAAATCCTAGTTGGCTGAAAATCCGTCATCCCTAGGCTTAAAGTGGCATCAAGTTGATGCTGGAACCCAAATCACACAAGGATCGCGGAAACCTATCCGAAAAGATGAAGCAATCCAACACAAAACTTCTCGGATCAGCTAGCTTCTTTGGAACCTTATTCAGAATTATAGCGCTTACTTGTTCTGAGATCATAGCAACTCCTTTTTCAACGCACAAATTCTTAGTGACCAATTTCTTCACATATCGTTGAATTACCGGAGAAGTTCTAATTGCTTCCACCAATGGCATCTCAACTGTAATCTTGTCAATGATGGCCTTACACTTAGCTTCCTCAAGCTCTTTTCTAGACTTCTTAGGACCTCTAGGATAAGGCACATTTGGCTTGTATACTCTCTCGGTAGGCAAAATATGGGTTTGGACTGTCTGGGGTCTCTGTCGATCGACACTCGTTGGGTGTGTCGAACGACACTGCCTTAAGGGTCCTGTCGATCGACACTCAATAGGTGTGTCGAACGACACCAATTCCAGATTTATGTTTTCGTCGTCGATTTCAGGCCCTGTCGATCGACACTCCTTGGGTGTGTCGAACGACACTGCATCCGTAACAAACAACTCTTCGTCCTCAACATCTTCAAGCTCGTCTAGTTGCTCGATTGTGAGCTGTTTCTTGAGTACTGGCTCGATAATTTTACCACTTCTAGTCAAGATAGCTGCCACACCATGCTGCTTAGGATTCGTATCAGTTATGGCAGGAAGAAACCCATCTTGTCTTCTCATATTCAATGCAGTCTGAGCTACCTGAGTATCCAACTTCTTCATGTGAATGTTGATGGCCTCTATTTTTCCATTAAGATCAGTGTAGAGGTTATCGATCTTCCCATTGAAATTCACTGTTATTGCCTGTTGACCCTCTAGAAGCTGCTCGAACATAGCTTTCGTGTCGTTTTCTGAAGACTTAGAAAGAACCGGTTGATATGACGAAGATCCATAATTCCTTTGGTTGTTGTTGCTGCCAAATGGTTTATGATATTGAGACTTCTGAGCATAGCTTGGAGAACTAGGACTTCCTGAAAATGAGCTCCTCTGATTGTAACCATTGTACCCCTTGTTCTCTGATTGATTCCCATAGCGCTGATTCTGATAGCCATTCTGGTTGATGTAATTGACATCTTCCTGTTCTCTATCTTCATCCTGAAAGAAGGTATCAACTTCCTGTGCAAAATGAACCGACTTCTTGTTCACTAGAAGGCTATGCATATAATCTATCTTGTTTTTAACCTCAGCAATCTCAGCTCCACCTGACATACCATCTTCTCTTCTTCTTTCCTCATCGATCTTCTTTGTACTACTGCTTGTAGACACATTCTTGATGAGCTCGAGACAGTCAGTTGGGAATCTGATTTTCAAGTTCCCATTACTCGCAGCATCTAAAGCCATATGATGCTTCCAATCCATACCTGTGTAGAAAATACCCAGTAGCTGAACCTCTGTAAACCCGTGATGAGGACAATCTCTCTGATATCCTTTGAACCTTTCCCACGCAGCCTTGAATGCTTCCGTTGGACCTTGAACGAATGTGGAGATCTTAGCTCGCAGATCCTCTGAATGCGACTCATCGTAAAAATGGTTCATGAAAGTGTTCTTGGTATCACTCCAAGTAGTCAGCGAGCCTGGCTCCAACTGTTTCAGCCAAAAGGCTGCCTCTCCAGCAAGAGAAAAAGGGAAGAGCTTGCACATGATGTAGTCTTCAGACACGTCGTTGGCCTTAATGCTCGACGAAGATCCTGGAACATCTCTAGATGATCCATGGGGTGCTCTGTTGGGTGCCCATGGAACTGATGTTGGGCCACTAAAGAGAAGTAAGCAGGCTTCAACTCAAAATCTCTACTTCGAAATCCAGGAGGCCGAATCGGTGCCCTGTTGGCGTAGTATTCTCCAGGACGGTTGTAATCTCCCAAAGTGCGTTGGTTAACTACAACCTTCTGAAGTCGATGATTCGCCCGAGCCTGACGCTCTAGCTCAGCACACTGATGTTCTAACTCAGCTCGTTGGCGATCTAGCTCAGCTCGCTCTGTTGCAACTGCATCGTCAACCTCTTCTGCCACCATGATGGCATTACCAGCTTCATCAATCCTATCTCCCTGCTCGTTGTATCGGTTTCTTTCTCTGTCAACCAACTCACCCTGAGCATTCGGAAGAACAACCACAACACGATTTACCGTCTTAGCTAGCTTCGCCTGTTTTCTGTTAGCTAGCTAGCTCTGGAACGAAATCCGCTAACTTTTGATCTTCGAAGAGAAGAAATCAAAGATTAGTAACAAAATAAAAAAAATACTTAGTCAAAATTCTAGAATCAAAATCCTATGGGTGATTTTGACTCCCCGACAATGGCGCCAAAATTTGATATGCTCAAATTTAACCATGAGCTACTTTCTCAAATTAAGAGATCAATTGTAGTAAGGGGTCGAATCATTGGGACTTCAATCAAACAATAGGAATTTGACTTCGAATTGAGCTAAGCAAATAAAGTAAAGTAAAAGCAAAAGCAATTCGAAACAGAAAAAGATTGTTGATTCCTTAAAATTCAATTAAACAAAAAGCTAGGTTTTCAGGTAATTCTCAGAATGAATCAGAATTGCAGATTAAACAAAATCAGGATTTAATTAAGAACCGTTCCTGAACTTGGAACACTAAGATATAATTAATCAACTTTCGTTGCGAAAACTAACTATGCCTAAACTCTAGAAAGCCAAATTTCTTTGCCAATTCAATCAAGCTTTAAATTCAAATCCAATTTGTTCACAAAATTTCTAAACCAAATTTCTTTGCGAATAAGTAATTTTGCTCACCTAAGATCTAGTTCAGGCTAATCAATTGCACTTTCGTGTCAATCTATCAACCTAAGATATCCAAATTCAGGGTCGTGAATCCTAAATCAGAGTTAAAGCAATCTAGGTAAAGAACCAAAGAGATAATCCTAACAATTGAGTTTAACCTAACAATTCATCTTCAGTCCTTTCCAATCACCCTAAACCTAACAAGAGAAATACTCAGACATGGATGCAAAGCAAATCATAACTGAATAATACTGCATAAAGAAAAAGATAAGGAAGAGATACAAAGGGTTCGAAGAATCTCAAGAACGAAGTAGACTTGTCTCCCTAAAACCTCTCAAAAGCTCCCTCTCAATTTGTTCAATAAAATCTAAGGTAATGAGCTGAAAACCTAAAAGCAAACTATATATAGTGTTTTGAGCTCGTGGTGGGCTTTTCTGATGACTTCTGGAAACTTCTGGGCCAAAAAGAGCAATTTTCCATTATTTAAAAAGTAATTTGTCGGCTTCTGAAAAGTGTGGGTCGTTCGACACTCGTTGGGTGTGTCGAACGATAGCTGACCATCGTGTGTGTCGATCGATACTCGTTGGGTGTGTCGATCGACATGTGCTAATTTCTGCTTCCACTTGTAAATCCGACTTCTATCTCATTTATGCTCCGAAATGCACCATAATCATCAAATAAGCTCCCCACGTACAATAACCTGTTAAGACACTAAAAAGACTTTAAAAACAATAAAAAGAATCGATAAAAGGACTTATATTGAAACGACCCGACCCGTTTTTTTTCTTTTTCTTTTAAACAATAAACCTTTGGTCTCGGACTAGCATTCCCATAAATGCTATCCTCAACAACCAAGCAACAACAACCAGACAACCAGCGGATAACATCAATAATAACCAAATAATTCATTCCATAAAAACTAAACCAGTTCAACTCAAATTCCAATAACAATTCTAATACAATAAAACCAGCAACCTAGCGGAGTTCTAAAACAGAAATGGAAAGCAATAAAACCACACAGCACAAAACCGAGACCCTAGATCATCTCCCTCTTCGTTACCATGATTCCACGATCACAATTTGCCTTTACCTGCATCACATGGAAAAAAGAGATGCGTGAGTATTATCACAAATACCCAGTGAGACGGTCCTCCCATCTACGACTGCGCACACAGACGCGATGGATCCGCTCAGGCAAACACGCATCAAACAACGCACAAAGCAAACACAACAACACGGCTCAACCACAGCCCAACAGGCAGCCTGTCGATCGATACTACCACTAGGTGTCGATCGACAGCCCTGTTCACACCTGTCGATCGACACACCCACGGTGCCTGTCGATCGACAGCTCAACTGGACCCTGTCGATCGACAGCTCCACAGGACCCTGTCGATCGACACAACCTCTAGGTGTCGATCGACAGCTCCTCGATCACCTGTCGATCGACACAACCTCTAGGTGTCGATCGACAGCCTCGTGTGACCCTGTCGATCGACACACCCTAGGGCTGTCGATCGACAGGTCGTCGCAGATTCATAGGAGATCGATCAATTATCCTCTCGGATCGATTCCTCCTCTGCGATAACACGAAACCTGCACAACAAACACAATCCAACAATCCATACACCACAAAACACACAGAAACAACATCAATCATCACAATAAACCAGTTTTAACCTACCACCATACAACCCTAACGAATCCACCGGCCCAGAAGCCATGGTCACGCACTCACCTTAGATTTTCGGTTAGATTCTGGTAGAATTGAGGCTAGACACGAATTCAGCAACAACCACCACGAAATTCCACCTCAAATCGATCAAGAACGAAACCCTAATCACAAACTATCAGGAACAAGAGAAACTCCTCTCAAACTCTCTGTTTCTGATTTTTGGGACTTTGGTTCGCTCAAATGCGGCCAAAAACTCTTAAATACGAAGCCCTAGGGTTTACCCAAACCGGCCCGGTCCAATTGAACGACTTAAATCGAACCAGAAAACCAACCAATTCGAGCACCTGTCGATCGACAGACACTAGGTGTGTCGATCGACAGCCCTTAAGAGCCCTGTCGATCGACAGACACCATGTGTGTCGATCGACAGCCCCTCCATTTTACTAAAAAAAATGGTTCACGGGCGTCACATATATCATGGTCGAAAACCGGCGAAAACCATGATATATCAAACTTCTTGAACGTATAAACATCGATTGATAAGTAGTGCAAAAGAAAACTGGAAAAAAACAAAAATCTTTTGATTAACTTGAAACATAGGAAGCTAAACCATAAAACTATCTTTGTCACGAAGACCAGTAATCAAAGTTAATCAAATTAAATAACAAACACAGTACTTGCATGTAATCCATCTATTCCGATTACTTAATTTGCTTATGTTTTTCTTCTCTTTGGTTCCTTATTTTTGCTATACAAAGTGGTTGACGGTACTTTTCCTCAGTAGAGTGTTAGGTTTCCTTGTCATCATGATCCTTCCACACCTTTTGAAAACTGCACAAATCGGTTTATCAGCAACTTGGTAGCCATACGATATAATTTCTTAATAAATAAAAGAAATAGATCGAAGAAGAAAAACCTCAATGTATTCCATTTTTCAGCTAATTTTTCCATGCTACGTCCCTAAGACCCTTAGGTCTTCAAAGAGAAACCTTGCATGTGCGTGTGTGTATGTGGCTTGACAATATAGGTCATTGTAAAAGAAGTAGGAAATAGAGTGAGATCCAGAGAAATTGATCAAACAAATTGTAAGAGAATGTGAGATGAATAAGCAATTTACCTTGGAGAATACATGGGACTCCGATAATCCATAATGGAGCAGAGACAATGGACCACAATAATGTTTTGTTTCACTGAGGAAGAAAAATCGTAAAAATCCATAGGAGTAACTTCTCCGACCTCTCGATTCCGTCTCGAGCCCTATGTAGAATCCATTCGCATATGCATCCAACATTGGGTTTGTGGATTTGAGGAGGTGAGTAACTGAAAATAGTATCACAAAAATATAAATGAAAGAACAGATGTATAATATAGAGTTCTGAAAATAGAAATGATGCAAAGAGGATGCAAATATGGGAAGAGCATTAGAGCATATCCATAGAAATACAGATTTTTACCATGCAAAATCCATTTGCTATCTGATTTTAACATCGACAGTTTTACCGTAAGGATGCTATTGTGATTTTTGCAGAGAGACGGTATAATCTAGGGTTTTAAAAAGTAGAAATGGTGTGGAGAGAGTTGGGAAATTAGATTCGTGCTCTTTTGTAGTTGGGAAATGTAGGGGTCGGATTTCACCTTTATGAGATCGATATAACGACAAGATCAATTCAACTTCAAAGCGACAGAATTGGAGCGAGCCTACAAAGGCCCAGTTGAAATCTAGGCCTAAAATGACATTAAACCCATATGGAAAATGAGCTTAATAAGAATATGGGCCTAAATTTAATATATTGCTTAATGGGCTTGGCCCATTCTATTAGTTGACCTAGGTTACTTAGGAAGACTATATATAGTTCATTGTATTCACCCAGAAATGGGATCACAACTTTTAGCAGAGAAGTTCTCTTGTAACGACACTTAAGCCATAACAGCAATAAAGAGATTTCTTTTTTATACATCTGTCTTGTGCTAAGTGACTCCGCTTACTAGAGATCTCCGCCTCTTCTACAACCCTTGACAAATTTAACTGTGCAGGTTCACCCCCCCACAGTTTGGTGCCGATCAAGGGGAAAGAATTCTCTGACACTTAGGAATCACTACACGCATCAGACCCAACGCAATGACTAGCCGCAAAAAGAGCTCCTCAGCATCGCACCCTGACGTGGACACCGCCGCAACAGCTTTAACAGATATGGCCGAGGTAAAGGACATGCTGAAGACGCTCCTCGAGAAGACTGCAAAGAAGGACAAGCTGAACACTACCTTCAAGGGCAAGCCAAAGATTCTCACGACAACAACAAGAAGGGATGAACACGAGGATCGATTAGACGGTTCAAGCCACATGCCCTCAGCTTCTCGACACCGCGCACTACACGAAGAGCCAGAGATGACCTACCACCACCCCCGCAGACAATGGATGCTGCTCCAGAACAAGTTGACGATGCAACGCATGTCAACCCACCAGCTTCAGTTGTAACGCACGTCAACCTCCGCGTGACTCGCACTGAAACAATAACCTACCTACAGATAGGAGCCGTACACAGACTCAGCAAAGCGGCGTAGACGTGAGACATACACAAGACCTTCCCACGAGGAACAAGGTCTTTATTGGATCGAGCATGACATATTCGAGCAGGAGCGTAGAGCACAACACCAAGCTCAACAGGAAGAGATGACAAAGTTGCGAGCACAGATGGAACGAGCCGCCTCTGACCTAAAAATGGTGCAATCCCAAGTACACTGCGTCACTAGCAGGGCTCCAGAAATCAAACCTGTGCTCGAAGAGGGGCAAAACACTCCCTTTACTGAACGAATCTCTAAGACAAAATTTACTGACCCAGGAAGGATCAAGATCCAGCCTTACGAAGGAAAACCCAACCCAAAGGATCACCTCCTGTCATTCAAAGTAGCGTTGGACAGAGCTAACTTCAAAGAAGAAGACACAGAGGTCGGGTACTTTAAGTTGTTTGTCGAACACCTGAAAGGACCTTCCCTCCAATGGTTCTACCGATTAGAAAAGAACTCAATCGATAACTTCAGACAACTCTCTGGGATGTTCGTGCAACACTACGGAATATTCTTGGAGTGAAAGATCTTCGACGAAGATCTATGGAATATTCGACATGAAGAAAACAAGAGTCTGCGAACCTTCATGGAAAAGTTCAAAACAGTACTTTCGAAGGTGGAAGGAATTAGCAACGCCTCCGTATTGGATGCTTTGAGAAGAGCTTTGTTATGCCCCTCTCCCTTTCGACAAGAAATGACCGTGAACGCCTCATCAACCATCCAAGATGCTCTTCATCGCTCTATCGACTTCGCCAAGAGCGAGGACGAGATACGAGCATCGCAAAAAAGGGTAAAATCTAAGTCAACAAGTGATCCACCACAGACCACAAACCCCCATACCTCAAAACGGGGTAGTACCAGCTCCGGCTATGTCCAACACGAAAGAGGATTCAGAGGGGCTCACACATACCAAGTAGAGTCGCTAGGCTACGGTCATGGTCGGGGCCGAGGTCGTGGACGCGGCAGAGGAGCCTAGAATAACACTTGGACCAGTAACCAAGAAGAATATGATGAGAAATTATTTTGCGATTTCCACAACATAGCTGGACACTCCACCGCGAAGTGTCACATCCTGGGACAACAACTCACCGCCAGACTAGCTGCCGGCACTCTCAAAGGAGATATCAACGTCAAAGACTTCGAGTTGGACGAAGATAAAGCCCCCGTCGGGAAACTACAGGATGAAAATCCAAAACGTAGGTGCCGAAACAACGAGCCAGATGAGGACGGTGCCCGGCAAAATCTCTACATGATAATGGGAGGATCGCAGTATTGCGCAGACACAGTCTCTGCGATCAAGGCCAATCAGCGACGTGCCGACGCTAGTGTCACCCTGGATGAGCCAATTAAGCTCTCTTGTGATCTTATCACCTTTGAAGATAAGGACATCGAAGGCATTGATCAGCCACACAATGATCCCCTCGTAATCAACCTAACTGTTGGCGACTATAACGTCGCTCGAGTGCTCATCAATACAGGAAGCTCTGTCGACGTCATCTTCCGCGCTACCTTAGAAAGAATGAAGATAGACTTAGCTGGAATCAGGCGTCATCCCAAACCAATAACGGGAATTACCAATCCTAGGTGACAACGTAATAAAAATGGTAGAGTTCTCAGTAGCAGACAATCCCGCGATCCATAACATGATAATGGGGACGCCCTGGATTAATTCGATGTGAGTTGTGCCATCAACATATCATCTCTGCCTCAAGTTCCCAACATCGCTTGGTGTGAAGACAATATGGGGAAACCAAAAGGAGTCTCGGATGTGTTTCATGGCTGAGCATAAGCTTCGAAATCCAGACAAGGAAGACGAACCCAATTCCCAAAGTGGGAGAAAAAAAGATGAAAACCAACCGAGAACAAAGAAAAAATATTGCTAATTTCTTATAGCAATTACAGATCCACGACAGCCGCGCTAAAGAGAAGCGGCCCACTTGCGAGCTCGTCGTATCCGTGTGCATCGACGACGACCATCCTGAACACTGTGTAGAGATCGAAGCCAAACTTAACAACGAAATCAAAGGAAAACTTATCTCTCTTCTTAGGAAGAACGTTGACACCTTTGCATGGGCGGCGGAAGATATGCCAGGAATCAACATCAGCGTCACCCGTCACGAGCTAAACGTCGATCCAACCTTCAAACGACATCAGCGTCACCCATCACCAGTCAAGCAAAAACGATGCAAATTTGGACCAAAAAGGGCGAAAGCAGTCAACGATGAAGTAGAAAGACTTTTACAAGTCGGTTCTATAACTGAAGTCAAATATCCTAACTGGCTAGCTAACCCTGTCGTTGTCAATAAGAAAAATGGCAAGTGGCATGTGTGTGTGGACTTCACTGATCTAAATAAAGCTTGTCCCAAAGATAGCTTTCCACTTCCACATATAGATCGTCTAGTCGAGGAACCAAAATGAAATCAACTCCTAACATTAATGGACGCAATCTCTGGATACAACCAGATTTTGATGAAGACCGACGATCGTGAGAAGACGGCTTTCATCACTAATCGTGGAATCTACTGTTATAAAGTGATGCCTTTCGGTCTAAAAAATGCGGGAGCAACTTACCAACGTCTAGTAAACCGCATGTTCGCTAATCAACTTGGTAAAATAATGGAAGTTTACATCGATGACATGCTGGTGAAATCACTAGAAGAGAAGGACCACATCACACATATGGAGGAATGTTTCGGACAGCTTAATGTTCATAACGTGAAACTTAATCCTACTAAGTGTCGCTTTGGTGTTACCTCCGGCGAGTTTCTTGGTTACCTCGTCACTCACCTTGGCATTGAAGCAAACCCTAAGCAAATTGATGCTTTAATCTAGATGGCATCACCGAAAAATAAGCGGGAAGTCCAACGATTAATAGGACGAGTCGCCACTCTTAACAGATTCATCTCACAATCTACCCAGAAATGTTTGCCCTTCTACGACGTCTTGCGTGGCAACAATAAGTTTGAGTGGACAAAGACAAGTGAAGCAGCCTTCCAACAATTGGCAGTCTCTACCTCGCTCCTCCCCCAATACTCGCTAAACCGGTCGAGGGAGAACCGTTATTCCTATACATAGTAGTCTCTACTACAGCCGTAAGTGGCGTGCTAATTCGAGAAGAACGAGGGGATCAGAAACCAATCTTTTACGTCAGCAAGACTCTTACCGATGCAGAATCAAGGTATCCTAAAATGGAGAAGCTGGCGTTATTTGTAATCATGTCTTCCCGAAAGCTAAGGCCTTATTTCCAATCGCACTCCATCATCGTGCTAAGTACCTTCCCGCTACGTTCCGTCCTAAACAGTCCAAGTCAATCAGGCAGACTAGCAAAGTGGGCTATTGAATTAAGGGAATATGACATCGAATATCGGGGACGCACTTGTGCTAAGTCTCAGGTACTCGCCGATTTTCTAATCGAGCTACCGGAAGATACCGCCGTAGGGAAAAAACCCGAGGCTATCTGGGTACTTCACGTGGATGGGTCGTCCTCCAAAAATGGGTCGGGGATCGACATGCGCTTAACATCACCAATAGGCGAAGTACTCGAACAATCTTTTCTCTTGGGGTTTCGAGCATCCAACAATGAGGCAGAATACGAAGCTCTCATCGCTGGCATGAAAGTCGCCCGGGCGCTTAAAATTGAACGAGCCCAAACTTTCTGCGACTCCCAACTTGTGGTCAACCAATTCAGCGGAGAATATACAACCTAAGACGATAAAATGGTAGCGTACTTAAGATTGGCCAAAGACTTAGCTGCTCAGTTTAAGGAATTCACGCGAACACGCATCCCTCTAGGTGAAAACACTGACGCCGACGCAGTGGCTAATATTGCATCTGCCTCTTCTTCGTATCCTAACCTCACGTGAACCATTAAAGTGGAATTTATTAAGCATCCTAGCATCGCGCCACCTGCTGAGGTAAATATTGTTACTCGATATAGAGCGGCTAAAAGAACAAGGGAACAGGCTACACCAGCAACGGGTGATGAAGAAGATACTGAAACGCAAGATTTGTCTATCAACCCACACGTTGAACAACCAGTACCCCCTACCGCCAGAGAAGAAGCAACACAACCTGACGTTGATCATCTTACCGCACCAGAACAAGACGTCCCAATCTATCAAGCGCCAACAAATCTTCAAAACAAGGTTGACGAGACCAACACGGAGAAAGACCCTCCAGAAACAGAGTATGGTTGTGACAAGGAATGGATTGACGCCATTCGAAACTACATCAGCAACGGTGATATTTCGCTCAATAAATGGGAAACTCGGAAACTCAAAGCTCTAGCTGCCCGCTATATGATGATGGATGGAAAAATCTTTAAATGGCAACTTTCCGGACCTCTCTTAAACTGCGTCGAAGGAACAACCGCCAGATCAATCATGAAAGAAGTACATAGTGGATCATGCGGTAATCATTCAGGCGGAAGAGCATTAGCCATTCGAATCAAAAGACAAGGATGTTTTTGGCCAACAATGATCGAAGACTACGAGAAGTTTTCGGCTAGGTGCGAGAAATTTCAACGTCACGTTCCAAAAATCCATCAACCCACCGAGCTACTCTCATCCGTGACATCGCCCAATCCATTCATGCGGTGGGGGATTGACTTCGTTGGTCCATTGCATCGGTCAAAACAGAAACGCTTCCTACTCGTCTTAACTGATTACTTCTCTAAGTGGGTCGAGGCAGAAGCTTATGCCAGCATCAAGGACGCCCAAGTCAAAAAATTTGTATGGCGAAACATTATCTGCAGACACGGAGTCCCGTATGAAATCATCGCTGACAACGGCTCACAATTTATCTCGCACAAATTGAAACTTTTTGCGAAAAATGGAAAATCAGATTTAACACGTCAACTCCACGATGTCGACAAAGGAACGGCCTAGCAAAATCCACCAACAAAACAATCCTCGCCGGCCTTAAAACCCGACTAGACGCTAAAAAAGGCAGATGGGCAGACGAGCTCGATGGTGTGTTATGGTCTCACTGCATTACCCTACGAAGGGCAACTGGCGAAACATCATTTGCCTTCGTTTATGGCATGGAGTGCATCATTCCGTCTGAAGTGCACTTTCTAGGAATTCGTCGTCAGCTTCTACTAGAATATGAAGAACTCAACGACATCATGCTGATAGACGAGCTCGACCTTGTCAAGGAACGGCGCGATCAGGCCTTTGTCCGCATAACTACTATCAGCAAGCTGCAGCCAGATACTACAACTCTAAAGTTCGAATACGGAGATTCCACAAGGAGACTTAGTTCTTCGTGAAGTTTTTCAAAACACAGCAGAGCTGAACGCTGGCAAACTCGGAGTGCACTAGGAAAGACCTTATAAAATTACTAGAATCGTCCGTCCGGGCGTCTACAAAATTGCCAACATGGAAGGTGTCCCGATAAAACGATCATGGAATGCACGACACCTTAAGAAGTACTACCACTAAGTGTCGTCAAGGCACTCGTAACGAACTACGAGGCGACTTGATCCTTGCAAAGGGTACGTAGGCGCTCGTCTTCGGACGGGTTTAGTTGCCCCCCTCCTAAACACAGGGGGGGAGTCAAAATGCTTCAACGAACTACGGGCCGACTTGATCCCTGTAAAGGGTACGTAGGCAGCTCATCTCCAGATGAGTTCAGTTGCTCACCTCCGTAAAAAGGGGGGTTGGAGTGGGTACGTATATTCGTATACTCCCATTTTTGTAACCAAATCTACGATTAATAAAGCTCAAAGATTTGTTCACATTTCTCTTACATCCTTCACGGATTATTCATGTCTTAACAAACAAGACTTGACGTCACTGCTGGCCACAGTGACGACTCATCTAACTATTACACCCACCACGGGTATGCAACGCGCTATATAAATAAATGAACGATCATTATCGAGCGGAGGTGTTCAAAGAGTAACACCTGCGTCATCCAGAATGATTGGTCTAAACCCAGTTAACCATAACACTGGTACCATCGCAAAGTGTTCATGAATACAAAGCCGTAAACGGAAATGTTCACTCAAAAAACCCAACTAGACTTAATTGTTGGTCATTACGCGATAGCGTGATCATTTTGGAGCGGGCGTATCAATTTACTCGTAAACCAAGATGATCATCAAAAACCCAGCCAACACATCGCTGGTCTCAAACAATATAATATGTTCATTCTTGGTAACACGGACTCGCCTGTGGGCCAAGTGGATCATCAGAAAACCCAGTTAACTCGACACTGACGGCAAAGATAATGTGCTTGGTCTTAGGAAGCGGACTGGTCAAAGATGGTCTACCCGCGAACCGGATCAAATAACATTCAGACTTAGCAAATTTGAAAGTTTTATAGCAGTTTCGCAGTTGAAGCAGGCGTCCCACTAGAGGCTCGCCTGAAAGCTGCAAACGTGTCAAAACTTTGCAAACGCAAACAAGTCCCCCAACTCATCGGCATATGTGCAAATTCATGAGAACATCGATAAAGTTAAAGGAGTCAAAACTAAAGCAGTTTGTTTGGAAGACGAAAACAAAGATCTTAAAAGTTCCATTCATAAAATCTATCTTGCGGTAATGCAAGGAAAAAAAAATGACAAGTCTAAACAAAAGGATAAAACACCATCCAAGTCGAATCAAATGCGAAAAAGAAAATCCAAGGAGCAACAAAAAGCTGAAACATCTAGAAGAAAACCAAAAAAAGACAACAAACTAAGACGCGATCTCCTCAACATCCTCATTAACCTCAGCGACTCACTAAAGTGGACCTTTGGTCGTAGAACTCGACGAATCCTCATTGCCCGATGGACCGGAAGAGCTCAAAGCAGGCACCGCATTAGCTTCAACACCAACAACCCGACTTTCGGTTCCACCCGCTGATGGGTCCTTAAGAATATCTTCAAGCTTGCCCATATGAAAGGCGAACTCATCGGTCGCGGACAACAAGCCTGCCTCTTGCTTCTTGAGGGCAACAAGCTCGGCGTCAAGATCAGGCACCTATCCATTCTTAAGCAACCCGACGAGCTCGATATTACTCCGGACTTCAGCAAGGAGAACTATGTTAACCCTCAATGTGCCGTTAATCAGTTTGATCTTCCTGCTAGCCTGGCCAATCATATCTTCGTATTTTATCGCCATATCACGCTTCGCCTTCTCGACGGCTCGTTGCACACCTGCATCCCGAAGGCCTAGGCGATTCTTAAGGTCGGCAACTTCCTGCTGCAAGTGCTTCCTCTCAAACTTGGACTTCGCAAACGTCTCGTCTATCTTGCAACGTTTGTCGGTTGTTGTCTTCACAACCTCCTGAAGAGTGGCAACCTATTTCTCCAAGTCTTTTTTCTGCCCATGTAATCATCGCGAGCTTTCTCAGCAGTCACAAGTTTACGAGTCAGCGAGCGGGCAACCAACTCGTAACCTCTAGCAAGTTAGTTAAGCGATGAAAGGAACTGCAAAATAAAAATTACGGAGAAAAGTTTAGAAGACAAAAAAAAGCGATATAGATGATTATCAAAAAGAAGTCATAGATTAGCCATACCATCATACATCGAAGAGCCATATCAGAATAAGCGTCCTTTTGTGCCATTTACTCTGGCAAAGGAAAGTGAATGTCCGTAGAGACAATTTGGGACAGACGCGACGCCGCCAACTTAGCATCACTAAAAGAGTCATTCGGATTGAGATTGGTGGTTAAAGGTTTCGCTATACCATCACGCCGAGGAGATTTAGAACGCCTTGATATGACCGTGTCATCTCCAACAGTGACGTTTCCCTCTGCACCTTCTCGAGAACATTTGCGGCCTTTCTCCACGCCATCGTCTTTTTTCCTCGTCTCGTTATGACGCTTCTGCAATGGCTTGGGCTGATTATCAGTAGCAACAAGGACGTTTCGCTCTAGATCTGGACGACCCGACTTGGGAGCAGCAGTAGCACCAACTTCAGGGGTCGGCGTCAACGATCCGGCTCGCTGAGACACTCTCGCATTGGACCCTGTCCTAGCCTCAACAGCTCTCTTCTCACGAGCAGATAGTTCTCTTCCGTTATTCAACATTTTTGGTAACGAATCTGATGGACTATTTCCGGGGCAACGAGCGAGTGCTTCTCTGACTCTGGGAAGAAAAAAATAGTTCTTCCAGCTGTTGGGTTCGGATTTCACCCGCTGAACTTCGACGTTCAAAGTTAAGGGAGACAACAAGCATACCTCCGCAAGCAGAGATAATATGACCCCTAAGTCACTTCACCTACAAGAAAGGGTGAAGACCTCTTGAAATATCCTAGGTCACTTCACCTACAAGAATGGGTGAAGACCTCTTGAAATACCCTAACTCACTTCACCTACAAGAAAGGGTGAAGACCTCTTGAATCCCCTAAGTCCCGTGAACCTTCTACCTGGTGAAGGAACCTTCGAAGCTATCTTCACCTCGGGAGAAGTCATGAATGCAGCGTCAGGGAGGTCACCAAGCCAACAGAAGGCGCTACAGAGGCCAAAGCTGCCTGGCACCGATGTCACTGAGCAGTGACACCGACTACAGGCAGTGGCACCGATGTCACTGCCTAGTGACACCGATGTGCCTGGCCTCATCGGTGTCCAAGCAGCTGACATCGGCCCCCAGGCCAATCCCATCGGGTTCAGGAGCTTTGTCGCCCGTCAGGACATCAACGAAGGTTCCAGAAGGTTCGACACGTTAAAGCCCAGTAATGAAGCCCGCATAGGCTGGGAAAAAGGCAATCCGCGAGGGTTTAGGAAAGAGGCTTAGCCGACTTAGGGGTTATATATAGGAATGCAAAAACACTTGTAAAGGATTCATTCACAATTTTTATCATACAAGTAATACAAAGCAATTACAAACCCTAATTTCTCTCTGCTCATCATTGTTCTTCATAGCTTATCTTCAGAAATCTCTAATTCCTTTCGAAACTCTTACAAATCTAATTGTGCGATTTCCGACATCCACACCAGCTACACTTCTCGGCAGCAAATTCAGCACGAAGATCAAACAAGTCTTGCGGCAATTTCTCAGTTTGGTTTGGAGCTGCAAAATACGAACATTACAAAGAGTTAGAATTTCCAAAGCCTGAAAACAAAACGAGCAAAGTTGCGCAAATCAAAACTGGTAATTCTAAATTAGTAGCCCGACTAAGCTAGCTACCATAAAATCCCCATTCCGACTGAAATTTTTGAAGATAACGACGCCCTACAGAATCCTCATTGATTCTCATGAAAAAGAATTTATCCTGCCAAGATTTATCATTTCCAGGCAAATCCTTGATTATCTGGAATTTCGGCATGCCACTCAAATAGTAGAAGGGGCCTCCATTGCCACCAGTCCTCGTAATCTTTAAATAGTTCAACAAATGGTCTACTCCGACCTCACAATCGCACTCATAACCGCGCACCATAATCCCAAGTAGATGGCGCATTCTGAGAGGAGTAATTTGAGCAATAGCAGTGTCACTCCTCCACAAAAACTCGAGCATCGATGAAGGAATTGGTAACCAGAGAAGTCTTCTCCTGAGATAAGCTTCGTATAACGTGAAGAACCCCTCCGGAGGATGGTCTACGCGCTGATTCGAACTAGGAACGATAAATTCTACTCCTTCAGGAACATGAAATTGGGCGATGAGACCATCTAAAGATTTGCGATCTGAGAGAGTAGATCCTGGCAGATCAGGTTTCTTTGGCGATGGTCTCTTCTTCTTAACAGCCTGAGGGACCACAGCCTCGTCTTCGTTGGTTACATCAGAAGCACTGCAAGGAGCTGATCTAATCGAACTGCTAGTGTCAGACTCTGAAGAAATAACCATTCCCCTGCCGAGAAGAAAAGGGCATGCAGACATATCTCCAGAATCGTCTAAGTCTGAAACAGTGTTTGAACCATCCTCGTATTGCTTGCGATCGAACCACGAATCCGTGGAGTTAGAAGACATTCTCTTCGATTCAGTTTCTCCGCTGCGATGAGAATTCAAGACTTAGTCAAACTCGTGGTCAAATTCAGTCCCAGTCAACTCCGCCAGTCAAATCAGTCAAACCAAATCAGACCAGTCAAACGAGATCAGACCAGACAAACCGGATCAGACCGGATCAGACCAGCCAAACTGGATCAGACCAAGTCACACCGGGTAAATTGGTCAAACCTGGTTAACCGAGCTGAACCGGTCAGACCCAAGTTGACCGAGTTGACTCGGTTCAACTCGGTTCAACTCGTTCTTCCTGATCCAAGCTTAGACGTTTCCGATCCAAGCTCGGTTCTTCCGCAGAATTTTTACATTTTACTTTGGGAAAGAGATGTGAATTGGTGAAAATCAATGAGAAGGAAGGAGCTTTATTTATACTTGGAGGATTTCCTAAAATCAATATGGGATTTAGGAAAAGTTCCAGAAACTTCTTAGCAGGCTTGAGGCCTGTTAACCAAAGAAAGTCATCAGCTTCATCAGAGTCCACTAAGTAAAAAGAAACAAAAAACAACAACACACACAAGTCCAGGAAAACGCGGTGACACTAGCTCAACATGGAATAACTGAAACTTCCCGAGTGTGGTGACAAAACGTTCACGCCTGGCAAACGCGCAGTCCATCATATCGATCTCAGTCTTCAACAACGACTATCTTGGCATCATCATCACTCGATACTACCAAGCTGGGGAGCTAACTGTAGGGGTCGGATTTCACCCATATTAGATCGATATAACGACAAGATCAATTCAACTTCAAAGCGACAGAATCGGAGCGAACCTATAAATGGCAGTTGAAATCTAGGCCCAAAATGACATTAAACCCATATGTAAAATGAGCTTAATAAGAATTTGAGCCTAAATTTAATATATTGTTTAATGGGCATGGCCCATTCTATTAGTTGACCTAGGTTACTTAGGGAGACTATATATAGTTCATTGTATTCACCCAGAAAAGGGATCACAACTTTAAGCAGAGAAATTCTCTTATAACGACGCTTAAGCCATAACAGCAATAAAGAGATTTCTTTTTATACATCTGTCTTGTGCTAAGTGACTCCGCTTACTAGATATCTCCGCCTCTTCCACAACCCTTGACAAATTTAACTGTGTAGGTTCACGCCCCCACATGAAAGATTTGAATCATTTAATTGTAGAAATTGAGATTGTTCAGAAAGAATGAGTTGAATCCGTGAATCAAGGATCGTGGAAGTTGGAACAAATATCATGGTTTGGGGAGTTAAACTTGTAATTTGTTTTAATTAATTAATTAACTAAATCTGATTTCAACAAAATTTACGGAGAAAGGAAATTATTTTTTCCATTGTAAATGTCACTTGTTACATTTTTATTGGTCATGTGACTTGTGATTTAGTAGTATAGGATAGGACGTCCATATGGTAGCCAAGATATAAGGAAAGTCTTCAAACTCCTTGATCTTCTCCAAGGAACTCCTCCAGCTCAGCTACACATCATTGGCACATCCATAATAGCTTTAGGTCGTCGGTCCAAGCCCATATCTTCAAGTCTAGTCCATTTTTACTTCACACTTCTCTCTGTAGCACTTTGTAACTTTTTCAGAAACCATTTCAGAAAACTGCTTCAACTCAGTTGCATCTTCACTTGTATCAACTCATACTGAATTATAAAACTTATTCAACATACACGAACAATCTCCCCCTTGATGACTGAGTTTTAGAATTCAAGCCCTTCGTTGCTGAACTTGAAACTCCTCCTTGATCGTATACTCATCTTCATGTTCATCAATCTTCATATTCTCCCCCTGCTTGAATGCTACAACTTAGTAATATATTGTTCTTCAAGGGCTGCCACGAAACTTGTTGCACATCGAATCACTTCCTTGAAATTCAGCTTCACTCCTCTTGTTGTTTCTACCACTGTTTGTTCTGAACCAGATTGCTCCTCTGAACCAGATTGCGCCTCTGAACCAGATTGTACCTTTGAACCAGATTGCTCCTCTAAACAAGATTGCTCCTCTTAGCTCTCGATTTTCTCTACAAGATCTCAACTGTATATAATACGGACAAGTGCCCGCTTTGATACCAATTGAAAGTGCGGAGCTGCTGTAATAGAGAGTAATACGACCTGTAACAGATGGCAAGTGTAACAGCTGTTTTGGCTACTGGTACAGATATGAACATAATATTGTTACAGGAAACAAACACAAGTAACACATGATTTTCTTCTCTCAAATACCTATATACTAGATCAAATGATAAGTTCTTTACAATATCACTCGCCAACTTCAATCCTAGCCTCACGCATTCATAGATCTAAACCCAATTCATGAAACAACTACACCTTAGCTTGTTTGATCAAGATCCCTTTCAAGGCAACCTTATATCCGCTTTGCTAAGACATATTGCTTACTAGAAGATCTAGTCTAACCGTTCACAGACTTATACACAGTCTATAGTGAACATTACAAGAGAAACCCTCAACCTGTAACAGTTTTGTATTCTTGCGCGAACCCCCCAAACATTTACTAAGAATTCTCTCACATAATGAGGGTTAACCTTTACAAACGTCGTGACTCCCTATTTATACATAATAGGACGTCCATATGGTGGCTAAACCTAGAAATCTGCAACAATATGCTACATTTCCTTATACTTAGCCAAGAGATAAGGAAAGTCTTCAAACTCCTTAATCTTCTCCAAGGAACTCCTCCAGCTCAGCTACGCATCATTGGCACGTCCATAATAGCTTTAGGTCGTCGGTCCAAGCCCATATCTTCAAGTCTAGTCCATTTTTTCTTCACACTTCTCTCTGTAGAACTTTGTAACTGCTTCAGAAACCATTTCAGAACACTGCTTCAACTCAGTTGCATCTTGTATCAACTCATACTGAATTATAAAACTCATTCAACATACACTAACAATCTCCCCCTTGATGACTGAGTTTTAGAATTCAAGCACTTCGTTGATGAACTTCAAACTCCTCCTTGATCGTATACTCATCTTCATGTTCATCATTCTTCATATTCTCCCCCTGCTTGAATGCTACAACTTAGTAATATATTGTTCTTCAAGGGCTGCCACGAAAATTTTTGCGCATCGAATCACTTCCTTGAAATTCAGCTTCACTCCTCTTGTTGTTTGTACCACTACTTGTTCAGAACCAGATTGCTCCTCCGAACCAGATTGCTCCTCTGAACCAGATTATACCTTTGAACCAGATTGCTCCTCTGAACAAGATTGCTCCTCTTAGCTCTCGATTTTGTCCACAATATCTCACCTGTATATAATACAGACAAGTGTCCGCTCTGATACCGATTGAAAGTGCGAGAGCTGCTGTAATAGAGAGTAATACGACCTGTAACAGATAACAAGTGCAACAACTGTTTTGGCTACTGCTACAGATATGAACATAATATTGTTACAGGAAACAAACACAAGTAACACATGGTTTTCTTCTCTCAAATACGTATATACTAGATCAAATGATAAGTTCTTTACAAGATCACTCACCAACTTCAATCCTAGCCTCACGCGTTCATATATCTAAACCCATTCATGAAACAACTACACCTTAGCCTGTTTGATCAAGATCCCTTTCAAGGCAACCTTATATCCGCTTTGCTAAGACATATTGTTTACTAAAAAATCTATTCTAACCGTTCACAGACTTATACAATGTCTATAGTGAACATTACAAGAGAAACCCTTAACCTGTAACAGTTTTGTGTTCTTGCCCGAACCCCCCAAACATTTACTAAGAATTCTCTCACATCATGAGGGTTAACCTCTACAAACATCGTGACTCCCTATTTATACACAATAGGACGTCCATATGGTGGCTAAACCTAGTATTGGCCTCCAAGTTGAGATATCTCTAAATCTGCAACAATATGCTACATTTCCTTATTCTTAGCCAAGAGATAAGGAAAGTCTTCAAACTCTTTGATCTTCTCCAAGGAACTCCTCCAGCTCAGCTACACATCACTGGCACGTTCATTATAGCTTTAGGTCGTCGGCCCAAGCCCATATCCTCAAGTCTAGTCCATTTTTGCTTCACAATTCTCTCTGTAGCACTTTGTAACTGCTTCAGAAACCATTTCAGAAAACTACTTCAACTCAGTTGCATCTTCATTTGTATCAACTCATACTGAATTATAAAACTCATTCAACATACACTAACAACGTATACTTAACCCTAATTTATGTACTTACATTTATGAAACAATAAAAATCTTAGATTATTTCTAAAGGTGTACCAATATTTCATTTGGTTCTAACATTTCATAAAGCTAAGAAAATAAAATCGAACGAATGTAACATATACGCCAAATTATCAATATCTGTTAATTTAAAAAGCGACCTCGAAAGAGACTTATCTAGACCACTAAAATGAAGCTTTTCTTATATGACTAAGTAATGATTAGTCTCTTTCGAGATTGCTTCATTAATCTAAAATAATCTGAACCACTTAAATTACTTCACTAATCTAAATGTATGTAAGCATGATTTCAACCTGATAAGTGATAAGCAGGGGCGGATACACATATGTAGTTATGGGTGCACGTGCACCCATTAATCAAAAATATTTGATAGGTGAGATGGTAAAAGCATTTGCTAGTGCACCCAGTAACCCGGGTTCAAATGCTTCTGAAAGTAATTTTTTTTTTTATACTAATTTGCACCCAGTAAAAATATAGTCTAGATCCGCCCCTGGTATAAGTACGTATATATAACAGTACTGTGATGTAATTCTCATGGATATATTGATTTGAAGTACTCCAATATTGATTTCGATTTACATTATTTTGAAACCGATTAAAAAAACTAGTATTGGATGTAGAACACCAGTTTTTTGAAATGTATATATAGTGGCACCTATTGATATGCGTAAGATATTACGTATTGATGCAAACGTCATGGTGTGTTCATATGAAATAATAATACCAAAGCCAAGATTCTCGTGAATGTATTTACGTTTTGTTGACGCGTTTTTTGTTTTCCTTTTTCGTTTGAAAGATGAAAAGTGAAAACGAGACTTTCCACTTTTGTGTTCTTAGAGAAATAATTAAACGTGAATAAATATATAAATAATATATATGATTGGAAGTTTGAGGTTCGCATACCTAGTCCCTCATACTTGCATGTGAGTTGAATTTGATTGTTCCTTTGATTCTGTTATTTTTGTTTCGTACGTTTTTGGACAATTCAATATGTTCTGTTTTCTTAAGTTACTAGCTACCAAAATCTTCGTCCGATTAGGCGATTGCAAACAGAGCCGGTCCAACCGTTTTAAATGCCCTAAGCGAAAATAAATTATGTGTCCTCAAATAAATAACCCAACAAAGTTATCAGTAAAAAATTTTAAACATAACTCTTTCGAAGGAGAGAAACCGTACCTAAAAATATAAAAAATATCTAAATTTTTCTTATTTTCATGAACAAATTTTATATAAAAACCCATAATTTTTTTTTGACTCTAAGCGATGGCTTATGTGGCTTATGCCTTATACCGGCCCTGATTGCAAATTACCATAAAATATTTCTCCATGTTGTTTTTTCATCACTTATACAATGCTAAAAGAACTTGCCGATTCGTACTTTAACAAAAAAAACTTGCCGACTCGCCATCTTGATATTATTTCAATTCAAACACGTTTTACTATAGATTTTGTTTTTTCTTAGTTGAGTTGCAAAACAAATTGAATGCACTTCCGTGATAGATAGCTAAATTATTTTCTTAAATATGATACTTATAGAAAAAAATTATTCTGGTATTTTACGGTAATGTTTCGTTTTACATATTTCCTATTTTTGGGAAATGCTTAAAACTAACACATTTCTGTTTTTTTTCTAATAAAAAAAATCACAACCAAAATCTGTCCATCTTATCCAAAAAATATTATCTTTAAATCACTAAAATATCACATACTTTCGTTTTATTAGGATTTCTTAAAAATTATAAAATAATTATAAATGTTTTTAAAACATTTTCAAGACTTAAATTTGTAACTTTTTTGAATTTATTCTAAACTATCATTATATTTTATTCACAACAAAAAGAAAGAGAACAAAGGAAATTAGATATTTTAAATATGTGAGACGATAGTCCACTCTGTATATTTAGAATATGTGATATCATGAATTTGTGATAGACCATTCCGTCGACTTACAATGGAGAGGGGGGTTATATTTTATGAAAGAGATTTTATTGAGTTCGGTTTTAAAATTTGAGGTTTCGTATATAAGAAAAATAAAACAAAATAACCGAATACATTAGGTTTTTATTTGAACGGATTCAATTTATCAACATTGAATAATTACATCTAGTTCACTCTTTTATGAAAACCAAAACCTCGTAAAAAAAAAATACAAAAGAAAATTCACTCTTTTACTGAAACCAAAAACTTCGTAAATACGTGGTTACAAAAGAAAATCAAGAACATGGCTGAACAAAAAGTTCTCAAGAAGAAGAGTTAACAACTTAAGTTGCTTGAAGTGAACAATGACATGTGAGATAGATTGATCAATAAGCTTCCGAACCGAAGCTCTAATATCACACGTAACAGCTTGTTTAACCGATGAGCCATCGAAAACTCTATCACAATTATCATCTCGATGATCTTCTTCTTCAGAATATTCTACTTGTCCTTCTTCTTCAGAATCATCAGCAAGCAAATGGGGTGGAACGACGGATTCTTGAAGCTCCCATTCCTCAATACTAAGTCCCCATTCTTGATAATCTGCCCCCGCCATTGCTAAAGCATCCATAGAAACCATCATGAATTTAGAAAGTGATAGTAAAATGTAGTTTGCTTTGTTAGATTATTTTTTGGAATATTTTGAGTTATTCTTCTTCTCTGATGAGTACATATAGCTAATGACCTTGCATATATATGCATGTTTGGACGTGCGGTCCTCCCCTGAATTTGATACCGAAAGGGTTCACGTGAAATGTTTAAGAATCAAACCGTTTGAATTGAATTTGAATATCTAAAATGTCAAATACTTTGAACAAAACAATTTGAACCAAAAAAAGAACAACATTCCCGTGATATTCTCGAAAAGTTGAACGTTGAGAAAAAGAAGAGTAGAATACTAATCTTCTCTACTCTTAGCTGTTATTATCGATTCACCCTAGTGGCATCCGGTTTAATCGGTTATGCAAAATTGCCAAATTGAATGCAAAAAACAATCCGGTTCGGTTCGGATCCTGTAAAATTTGGTTCCGTTTAGGTATTAAAAAATGGTCGCCGAATGAAAACGAGATTTGTAGTTAATCGGTTTAGTGGGGAATTTTGATCAGTTGGCTAACCAAAATAAAGAAAACTCCAGTTAAACAAAACACAACTGAAAAATACAACCAGTTAGTTGGGCACCGATTAGGTTAGGGTATATACAGGTTGGGAGTTGGGACGGCAGCTATACGGTGACACTAATGACGCGGCAACACGACATGGCGAAATCAGACGAAATAGCTTGGATCAAACGATGAAGATGATGGCGGAAATGATGATGACGTCGCCTCTTAGTTCATGCTGACTGAGGAGAAACGTAAGAAATAGAAAGAATCTAGGATTTTTTACACAAACCAAAAACCGATTGGTTTGGAGATGTCGAACCGAACAAACCGAGAGGCAAAAATATTTGCAATTGCCACCGAACGGTTTATAACTCTAAACCGAAATGAAATAATGACCGAAACATATTCTACTTCACATGAAAAAAATGTGATTTCTCTCATTGATCGCGCTTCTTCTACAATGCCAAATCTAGTGATTGGCTTGACGTCGTTTTTGTGCAAAGTTTTAATCTCAATTAAACTCAAGTGCAACGAGTAGTATTTAGGATATTGAACATGAGTTTGAATAACTATATTAAGAACCCAAGTAATTAATTAAGCTAAACTAAATCATATAAATTTTTGGTTTTAAGTTTTGAGTATGCAATTAAGTGAAATAAGCCAAATGAGAATTCTTTGTATTTTTATTTTTTACTTGGAATATCAGATGTTATGTTGAGTAGGTCGATTCATATTCTAGATGTTTGAAAAAAACTATATTCCTATATTTCATTACTAAGAAAAGCTTGAGGGATTCTTTACGGTTGTTGTTTTCTCTGCCACACGTAATATGTTGATCAGTACTAGCTAGGTCCTCAAACATTCTCAAGTTGCTCTCTTTGAAATGTTGAGGAGGTTGTAGGGGAGGAGAATTTCTCGAGATATCTCTTTATGCGAGTGGATTAGGATTTCACTGATCATAAGGAAGATCATATTGATTTTGAAGTACGAAAAGTCATACCTATCCATTGGATCCTATATGAGATTAAGTTTTAGGTTTCTATGCGAAAAGATGTGAAAGAGATACATGCTTGTGCACAGATTTTTCACTAAGTAGCATTAGAGCTGGGAGATATGCCTTTTCTAGCATAGAGGGTGCGAATAGTCGGTTATCCTATAGGTGGGGAAAACATATGTTACTTCGAGGGTCGTATCTAGAATTGATAAGATCAACTACACTTTTAGCAACACCCAGCTACCAACTTTTCAAGTTGATGCCGTTATTAACTAGGGAAAAGCTGTTGGTGGATTCACAGTAATGGAGTCCAATGAGAGAAATGGTCACCGTGACTCCTCACTCACTGCATCATTAAATTCTAAGCATGCAAAGCTAGCCATCGCGCTGCATCGCTAGATGAGTCGTTATGTTCTTTCTTACCATTTTTCTACGAAAAAAACAAAAGAACATGATGATCTCACTTCTACTATGTGTTCAGTATTGAAAATCTTCACTAGCGCAAAAGTAGTCAATTACATCCTTGAGGTGCTCCAGTTAGTCATCAAAGCTTTGGTTCTTGTTTTGTCGTCTCTGGGCGTAAAATTATTACAAATACACATGTAGTTTCTGGCGCCACATTGATTATGGTAAAGAAGCCCGGTTGAGGGACCAAGTATATAACTAAAGTCAAAGTTTTCCGTAACGAATTTGACTTGGCAATGCTGGTGCTTGAAGATGAGGACCAAGTAGCTGGTTGTATCCACTAAAACACATGTCTGATTTCTACTCTATCTTCTAAAGTTCCAGAGACTTGTTGAGAATAAATTTGCTTGCAAACTTGGTAGTTTTCAGCGTGATGGAGGAGGTGAGTTTATAAGCAGTCATTTTGGAACAACTATTAAAATTGGTTTCAGTTTGAAATTTTGTTTTTTGGATTGGCATTAGGCTTTCAATTTGAAATTTCATATAGAACAAATGATACCAAATTATTCATATTTTAGGTTTAATTTGAATCAGTTCAATCAAAGTTGAATACAAATGATAATTACATTACATTTAATTCCCTCTTTTGTACAAACAAAAACCTCCAAATACGATTACAAAAGAAAATCAAGAACATGGCGGAACAAAAAGTTCTCAAGAAGAAGTGTTAACAACTTAAGCTGCTTAAGTTGACGAATCATATGTGACATAGATTGGTCAATCAGTTTCCCAACCGAAGCTCTAATGTCACAAGTAACTGCTTGTTTAACCACCAAGCCATCGAAAACTCTATCATTATCATCTCCTCGATGATCCTCTTCTTCTTCTTCTTCTTCAGAATCATCAGCAATCAAATGGGGCGGAACGACGGATTCTTGATAATCCGATCCTGCCATCGCTAATGCCTCCATCGAAACCATCATATGAATTTAGAAAGTAATTATTAGATCGTTTCTTCCTTCTTCTTCTTCTTTGATGAGTACGTATGGCTAATGACCTTGAATATATATAGGCATGTCCGGACGTGCGGTATCTCCCTCAGTTCAATACAAAAAGTTCACGTGATATGTTTAAAAATCAAACCGTTTGAATTGAACTGAATATCTAAAATGTCAAATACTTTGAACGAAAACAATATGAACAACTAAAATAACAACATTCTCGTGATTCTTTCTCAAAAAGTTTGAACGAAAACAATATGATCAATTTGCAGATTGAAAAAAGTAGAATACTATTAATCTTCTCTTAGTTGTGGACCTTGTGGTCATTGACTCATCGTAGTGGTAGAGTTTACTTAATTAATGGTAGAGTTTAAAATCTAATTTGTGTTATGAACTATGCTAATAAGATGTGAGATATGTGTATTATACATGCATACATGTATATCATATAAGTGTCTGTCTATATATACGTATGTATGTGTTTATATATATAGAGACAAAAGAGTAGAAAAGTAAGAAGTAATTGGGAGCAACGAGAGAGAATGAGATTTAATCTTATTACTTCTTCATCAACAACTATACATCTCTTTATATATAGGAGATCAAAGACGGCAAAAGATTTCTTCTACTTGAAGTAACTATTATAGTAATAATAAATGGATAACGATAAGTATTATCCTAATAGGTAAGTATTATCCATTTACAACACTCCTCCTTAATTATTGATTAATGTATGGATATACTGTATTGCCTCGTTAAAAAATCTTATCACGGAAAACCCAATGGAACAAAAACCATGATAAGAGAAAAAGAATGCAGTCTCCCCCTGAAAAAGATAGATATAATTTTTTTATAGGTCTTGTAAATAATGCATTCCGATAGTCTGAACATGTTTTCTGAACGTTGTAGTCGAGAGCGCCTTTGTAAACAAGTCTGCTGCGTTGTCACTTGACCGAATATATTGAACATCAATTTCTTTGTCTTTCTCGAATTCTTGAGTGTACGAGAAAAATCTTGGAGGAATATGTTTCGTCCTATCGCTTTTGATGTAGCCTTCTTCTATTTGCACGACGCACGCAGAATTATCTTCGAATAGTATTGTCGGTTCTTTATTGGTGGTTATTCTGCTTGCCTCTTGTATATGTTGAGTCATTGATCTGAGCCATACACATTCTCTACATGCTTCATGTAACGCAATAATCTCTGCATGATTTGAAGAAGTGGCGACCAAAGTCTATTTCTGAGAACGCCACGAGATTGTGGTTCCACCAATTGTAAAAACATATCCGGTTTGTGATCGAGCTTTATGCGGATTTGATAGATAGCTTGCATCTGCAAAACCAACTAGACCAACTTCAGAGTTTCTTGAATAAAATAATTCAAAATCAATGGTACCTTGAAGATAACAAAAAATGTGTTTTATTCCGTTCTAGTGTATGCGAGTTGGAGAGGAACTGTACCTTGCAAGTAGGTTAGTAGCAAAAGCTATATCTGGTCTAGTACAATTTGCAAGATACATAAGTCCACCAATAGCACTCATATAAGGTATTTCAGGACCTAATACTTCCTCATTACTTCCACAAGGTCGAAATGGATCCTTGTCAACAACAAGCGATCTATTGACCATTGGAGTACTCAAAGGAGTCACTTTGTCCATATTAAAACGTTTTAGCACTCTTTTAGAGTAATTTGATTGATGTACAAAACTTCCATCTGGGAGATAATCTATCTGAAGTCCGAGACAAAATTTTGTCTTTCCAAGATCTTTCATTTCGAACTCTTCTTTCATATGAGTTCTTGCATCATCAATCTCCTTTTGAGTTCCAATTATGTTCAAATCATCTACATATACAACAATGATCACAAATACTGATGAGGATTTCTTGATAAACACACAAGGACATATCACATTGTTGATGTATCCTTTACTCAACAAATATTCGCTTAAGCGATTATACCACATGCGCCCAGACTGCTTTAATTCATAAAGTGATCGCTGTAATTTTACTGAACATATTTCCTTAGATGATACCTCATGCATTTTCGATCCTTCTAGGATCTTTAATCCTTATGGGATTTTCATGTATATGTCATTGTCAAGTGATCCATATAAATATGCAGTCACAACATCCATTAGGCACATCTCTAAATTTTTAGATGCCGTTAAGCTCATTAAGTATCTGCATGTGATAGCATCCATGACCGGAGAATATGTCTCTTCATAATCAATTCCCGGTCTTTGAGAAAAACCTTGTGCCACAAGTCGTGCTTTATATCTGGTGATTTCGTTTTTTTCATTTATTTTTCGCACAAAGATCCACTTGTACCCGACTGGTATTACATCTTTAGGTGTAATGACTACAGGTCCAAAAACATCTCTTTTGTTGAGGGAGATTAATTCATTTCTCATGGCCATTCGCTATTTCTTCCAATCAGGCCTTTCCTGACACTCTGATATGGATATTGGATATGGATACAGAGAAAGAAAATATTCCATCAGTATCATCTATTTTACCTCTAATCCATAATTTTCCATTGTGGACGTAATTAATGGAAATCTCATATTTTTCTGTATCATGTTCATCTTCTGAACATTTTTCTTCTTGTGGTTCCTTTAGAACCTTTTCATTCTCTTCTCCCAATTTCTTTCTCTTTCGAGGATTTTTATCCTTAGAGCCTATCGGCCTCCCCCTCTTTAATTGAACCCTCGGTTCATTAATTTTACTTCCATCAATTTGTTCTTCTGGAACATTGATTCTTGATGGAGCATTTGCAGCAGGTATATAAGATTTAGTCACCCTTTTTGTATCAGTGATACGTCCGGTAACTGATTTGCCATATTTTGTAGTTGTACAATTTTCTGAACTTCTAATTCACGTTGTTTCGTAGGGGGATCAAGGTGTACCAAAGATGGTGTACACCAAGTAATATCTTTCGGGATTACTTTAATTCCTCCCCCTAACGCTGGAAATTCATCTTCATTAAAATGGCAATCAGCAAAATGTGCCATAAACATATCACCAGTTTTAGGTTCAAGATACCGAATTATACTTGGTGACGTATATCCGATATATATCCCTAATCTCCTTTGTGGCCCCATTTTTGTTCTTTGCGGTGGGGCTATAGGAACATAAACCGCACAACCAAAAACACGGAGATGAGATATATTTGGTTCCCAGCCAGATGTTAATTGTAATGGGGAATTTTTATGATATGCACTTAGTCTTATCTGGACCAATGTGGCAGCATGCAATATAGCATGTCCCCTTACATAAATTGGGAGTTTTATTCTCAATATTAATGGTCTTGCAATGAGTTGCAACCATTTAATCAAATTCTCAGCCATGCCATTTTATGTATGAATATGGGGAACTGGGTGCTCAACATCTATCCCTATTGACATACAATAGTCATTAAAAGCTTGTGAAGTGAATTCACCAGCGTTATTGAGCCTAACTTTCTTTATAGCATAATCAGGAAATTGTGCTCTTAACCTGATTATTTGAGCAATGAATTTTGCGAAAGCCGTATTCCGTGTTGCCAACAGACATACATGTGACCATCTACTAGATGCATCAGTTAATACCATAAAATATCAAAACGGTTTGCACGGTGGATGTATAGGTCCACATATGTCACCATGTATTCTCTCTAAGAATACTGGAGATTCATTCCCAACTTTAGTTGGTGATGGCCGAGTTATTAGTTTTCCTTGAGAACATGCACTACATAAAAGTTCTCCCGATTGAGAAATTTTCTGCTTTTTCAATGGGTGTCCACTAGAATTTTGCACAATTATTCGCATCATGATTGATCCTGGATGTCCTAGCCTTTCATGCCAGATCTTAAATGTATTAGTAAACTTTTTGGTTACTATAACATTTGACTCGGTCATATGTAATTTTGTGTAGTATAATCCGGACGACGTCATTGGTAATTCTTCCAATGCTTGCATTTTCTCAAGTGTAATGCAAAGATATTCAATGTCATTCTTGTTCATAGTCTCTATATGATATCCATTTCTTAGGATATCCTTGAAACTTAACAAGTTTCTGTATGAATCGGGGGAATATAATGCATCATTTATTTCAAATTTTGTCCCCCTTGGCATTAAAAATCTAACTTTTCCTAAGCCCATGATGATCTTTGCATCACCTGATACAGTACTCACGCTTCCAGCGGAGTCTTTCATTTTAAGAACGGAAAAATACTTTTTATCTTTAAGTATTGTATGCGTCGTCGCATTGTCTGCTAGACATGTGTCTCCGTCCTTGATCTCAAATTCTGACATTATCTGGTGTCACAGTATTAATAAAAGATACATTAATATATCAAAACAAAACTTTATATAACATGAAGTTATATCACAACAATTTTTTCTTTAACAAGATTTACAAAAACAGGAACATATTCTACAAAGTACTTAAACTACTATTTCATATCAGTTTTAGTTATCTTTTACTTCTATTGATGCTTCATGATCAACTAGCGGGTGAATTCTCTCGCCCGGTATTGTTGTTGCAGGATTATATTTCCAGGAGGAAACGTCTGGAGTGTTTTCTCAATCATATCATAGTCACTTACACTCTCTCCACATAACATCATTTTGGAGGTAATTCCAAACAAAGTGGAATTATATTCACTAACACATTTGTAATCCTCAAACCGCAGATTCAACCACTCATGTTGTGCCTTTGGTAAGATCACATATTTCTGGTGATCAAACTATCTTTGAGTGATTGACAAAGCTCTGCAAAATTATCTTTTGTGATATATTCATCCTTTACACCATCATGGATATGGTGGCATATGAATATCATGGCCTTTGCCTTTAAACCATCGGATGTCGTTTTCGATTTCACGATGGTATTAAGAAGCTCATTTGCTTTTAGATGCATCTTTACACCTACTGCCCATGCCATATAATTCTTTCCTGATATATCAAGGGCAGTAATCTCGAGCTTTGTCAAGTTCGACATGAAACCTATATAACAAAATTTTAAGCATCATTTTAGTAAACCATCTTTTAATTTCTAATTTTAAAGAATTATGATAAAGCATTTAAAATAACTGAACATAATAACGGCATAATTTAAAACAAACTCAGGAGGCAAAGCCATCCATATAATTTGCAATAATAATATAGAAATTATAATAATAATAAATAAATTGCAATAATAACAATAAAGACATAAAAGTAAATCAATAGGCATTGTCTTCCACGTAATCAAGAAGGTAGAGCCTATCATGAGATTATAGAGACACAAATTTTAATTGATCAAGGAGGCAGCGCCTACCATAAATAATGATCAATTTGGAAAAGATATAGCCTATTATATAAGTTTTCCACTGATATTTAGGAGGCAGAGCTTACCATAAAATCAAAGAATGAGGCGAAGCTTCAACTCCATAAACAGTAAATAAATTTAAATTTAAATTTAATTTAAATTTAAATTTCATTAATATAAATTTAGATTGCATTAGTATAAATTAAAACTTAACCTTTTTAGTATACAACGGTATTTGATTGATCGGTATAAAATAGCGGTCGTGCTGATAACGTGTTATGAACTATGCTAATAAGATGTGAGATATGTGTATTATGCATGCATACATGTATATCATATAATTGTTTGTCTATATCTACGTATGTATGTGTTTATATATATAGAGACAAAAGAGAAGAAAAATAAGAAGTAATTGGGAGCAACGAGAGAGAGAAGGAGATTTAATCTTATTACTTCTTCATCAACAACTATACATCTCTTTATATAGGAGATCAAAGACGGCAAAAGATTGCTTCTACTTGAAGTACTATTATCTCCTTTATATAAAAGGAAAAGAATCTCTGGCCTCTGAGGCATGCCACATGGGCAAATAATTCTGAATTTTCTCACCCACTCATTGTGTCATGTCATTGTTCTCAATTAAAAATATATACACCATTATTAGGTCACGTCATCACAATATATTTGTTTCAAAATTAATTTAATATATTCTACAACACAAATGTTGCGGTCCATCAAAAGTTATGGGAAGGCCCAATTTATATACCTCAACTCTCAACTTTAACGATTCTCTTTCCAAACCCTCCTAACCTCAGCCACCGTAATTCGTCTTCTCTTCCAGCCTTTGTAAATTCCACCACCGTTACCTATTCCCCATTTCCTCATCTTTATTTCACTCATACTAATTGCAATTCAATGCTTCAATGATCACTACCCACTCCTCCATGATCTTCTATTCCAAAGGTTATATAACCAAGACTTTTACACAAACCTTCTCCAACCTATACCCACAACCATCAGCAAATGAAAATGGCATCGAAAGTTCTTTGTCCACAGGTGCAGCCAAGGAGTTTTTCCGCCCTCTCAACCATTGAATGTCAATTGTACAATGGCGACAGTCCTTGACGGAGATGACAACCACCAGAAGTTCAGGCCCCTCCTATTCAATGACTTCTCCGCCATTGCCAACACAGAGACCGACCTCTTTGGTAAGCCAATACTTGCGTTCTCTAATTTAAATCAGATGCTTTATCATTGAGTTACCATATTCTTAATGGAGAAAATCAATGCGTATTGTAGAAGGTTGGTTCCTTTTTGTCGATGAAGAACAATGAGATTACACATTTTTATTTGCTTTCAGTGTTTTGTTTCAGTCCACCAAAGAGTAGAGGCATGTTATAATAGTAGCATATGGCATGGTTACCCGTGTTTGGAAGAGGAGGCCAGACAAAGCGAAGAAGCTCCACCGGTGAAGATTCGATCTTTGTAAGATTTCTAATAACTTTTCAATAATTCGTTTGTAGTTTTGTGCTCTTTTCACATAATCTCGGATTGTTTTGATTGCAGACAACATTTGTTTATGGTTTTTTCTTCTTTCTCTTCTCTTCTTTCTCAAAATGGAAGCTCGATCTCATTGTGATTATTGCGTTTCCTTCATTTCTTTCAGATGTTATATAACGAATCTGAATATGAGTTGAAGATTTCATGGATTAAAATGTTTGCTTTAAATTTTGTCTATAGATTGTATAATGTATATGTGAATTTCCTTTCATCATTCATAGCTCAAGAGTTTTGTCATTTTTGGATTGACTTCGAGCAATTTATCAATGTCATCCATTGAATATATCTAAAGATGCATTGATTGTTTTGATTTTGACTATTATTAGATCAAACTGTTGTATAGCTTGAGGAGAGGATGAGAGGTGGGAGTTTATGGCAGCTAGGTCAATCTATAACGTAGTCTTGCTGATCTGATAAGAAAGCAGTGTCACCACACTACTTCGCCTTTAAAGCTGACCTTAGAAAACAGTTAAAGACTCAGCTTATTCGGCTCGCGACATGTATCCATTGAAGAAAGTATAATCAAATTCATTGGTATGCAAATTATGATTAATCTAATGTATTCCATCAATTGGATGCGTTTCATGTTGGGTTTTCCATCAGTACTTATAAAGTTTATGGGTTGATGGTAATATGTTGGTTATTGTTGTTACTAGGTTCGGGTCGAACTCAGAAACGAGGGTCGAATGAAGTTTATTGTTTTGGGAGGTCGAATAATCTCGTTTAAGAATCGAATCAGAAAATTGTATTGATCTTTATCGGGCTACAAAAGAGGCTCGAGCCGATACAAGAATATTCGGGTCGAGCTCGAACTTAAGCGAAAACTAATTAATTATCCAAGGTGTAAATCCTTTGTCCTCTGGTCCAAAACTTGCTTATCTTGTGGCTCTTCACCTCCTTTTATAGTGCTTCTTGTGTGTTTGGAGAGCTTAATCATGGTTAGTTTTAACCCATGTGCTTTTCCTTTTGGGCTTTCTAGTGGGCTTTATTTCTCTTGGACCTTAACTCATGGTGTATTTGGGCTTTATACTAAATATACACCCAACAGTAAGCCCCCCCCCCAAGTCGGCGAAAGAGATCGAATCGAATTCATCGTTTTTTACAGGGTCGAGTCGAATTCGTCGTTGTTGACAGGTCGAATCGAACTTGCGATTAGTTAAGGTTCAACGCGGCTCGCATCGGTTTTGTCTGTCAGTGTCGAACCCCTGCGCGGACTGGTTAGGTGGAGCTCTCGGATCTTCTCTGCTGGGTTCGCTACGTGGCCCTGAATTTTTCGAAGCCCAAGACTTCGGCCCATCTTATCTCAGACGGGCTAATGGGCTTTGCTCTGAAGCCTGCTTCTTCTGATTGGTGGGGAGGTGCGGTTGCGAGTGTCGGTTCGCCTTCTTCCCTCTGCTTATAAATATCGAAGTTTTCCTCTCTTTTCTCGCCATTTGCATTCTCTTTGGATCGAGCCGTCAGTAAAAGAAAAGGTAAATTTCTCTTCGATTTTCTTCTTGTGTGTTCGAACCGCTCTTCAGCAATCTCGAATCGTTCTCCGTCTGTCAACGATGTCTTCAGATTCAAGCGCTTCCGTGAAACTAGATAGGAAGAGGACTCGACGCGATCCCGACGTTACCCTGGCTCGTGCATCGGACGGTCGACTCGATACGTTCATCCCGATGGGCATTCCTCTTGCTGGGCCTTCAGATCGGTGTGTATCAGACGCGTCGTCCCCGAGGATCGATTTGCCTGAGCACCGATTCGATGATGTTCCTCAGAAGGTATCTAGAGATTCGTCTAGCGACGGATCATCGTATGCTCGTTCCGGGGGCGACTCGAAAATATCTGAAACGTCGAATCGAGTCGAAACGGAAGAAGGCACCTCCGGAGGAGAGAAGGGGAGTCTTGTTGATTTTCGAAATGTTGAGCCGAAGTCCCCGGGTCCCGGCCTCGGACATGGGATCAGGCTCGATGATTCAAATGACGTCGAGTCGAGTATGAATTCGAGCCGTGTTTACGCTCTAACTCCGGCAGGTGGATGGGATGGAATCTCGATCGTTTATCCCCATGCCAATGATCGAGCCTGGAGCCCGCCGTCGGGGTACATGTGCGTGTACGAGTGCTTCATCAAAAATGGGAGACTCTGCTTCCCGATACCGAGGTTACTGCTCCAGTACTGCCATCGACGTCGAATTTCTCTTTCTCAGCTGACGCATGGTTCGATTCGAGCCATGATGGCTGTGGTGGTTCTTGCTGCAGAGCATGGTGGGGTAGTAAATCTCGACGAGTTCGAGGAGATTTCTTCATTTAGCCCTATTGGAAATTCGGGCCGTTTTTACGTATCCCCCCGTGGCGACTACCAGCTCGTGAAGGGGCATAGCAGCCAAGTTAACAGGCATCGATGGTCGCGATACTTCTATGTGGAAATCAGTCGGAGAACGATTGGGGAATTTAGTAAACCGATTCGAGTCGGATGGAATTTTCGACCTGGTAAGACCGAAATCGAGTTCTTCAATTTTCTGAACTGATTTTAATCTCTTTGTCTTTGTGCAGTCGAACCTGTGAAGCGGAAGACTCCTAAGGATTCGGTCGTTACGCTTCTTTGAAAAGACAAGAAACATATCCATCACTGGCCCGACTTCTTGTCCCATCGAATCGCTCGGAGCTACCCTCGGTTCTCGACAGGTAATAACTCGATTGTCTTTTGCTTTTGTATCAGGCTCGCTTCTAACCGTTCCCCTTTTTCTTTGCAGGTGATTTCTACCTTCCGTTGGAAGATAATTCTCCTGAGTTTCAGCGGGGCTCGAACAAGAAAACCGGTTCGAGCCAAAGAAAGAAGAGTTCAACTCCGTCAAAGAAAAGGACTGTGCAGATTCAACCTAAGAAGACTTCGATGGTGAAATTGAACCTTGACGTAGTGGATTCGGACGAGGAGTTCGAGCTTCCAAAGGCTGCTCCCCCAACTGTAAGAGAGGGCCTTCGACCCGAGAAAGCACCGATCACTTATGGTCGGGGTAAAGGACTAATGGGGGGACTGCTAGCGGAGAGTCGACGGGCGGAAGAGGCCCGACTCGAGAGGGAGCAGCAGAAGGAAGCTGCTAAGTGAAAGTCGAGGGCCGAAGAGAAGAAGAAAGTCGAGGCCGAAGCGAAGAAGAAGAAGCGCGCTGATGAGGAGAAGGAGATGGCGAAATCCATCAAAGAGAAGAAGAGATCGGCCCATGAGGCTCTGGGATCTGGGGATCAAGCCGAGAAAGTGGCTCGATTCAATACTGTTGGGCTCCCAGTAGAGGTTGATCACCTATATGCTGGCGCGATCGTCCGTGTGGGGGATGGTGATGAATCGAGCTCGTCTCCTTATGACTTTGTTTTTGATTTCAGAGGAGGGGGAAAGCATATTTCCCAAGTCCCCCTAGCCTGCCTTCAGTTCATTGGTTGCATGCGAGGCGGTTCTGATTTCCTTTCTCCACCTGCGGTGGCCTCCTCCTCCAGCGACCCGGACACGCGGTTCGCCATGTCGGCTATCTCTGTAAGTTCTCTTTTTTTTTTTTTTTTGATTTTAAGTAAGGTCGATCCGAGTTTGATCGAAACTTTCTTACCTCGTTTGTTCGAACCCTGTGCAGATGCTCGCTGGCTACAACTTTCTTTCTGATGCGCGGTATACCTTGGATCAGAGGAACCGCAAGCTCAATACCCAAAATGGCGAGCTGGTCTCCGAATCGAATCGATCGAAGGAGGCTCGAACGAGGGCTGAGTTGGAAGCTGCGAAGCTCAAGGATCTGCTGAACCATTCTCAACAGGTGAATGGCGAACTGATTGCCAGCAGGGATGACCTCAGCTCGAAGCTTGACGCCTTGACCTCAGCTCTGGCTGAGGCGGAGGAGGCGAAGAAGGAGGTAGAGTCTCGAATCGAGGGGGAGGTTGCGGAGCTTAGGAGTTCCTCGAAAGATGTTGTGGCTTGAGCCGTTGAGGAGGCTAAGAAGAAAGCTAAAGATAAGCTTCGACGCAGCATCGAGATCATGGAAGAGAGAAGCAAGGCCCAAACCGAGGCCGATCGCCTCGCATCGCTAGCTAGTCAGGTGGTTGGAGCCATCAGGAGGATGGAGAAAGCAGCTAAGGACGGAGTTCCTATCGATGCAGCCAAGAAGGAAAAGCTTGAGGCTCGACTCGCTTCATATACTGCTGAGGCGGACTCGATCGTCCTTCCATCTCTCCCCTCTGATTCTTCCGATGACGAAGAGGTCAAGCCGAAGAAGAGCGTAGCGCTTGATATCTCTTCTTCGGATAATTCTGATGAAGAGGGCGAGAGGAGCGAGGTCGATGGTCGATCGTCTGTGGCTGGGAAGACTCCTGCCCTTACTCTTGCCGAGATTGAGGAGACAAAGAATGCCGAGGCGGAGGATGGGAACCAGCTTAGGGTCGAGCTTTTCGGTGATCAGAGCGAGGCCGAAGGCGATGCTGGAGAGACTGCTGCGACCGAGGAGCATGCTTCGATCGATACGCCCGCAGTAGATGCCGCTACTGGAGAACCGATCGCTCCTCTCTTTGCTGATTCGAACCTCGAAGAGCTAGAGACCGCTTCATAGATCGCTTGTGATCGATCTTTTCTTGATTTGTACTTGTCTTTTCTTTTTTCTTTCTGCACTTCCTTATCGAGCCATCACGGCTCGGGTTGTATATTTTTTTTATTTGTTATAACTTCAAACGCTTTATTTCTGTCGACTCGAACTTGTTTTCCCCATCGATCTCTTTTGCCGATTTGAGTTTTAATCTGAGACTTATATTTCCATGTGTTAATTTTCGCTCGTTTTGTTTCCAATCTTCGAACGTGGCGGCTTTTTAGATGGATTGAACATTTTGTCCAAATTCGAGAGTTCGATGCGAATGTGGCGCCGAGCCTTTGTAAGCTTAGGATTTCGATTCGGGTTCAGACCTGACATTGAATGTCTGAGATTCGGGCCCAACCTTTATGCTCGATGGGGGGTTGGGTCCTGCGGTGCGAGCCTGGACTCGGCTTACGTGAGTATGATCTGTCTTGCGTCTGAGTGTGCGGGTAGTTTCCGGCTTAATTACTTAGGCATTCTTAGGAGTCGTGCGGGTCCGGCCCCGTCTTTTGGCTCAGGTCGACGTGGACCTGAGTTCGATTCGTTGGGAATCGAAGCGACTATGAGAGTGTCGCGTTTTGTGTAGTGACCGAGGCCTGGCCAGGGCTTCGATCGTTTTTTTTTTTGATGTATAGCTGGACCTTCAAGAAGGCTGCCTACGTACCCGAAGCGGGATCAAGCCATTCGTAGTTCGAGTCGAGTCTTGAGTTTTTTTTTTTTTTTTTTTTTTTTAGATGTATGGCTGGACCTTCGAGAAGGCTGCCTACGTACCCGAAGCGGGATCAAGCCATTCGTAGTTCGAGTCGAGTCTTGAGTTTGTTTTGTTTTGTTTTGTTTTTTTTTTTTTTTTTTGGTGGAGTATATATTCTAAAAGACTCGAGGCGTCGAAATCGATGCGACTGGAACTGGCTGGGAGTTGTAATGGTATCGTTTGAGGGACATCGAATTCCATGACCTTTGGATTGCGACGCCCTCGAGTGTCATTAGCTCGTATACGCTGGGTCGAACGACTTTCGAGATGAGATATGGACCTTCCCAGTTCGCTCCGAGTTTACCGGCTTGATACTCCTTGGTATTTTCGTATACCTTTCGCAGCACCATGTCTCCTTCACGGAAGCTTCGACCTTGTACTTTACGGTTGTAGTACTAGGCGGCTTTTTGTTGGTAATTCTGGATTCAAAGCAGTGCCTGGACGCGTTCTTCTTCGACGAGGTTATCGAGGAGTGCGATCTCGTTGGTCTCGGGATGCTTAGGCATGGTGCTCCTGCGAAGGCTGTTGATGTTAACTTCGGCGGGTGCCATAGCCTCGAGCCAGTAGGCGAGAGAGAAAGGAGTTCGATCTGTCGACTGTCTCGGAGTTGTTCGAAATGCCCATAGGACGCCGTCGAGCTCGTCGGCCCAAAGGTTCTTCTTTTCATCAAGTCGCTTCTTGAGCTCGCTGATGATTACTTTGTTAGTTGCTTCGGCTTGGCCGTTTCCCTGCGGGTACCGAGGCGTTGATTTGTTGAGTCTGATCTTCCACCTCGCGCAGAAGGCCTCGAATGTGTTGGAGATGAATTGCGAGCCGTTGTCCGTGACGATTTCGTATGGTAAACCGTGCCGGCATATAAGGAATTTCCAAACGAAATTTTGGACGTCGTTAGCTCGAATCATTGCATACGCCTCGGCCTCAACCCATTTTGTGAAGTAGTCGGTGATGACTATGACGTACCTCTTTTGGTGCGACTTGGGGAACGGTCCGATGATATCCATTGCCCACCTCATGAAGGGGTAAGCGGCGGCTGACGTGGTCGGGGGTTCGGTTGGTGACTTGATCATGGGGCCGTGCCTTTGGCACTTCTCGCAGCATCGCGCATGGTTCGCACAGTCTATGAGCATTGTCGGCCAGTAAAGCCCAAGTTTTTTAATTTTGAGGGCGAGGGTTCGACCGCCTGAGTGGCTTCCTCCAGCCCCCTCGTGTGTTTCGGCGAGGGCTAGATAGATTTCGCCCCCCGCGATGCATTGGAGTAAGACTCCTGTTGCGTTCCATCGAAACAACTTATCTTCGAGCATGACGTACCGCGCACTTCGAGTTTTGAGGCGTCGAGCTGCCCACTTATCCTCTGGCACGATTCCTTGTGTGATATAATTGATGATTTCCTCACGCCAGTCGGTGCTTGAAGTGAATGCTCCTGGGATCGAAATTGGTTCGGAGTTAGGCTCAGGTTCCGTCTCGAGCTCCGTGATGCTCATTATACTGCTCTGGCCTCGAGGGAGTTCGATGCTGGGCTTTGGCAGTATTCCAACTGGGATAGTTCGATGCCGTTCGGTGCCCGAGCTCGATCCCAATGATGCCAACGCATCTGCCTTGGAATTTTCGGCGCGAGGTACCTTGGAGAGGAGGAAACTATCGAAGTGATCTAGTATGATTTTCTCTGTTAGTTACAAGTACGCACTCATCCGATCGTCTCGAGTGTCGTACTCGTGATTCAGCTGGTTTGTTACTAACTGGGAGTCGCTAAAAGCATGTATGCGTCGCGCCCCCATTTCCTTTACAAGCTTTAGACCCGCAATCAGGGCCTCCCATTCGGCCTCGTTGTTCAAGGCTCGAAATCCGAGTCGAAATGACTGCTCGAGTATGTCACCGGAGTGTGACACCAGTAGGATTCCAATCCCAGAACCGTGTCGAGATGCCGATCCGTCCACGTACAGGTTCCAGATGTCAGATCGTCCGACCGACTCGATGCTAGGAGGTAATTCTGTAACGAAGTCTGCCAGAACTTGAGATTTGGCCGTTGTTCTGTTCCGAAATTCCAGGTCGAATTCGCTTAGTTCGACCGCCCAACGTGCCATTCGTCCTGACTGGCTCGGGCTGTGCAGTATAGCTCGGAGTGGTTGCGTCGACATGACCGCTATCGTATGGGACTGGAAGTAAGGTCGGAGTTTTCGAGCAGACATACGACGGCTAATGCGAGTTTTTCGAGTGTCGGGTATCGAGATTCGGCACCATCGAGCGCTTTACTGACGTAAAAAATCGGCTTCTGATCGCCTCGATCTTCTCGGACGAGTACTGCACTGACCGCGGCGTGGGTTATTGATACGTAGAGGTACAGGGTCTCGCCAAGCTCAGGCTTTGAGAGGATCGGTGGGGTAGTCAAATACTGCTTTAGATCCTGGAAGGCCGATTCGCACTTATCGTCCCAAGCGAAGCTTTTGTTGCCTCGTAGGAGTTGATAGAAAGGTAGGCTTCGATCGGTGGATCTCGAGATGAAGCGATTCAAGGCTGCGATCCGACCAGTCAAGCGTTGTACTTCCCTTTTGTTCTTCGGAGAAGGCAGGTTGGCTATGGCTGCGATCTGTTTTGGATTCGCCTCGATTCCGCGCTGTGTTACGATGTAACCGAGGAACTCTCCGGAGGTCACTCCGAATGTACACTTCGCCGGATTGAGCTTCATGCCATATTGGTTTAATATTTTGAAGCACGACCTAAGGTGCTCGACGTGGTCGCCCGCCTTTTCCGATTTAACCAGCATGTCGTCTATGTAAACTTCCATTGTGTCGCCGAGCTGCTCAGCGAACATTTTGTTTAGGAGCCTTTGGTAGGTCGCTCCGGCGTTCTTGAGGCCGAACGGCATGACCCTGTAGCAGTATGTCCCACGCTCTGTAATGAATGCGGTCTTCTCACGATCGTGCGGGTGCATCTCGATCTGGTTGTAACCAGAGAAAGCGTCCATGAACGATAGCAACTCGTTTCCTGCTGTCGCTTCCACGACTCGATCTATGTGGGGGAGGGGGTAGCTGTCCTTGGGACAGGCTTTGTTCAGGTCGGTGAAGTCCACGCAGACACTCCAACTGCCGTTCTTTTTCTTGACCACGACCGGGTTTGCCAGCCATTCGGGGTATTATACCTCGGTTATTGAGCCCGCATCGAGCAGCTTCGTTACCTCGTCGTTTACCGCCTTGGTTCGCTCCGAACCGAGCTTCCGCCGTTTCTGTCGGATCGGTTTGAAGGTTGGGTCAACGTTCAATCGGTGGCTCGTGATGGAGGGGCTTATTCCCTTCATGTCCCGGACAGTCCATGCGAAGGTTTCGGCGTTCTCTGCAAGGAATTGTATCAGCTCGGATCTTATCGGATCGATTAGCTCAGTTCCGATATTGACGCGTCTTTCGGGACGGGCCGGGTCGATTGCGACCGACTCAGATACATCTTTCCTCGGCTCCGAGGCATGCGATTGCTCCATTGTTGAGATGTGCAGGCTTACCCTCCTTAGTTGTTGTTCTGTAACGAAACACGTTCGGGCCATCTTCTGGTCACCCCGTATTGTGAATACTCCGGTCGGAGTGGGAAACTTTAAACATAAATGATAAGTTGATGGCACGGCTCGAAGCGAGATCAGCCATGGAGTGCCCATAATCACGTTGTATATTGCAGGTCGATCCACGATGAGGAACTTGACTGCCTTGGTTATGCCACCTGCATATACGTCTAACTTGATCGAGCCGATGGTCATTATGGTGACGCCATCGAATCCAGTCAGGGGCTTCACACTTGGCTTGATCTGACTTTCGGGGATGTCCATGCTTACGAGTGTCTGCTTAAAGATTATATCGACCGAGCTCCCGATGTCGATAAGGAATCGGGATACGTCGCAGTCCCCTACCCTAAGTTCGATCACCAAGGGGTCGTTATGAGGCATTGCAAGACCCTTCGTATCGGTCTCAGAGAAAATGATTGGCATATCAACTTCGGCTCGCGCTACGCACCGCTGTGCTTGGATTGCCATCTTCTCATGTTGCTTCAGCGATCGAACCGACCCGTGTACGAGTTGAGCTCCTCCCATAATCATCAGGACCTTCCTCTTTGAGGCTGAGGGAGCGTCGGGCGATACCTGCTGGTTGTTGAGTCTTTTCGGAGGGACTGGGGGATTCGCATTTCCCACAGGTCTTTGTTCGAGTTCGGGCCTTGGCGCCTCGTTCTTTTCTGCTTGAGTTTGAGGCGATTCGACCCTTATTTCGCCCTTGTTGTATTTGCCCAACAGAACGTTCATCAGGCTGCGACACACTGAAGTCGCATGGCCGTACTTCTTGTGGAAAGTGCAATAGGACTGGCCTTCCTTAGAATCTTGGCCTCGCACCCATTTGTTGGATTGCCCCTGGCTCGACTGACTCGAATGGTTGCTCGAACCGACCTGGTTCACCTGTAGCTTAGCCTTGTAATCTTGATCATAGTGTTGTCGGGGTTCCTGGTAGTCATCCTCGATTCGTTCTTTTGTTGACTTAGGTTTTGGTGTGGATGGCTTGAGTGCTGATTGCCTTTTCGAGTTCATTGCCCGATCCTCTTCGACGCGAATGAAACCACTCGGGCGGTGCAGTACGTCGTCAAGTCGGTACGCTTTATGCTGCACGAGGTCCCTTCGAAATTCTGATTCGTGCCACAAGCCCTGTTTTAGCGCACTTATCGCTGATGAATCTGGGACGCTTATTTTGGAGAGGACCGCCTTGAAGTGATCCATGTAGTTTCTTAAAGTTTCTTTTGACCCTTGAGGCTCGAGGTCATAGAGATCTGAGTCTGATGTGGTATCGTGTAGATACAATGAGTAGTGTTTGACGAATGCGAACGATAGTTGAAGGAAATCATCGATCGAGTTTGGTTCGAGACGGGAGAACCATTCCAGGGCTGGGCCATCCAGGTACTCGACGAAGATTTGGCAGTTCGCTGCATCCTTCTGATCAGCAGGGAAGTGTTGTCGGCTTATAGCGTGAGAGAATGCTGTCAAGTGCCGCTTCGGGTCTGTCTTCCCTTCATAGGTTGGAATGCGAAGCTTCCCTGTGACCCGAACTGAGACGGATGTAATCCGTTCGGTGAAGGGGGTGCGTTGCGCGTCCTCAATTACACGATCGAGCTCCGACGCCGAGCTTAGCGCCTGATGGACCTGTGATTTCATTTTCCTGAGTTTCTCCCTCAGGTCTCGAATATCGTCGTTTCGATCGTCCTGGTCTTCCCTTGATCCGGAGAGCCTGGACAGGGCCGAGGGCCGCACAGGGTGCGAGGCCTCTGCGCTTCCGGCAATTGGATTTGCGGGGGTAGGTGGAGTGTTCGCGCCTCCCAGCCTGTCAAATATGGATGGTATGGTGCTAGCATTTCTCTGACGTGGCGCCCCGACATGCTCGAGGCGAGATGGATAGATCGACGTCAAGAGATCGAGGCGTTCGTTAATTTTTCGGTTTGACTCCTCCTGCTGGTGGACGTGACTCAGGATCGTACCGATTACGTCTGTGAGATTGAGCTCTAATTCGTTTATTCGAACCGGTGTTTGTTCGACCTGACCTGCTCTTGCTTGGTCTTGTCTCAGAGTATGCGAACTTGACTCCGGGTCCTGCCCCGGGCTTTGCGTGCTGAATGCGGCCTGAGGTGTGACTTCTTGAATTTCCGCCTGAGCATTGGGGTTGCCATGCTCGTTTTCTGTACGATTCGATTCCATTTTGCGTAAGAGATATTCGTAGCCCCCTACCTGGCGCGCCAAATGTTGTAACTAGGTTCGGGTCGAACTCAGAAACGAGGGTCGAATGAAGTTTATTGTTTTGGGAGGTCGAATAATCTCGTTTAAGAATCGAATCAGAAAATTGTATTGATCTTTATCGAGCTACAAAAGAGGCTCGAGCCGATACAAGAATATTCGGGTCGAGCTCGAACTTAAGCGAAAACTAATTAATTATCCAAGGTGTAAATCCTTTGTCCTCTGGTCCAAAACTTGCTTATCTTGTGGCTCTTCACCTCCTTTTATAGTGCTTCTTGTGTGTTTGGGGAGCTTAATCATGGTTAGTTTTAACCCATGTGCTTTTCCTTTTGGGCTTTCTAGTGGGCTTTATTTCTCTTAGACCTTAACTCATGGTGTATTTGGGCTTTATACCAAATATACACCCAACAGTTATTATAATGATCTATACGTGGATAAAGATATGAGAAAGTAAATACTTCTTCGAATGCAAGCACAATTCAGTTTTCCATATCTAAGTTTTAGCTCTATTAATAATTAAATTTGTCTGAATCTATTTCACTTTTCATATATTCTTGTGAACTTCTATTCTTGACATTTCATCAATCCCTATCACTTCATTACCACTAAACTATTTCATTTCACTTACCAGTTTCTTCATTTATATCATTTTTGGTAGTGATTAGGTCGTTCCAGCACCAGAAATGCCATGGGTTTCCAAGCTTCATGGTTTTCACTTGAATCAATTATTAAATGTTACTATTGGATGTAATGGAGAGACAAGATTAAGTGAAGGAAAGGAGGAGAGGAATTACAAGAAAGGTTTGGATTAGAGCTCATTCTGATCCGATCGAGATAGCTGTCAACCAAGAGATTCATACAGACTGATTTAGTGATTTTGCACTTAATGATAGAGCAATACAAACAAAACTCGAGCAGAGGCATAAATAAATAAATAAGTCTAAAAGTTGATCCTTTACATTGACATTTGGTTCTAGACAGCACCATTCTCGATGGATGTAGATTTTTTTCAAAATTGAATGAACAATATCAGTTTGATGACTGGCGTTATGGAAATAAGCTAACCATTTGAGGAAGGTGAAGTAGATGTTATTAAATATAGTAGTTAATACACGAAAGAGACAATCATTATAGAGAAAAACTCTGTAAAGAGGATTAAATACATATATGGATTACGTAGAACATAGAAGAAAATAAGCTCATAGATATCTTGAGAGGGTTTTATTGGTCCAAGCGAGAGAAAATATGAGAATTAGGGTCTTCAAAAAGACTAAAGTACACCTTACCAATACTTTATGAAACTCTATAAAGTCAACAAACAAATTATTGTTCTTATTTAGAAATTTTTGGTTACACTAGAGCATTTATATAGTGTTACAATTTACCATAAAAGAATATAATGTTATAGTCTAAATAGTTGATCTTACAAAAATTTAAAACCAAATGTGATAGTGAATTTTTTCATCTTCAACACAAATGCTAAATAAAATTATCATGTATGCCATAAATTGTTTAAATATATTATATGATTAGTAAAACTACAAAAGAAACATGCAGGCTATAGTACGAATGAAAAGCATGCTTGCCTTGCGCATTTACATTGCCGGAAAGTTTAGTTCAAGCGAAAAGCAAACATGAGATTTCTCAAATGCTTTTGTATATATATTTCTTTAGTGTTATTATTTTAGTAATCGTATTGAATATGTATTTAAGGTTGAGTCTTACTATTCAGGATAAAGTCATATCTTCACGTATCTATGTTGTTTTCCAAAGACGTGTATATATGAAAGTTGTGGTTACACAGAAAAAAATGTTAGAGTAAAGTAGTTAGACTGTGGCTTTGTCATAAACATGAACAGCTCATGAATTTTGGAATAAGCAAGTAGGTTTAAAATGTTACGTTAATTTAAATATATGTTCATAGCTCTTTTTCTTTTCATGTCTTGCTTAATTTGGGATACATAGATCCACATAAAAGTATTATAGCTAGCCAAAGCTAAGCGAATAAGATATAGCTAGCTACAATTAATTTATTTTCGATCCACAAAATTATAAACAGTACCATACTACAATTTTATTCAAACCAAAATATTAACCAAATTTATAAATAACAAGAAGTAAAAAAAACAAGCCAAAACTAAGTGAATAGGATATAACTAACTACAATTAATTTATGTTGGATCCACAAAATCATAAATACTACCATAATACAATTTAATTCAAACCAAAATATCAACCAAATTTATAAATAATAAAAACCCCTAGTAGTAATAATAAATTGATCAGGATAAGTATTATCCTAATAGATGAGTATTATCCTAAGGGATAATTATCCATTTACAACAATTTGTTCATTTTGAAGTTTCTTTTTTAATTGAATTTGAAGGGCCAAACCATTTTTTTTTTCTTTTTGGTCAAAGGGTTAAGAAAAGTTTATTAATTCCATTATCATTACAATGTTTTTTTTTTAAAAGAGAGATAAAAATATGTAAGATTAGTCCACTCAATCTTAAGACTTGGCAAGTTGGCAATATGCGTATGTTACCATAAAGAGCATGTTGTTACATGGGTGCACAAGATTTTTCAGGTAAAGTTCCTTTTTAATAAATGGCATATATCTTCTTCTAAGATTTGATTGTTGCATTTTTTCTTTCTTTCATTGATACCGGGTATAGATGCAGTAAGCATTAATATATAACATTCGACGAATAAAGCTTTACTTCCTGCATTTTCTAGCCTCTAAATGAAAACTGATTACCAAAGTGAACATCGCATTATTATAATTGCTTTTTTCAGTGATCTCAAGTGATCTAGTGATAAGTGCATAAATTGTCCTTTCTTAGCCTGCATTTTTGTAGTATTTTTAGACATTTAGATTAAGTTTCATCAATTTTCCCTCTTTTTTCGGTTTCCTTTAGTATATATTGAGTCTAGAGTCCAAACCCTTATTTTCTTGCATTTGCATGCATATTTTGTCCATTTTAGGTGCAAATGGAGTCTTAGAACAAGCATGGAACAAGTCAGGAGAAGAATCAAGATGGAAGAATGAAGAACAAGAAGAAGAAGTTGATGTGGCCTTTGGCACGACCAACCACTCGGGCTAGAGGTCGGGCCAAGAAGAGTGTATAACGAAGAGAAGTTGTTGTGGCCTCTGGCCCGACCAACTACTCGGGCTGCCAGTCGGGCCAAAACCCCCCTCCTACGACCAGATTTCTGTTTTACCCATCTTTGACCGGGTTTGACCTGGGTTGACCCGGGAACACCTCTCTTTTTCTATAAATACTTGTAATTGCATTAAAACCCGAAGTCTTGACCTCTCTTGTTCTTATGTTATGATTTTGAGTTTAATTCTTAAGTCTTGAATGTTATTGTTTAAGTTTTAAATCTTTTATTTCTATCTTTGCATTTCTTAATCTTTTTTAATCATGTTTTATGCTTTAGCTTTGATGTCTTGTTTTAATATGAGTGAGTAGTTATCATATGGATTATGGGTTGAACAGATTAGGGTGAATTAGATATTGAGTTGTGTTGCTTATGTTTAGATCTTGTTACATCATTCATTTGAATTGAATTTAAAGCTAGGATTGACTTGATCACTCAATTTTTAGAACATGGTCTTTTCGCGCCCGGAAGGTGTTTGTGCAAATGTCCAATAGAAATTCAAATTAGCTTTTCTCATCTTAGCCAATGGAAGTTAATGTTTCAGGAGAATTGTGAGTATATGGACTTGTAGGTAAAGCTTTTAGGTTGTTTAATTGCAAAATGGAAGTTTGTGTAATTAAGGAATTTAGAAAGAGATTAGTACCATGGAAGTGGATTAGTCTTACATTAGTGATCTTTGCTCTAGGATTAGTCTTGATTAAGGCTTTGCAACATTCCCCAATAGCTAATGAACTTAGATCAATTGCTTAAACCCATGATCCATAGTCCTTTAATCTTGATTTTGAAATTTGCTTAGTTTAGTATTGTCTTTAGTCTTGTTGTCTTGATCTTGTTTCTCGTTTAGCTTTGCATTCCATCATTTCATCTCGTCATTTACTCATTGTCGTTTCATATTTGCTTCTAGTTTCATATTGACTATCTTCTGCATTGCTGTACAATATGTCTTCTCTTAATTGTACTTCGATCTACGAATTTTAGAACACACATTCTAACACTTCTTATGTCGTAGACAGAAGATAATTTATTCCATTTTGTCTAGAGTCTGCTATTACCGTAATATATATTTTCTGGAAATCAGTTATAATAAATGATTTAAATTCATTTTAATTAATATTTTAAATTCATTTTTCCATAAATAATTTTAAAATTTAATAAAAACTTCCCTAAATCTAGGACCTAATATTCTCCATATCTTGCTGTTTCCTTAAAAAAAAAATTAAAATCATTGTAATTAAAGATTTCCTTATTTAATTTTTAAAATACAAAAACAATATATATTGAACAAAATCTAGGGGTAATTTTGTACTCAAAAACATTGAAATCGTAATGGGACAAATTTGCTCCTTTAAAGGTATTGTGGGACAAAACACATTTCAATATGTCTTGATTTTACAATTTTCCCTTTAACTTTGTATATGGGGAGATACTGTATATACATTTGATTTTTGTCTAGGGAAAATCTATAATGAGAGTAACATTTGGGCTTTATATATGTGTATAACATAGTTGGGAAATAGACAGTTTTTTCTAATAAAACTAATGTGACGGGAATACAAAAACAATCTCTAGCCAGCACTAATTTCTCCAAAACCGGTTGAAAACACCTTGGTTCAATTTGCAATCGGTTTAGAATTGAAACATGTCCAAATTGAAACTCAGTTTCAAGTGATTAATTGATTAAGCCATACCTTTCCGGAACTGGTTTCACAATTATAAGAACCATCTCATAACGTTTTTACTTCAGCTAAACTTTTAGAAGATTTTAAAATCTTATCAACGGTCGTCTCAAAGAATATAGAAAAGAATTCTCCTTTCGTTTGTTGTTAAAATCTTATATAATAATATTTTAAGATTTCACTAAGTTAAAGCTTTATCAAGTTGTCATGTGTCACTTTTGGTATTGGCAATTAATATCTATTTTCATATTTAGAACATAATTATGACATTTGCCCTTCTATAATTTAGAATGTTTGTATTGGTTTTTAAAAGAAAAATGTGATATCAATTTTTATTTAAAGTAAATATCTAATATCAAATTATCTTCATGAATTTATTGAAAATATGTAAAACCATATTCTAATACATATTCTTCTTTTTTTACAATAATATGATAGAGCTTTATATATATTTTAAAATCATTCACATAAAATAGTTTAAAATATTTTTTAATTTTTAATCTTAACTTCACTAAAATTATAAATTGTGAACAGAAATCTTAAACATCACTTAATTAGCTATATATATATCAACAATGTTTCATCTTAATTTGTTTTCTACAAATAACATTCTATATATCCAATAATTTGCTACAAATATTTAGTCTCTGAACCTAGATAATTATTTACTATAAACACAAATTTCTGTAATATTAAATATATAAAGTCAATAAGTTAACAATTATTGTATATTATACTATCTTAAATTTTAAATTCACGTAACGCGTGGACATACCCTAGTACTATATATATTTTAGCTCTGAGTTCAGATATTCGTTGTATATCATGGATACTTGGTAACCTCTTTGGCTTTAGATTGAGTTCATCCAATTTTCATTTTTTAGCGTAAATTTTATAGGCTCACATCACACCTATCAATTGCTCAATTTCTTTTTTCGATTATAAAAACTAGAAATTTATAGTATTTCTTACCTAACTAAGTGTTTGTACCGTTAATGTCCACGAGTAAAAGTCTATCTTTTTTTACAATTTATATCATTAATGCATATAGCTGATTAAAACATGTAACTTAATTATGGTTTGTATAATTTGTTGACTCGTGTTCTACCATTATGATCTGGTTTAGTGATATGAAATTTATTTGTTCGGTTTGAAAAAAGTGTAAGATTTAACTTTGATGAACTATGTACACGATTATTTTGGTTAAGTTTGACAATTATATATTTTCACAATGAGTCGGATTCAAGATAATACGAAATAGAAGTTCATCAAATTATCCCGTCACTTTTATATTATTTAGTTAGTTTAGATTGATTAAATTATACGACGTGTTGTTTAATGCCAAAGCATTTTAGCCTCCATCAAGCTCCTTTCCCTATCAACATAATCGACATAGACTTCCTCTCGCGGGAAATCTCTTCCAGCGAGTGGCTTAGAATCTCACTAGTTGTTAGAAAACTCTTGGTGATATCGGACTTGGCTGATTCAGATCTCTCTTGTGGAATGACGATTCAAATGACTATGGATTACATGTTTGAGAAAGGGTAACATCTGCTGAGCTTCTTAGAGAGAGTGTACTTCAAGACTACGAGAAGAAGAAGACGAGGAGTTGCGTTGAGAACATTAAGTCATATGTAAACTGTATCAAGAAAAGTGTTTTCATAGATTACGTTGGTAAGAAACTAAGAATAGCATGAAAACGTCATGCTGCGTAAAGAGGCAAGTTTTAATACACCACCGGCAAGAAATCAATCAAGAGGAACCATGATACCCCATAAAACTAAGAATAGGTTTGAGATGTTGAGGCAACTTTGATTACCAAACATGTAATCTCATTGATTACATACAATATTTCCTAAAGATGTTTAGGATTAAATCAATATATTGATATCACTTTTTATTTTAAAGAATCAATACAAAAGTTCTAAAATCTAGAATGTCTAAGTAAAAGTAAAGTTCAATTAAAAAAAAATGGAAAGTTGTCAACACCAAAAATGCTACTTGGTTCATTTAATTCGATAGTCTCATTATTCCCATCTTTATCGTCAATATATGGCCTAGCTTTATCTCCCTCTATATTATATCCCCTTCCAAATGGTTTAACAAATCTCAAAACTATAATTATTCAAGATCAATTGAAAACCAACCATCTACAGTCTAATCACAAGGAAGGTTACTATTTGGTTATAAGTTGATTTACGTTCATATTGTCAAACATATAAATTAGAGTCAATAAAGAAAGCAGTTACAGAATATGATAAGAGATTACATAAGAATTTACAAGTTTCACAAGTCAATACGTACTGAGACCATTTCACACACAAGCTTCAATTTGTTTCAAGAGGCCCACATAGTTGAGGACATAGGCAACATTAATGTCTCATCATCTTCCAATAATGATTCAATGTCTATCAGATCATCATCAAAACATATTGCATCTTCTGAACTATCAAGAGCTTTTTCAACCTAAACCAAATCAAGATTGTTCAGTTTTGCTGATTCTGAAAGAAAAAAAGGTGGAGTTAGTGTATATACTAGTTACCTTGCTCTCTTGGATATCGTTGACCACATTTAGCAATCTTCGGTACTGATCTCTAGCTTCAGGATATTGAACCATTGATTTCACTCTTGCAAGAGCCTTTTCTAGTCTTTCCTCTGTTTGCTTTCTACCTTGTTTAAAAAAATCATCATCTTCTTCTTTCTCTGTCCCATCTTGCATTTTATCAACAAGCGCTTCTGATTTAAACCCGCGTAAACCAGCTCCTTTCCGTTTCCAACGCAATATCACCTTCTCTAATATCCCTACTGACCATACTATCTTCCTGTAGTTCTTTCTAAACTGATAACCTCTCACATGAGCCTGCCCATTTCCAGTTAAGAATTTCAGTATAACTATAACAAATCAAGAACATTGGTTTATCAAAACATTACGTACCTGTATTTTAATGATTCTTTGTCTAGTAATCAAATATTCTTTTCTTCCCTTATAACCACGGAACTTGTTCTGAATCCGAATAGCAGCAGCTTGTACGGAATCATCACTATGCGCCCGTCCTGGTTTATGTGTTTTAGGAGCAAGCATTGAAAGCGCACGCTCCTCCGACATTCCAAACTTTCTATCTCCAAACTCTTTTATTTGCTTCTTTTGGAAAGACTGAGCCCTGAAAACCTGATGAATCCGAGCTGCTGCTTGAGTAGCGTTACGTACAGCTGTCAATGAGTCTGTTAATGATGAGCTGGATGGGCTAGGAGCGGTCTCAACCGCTGCTAGAGGTGATTCTGCATTCTTGTCATTTAGACTGAGCAGAGAAAGATGGGCTCTTAAGGCATATTCTGAGAGATAACCAGCAATTCCTTTGTAACCATTGGCGTACGCTAGATCAGAAGGTGTGCTTCCTGACGGGAAATCTGGATTTGGGTCAGTCAAAGTTCCAGGAGCAGCACCAAGAGCTATGAGGGAACCAATTACCAGCTCCCTTAATATGCAAAAAAAATGCTGTTTTAAATACCAATAATCAAAGAAAAAGAAGATGAACTAATGAAAAAAAAATTAGATGTGACTCACCTGCCAAAGAAAGCTGCCCAATGAAGCGCAGTCCAACCATTTACATCCCGAAAATCAACGCTTACTCCGGCGACTATTGTCGGTTCTAAGGCCCAGTTGTAACCAAGAGCAGCTGCAAAGTGTAATATACCTTGGCCACCTTCATCTAACACATTCGGACCTTTTCCACCTTCTGCTATCTTTTGTAAAAGCCACGAGTGTAAACTTTCTTTCAGCGCGTCCCGCAAAAGGTTGTTTTTCATATTTTCTTGGGAGATTTCATTCATTAGCATCTGATCCAACTGGTCATCATTCTCGAAAAGCAGTAAACTAATTTTCTGGCTCACTTGGGACAAATCACTGTCATTCCCGGAAAGAGAAGCGCTCGGGCAATCAGATTTCGAGCACAGCAATTTAATAAACCTTGCCTCAAGAATTCCGATAGTAGTAGATTCATCTGTTTCTCTATCAAAAACTTGAGACTCCACAACCTTATACTCGAATTCACGCACTTCACTGCATGCTAATCTGTTGGAACATGTTACGTAAAAGGGAACTCTTCCAGCCTCATGCATAGGAGCAACACATTGGAGAACACCATTAGCTATAACATCTGCTCGAACTTCTGTTTGCCCAAACATGCAAGACCACTCGCCAATTTCAGCCTCCTCTCGAGTCTTTAAGAATTTTCCAGTGACAAGAACCTAATTTATTTACGAAAGAAAATAATCACAAACTATCTTTTGATTCCCCAGAAGGATAAATTTTGATCAATAGTGTTACCTGTACTTCACAACCCACATAAGTCCAGCTTGGAGAGAAGTCAATGATGCTAAAGAACTGTTCCTTTGAAAGGGAAGGGCTCATAACGTATCCATCCAAGTCCCTCCTAGAGTTGTGACCATTGGAACCATCCTCACTCTCAACTTCTTCCCAGTAGGTTCTCGAACTCGACTGTGTAAAAGACTCGTTTGCATCAGCGATAACACCAACATCTCCAAGTTCTTTGCTCATCCAGCGATTGAAGCTGTCCATCTTTTTCAAACCTTCTTCGCCCAGTGCACCGTCTAACAGATGCTGTTTCATCGTGGATAGATATGGAGCTTTTTCATTTGAAGCTAAATTGCTTATAGTATTTAGCTCCATATCTGCAGTTGATACCAAAAATAAAATAAGATTAGCTTCTATGGACAAGTAAGTTTCAAACTTTTAGTGAAACAAGCTGAGTGCAGTGTAAACCTTGTCCTTCGAACCACACAGTACGATCAGATGCAAGTCCTGGATGTAATTCCTGATTCTGCAGACGTTCAAAACAAAAAGAAATACGTCAGATACTCGATGAATACATAGCCTATCAACTAGAAAAGAAGCATAGAAAATAGTCAGCAGTAGAACTGAGCAAGAGAAATGCAGAAATTGAGACAATACACTTAAATATTGTGTATACCTGGCTTTTTACCATGGACTCTTGTAGACTGGCAAAATCTTGCATAGTAAAAGCGCTGCTTTGGAGCATTTCGTCCAGCACTTCATTCTTACTGTTTGGCTGCATCGGTAAACCTTCAGTTCCAGAACCACAATTTCCCAGAATCTCTTCCCAGCTTTGGGAATCAATGGATTTTTTGTTCCTTAACCCATTTGCTACTCCAGGACCGTTGATAGTTTTGCTTCTGTCTACCATAATTGAAGAATCTATTACGGGGATTGTACGAAGCTCTTTCCGATAACTATCCCTGGCTGCTATAAAAGCAAATACCATATGCTTTGTAAGAATCAGATGGTAATTACTGGAACTGATGCTTCCAGTGTACATAAAAAGAAGAAGATAACACCAGGTCACCAAGAACTTACGCGTCAAAGTCATTTGATAGTAAGGATCAAAACCAGTAGTTGCAGGCTGCTGAAATTCTTGATGTGAGTAAACTATGGAGTTCGCTTGCTGATTGTATGCTGCAAAATAAATGTATGTGATATGCATAAGATAAGAGACAATAAAACCAAGCCATTTACAATGTGCAGATGCAACATCATGTATGAAAGAAGAAGCACCTGATTCAACATCTTCAAGTTCTGGAGTGTGAACACCATTGACACTTGCTGAGTCAGTAGCATGTGAATGATTGCTGTGATCATATTGATTAATGCTGTAAGAAGCATAACCATCACGCTCACTGGTCAAGACTTCCCCAGTTTCTTGAGGAGACCGAACAGCATCTTCAGTCCTTTGCATCCGATTATAAGAAGTAGAAACTCTACTACCCTGATTCATTTACACATTTCACTCTCAAAGCATCAATTTGCGTTAAAAGAAAATAAGGGGGAGAGTAATTAACAAATAACAGGATGGGGTCATACCTTAACTTCGAGATAATGGACAAAAACTATGTTGGAAAGCTCCCTGCATTTGTAACCAACAAACAAACAACAAGAGACTTAGCAAAGGTGCTGTGTTCTCGTCAACTTCGAAGAAATATCAGCCTTTTGATAATGTAATTCATGTTAGAATTAACAAATAAGAGGGGAGCTAGAGGGAATCTATCATAATGATTAAGTTCACAAGCAAATGTTGTTATAATAGGCTTACTCCTGAAGCATCCAATAACTGCGTCTTTGAAAGTTCTCATTATCTTGTCCATGTGCATAGTAACAATGTAGAACATCAACGCTTCCCGCCTGCACTCATGATCAAAGAATCGCAAGATAGACAAATAAGGTTTATTTACCAAAAAAAACGCTTCTCTTTCGACCAAACTTCTCAAAGAAGCAAGAAATATGTTTTATTTACTACCTTCAGCCTCTCATGAGCTTCTTTCACAGTCTTTCCATCTCTTTTCTTCCTCCAATTGTGACCATCCTTCCTGAAGTATCTCAGCACCTTTCGATCAAACAGAAAAACAGATCCACCTGAAACAAAACAAGAATTCAACATAAACCTCACTCTTACAACTCTCGAGTATCATAAGGATTCTACAGTGAAACTTACTTGATGGTGTAGTAGGTGGCTCGGTAGAAATCTGAAATCTTTGGTAATTCTGTAAAATTTCACAGATTTCAGGAGGACGAAGCCATCGGTTTCTCGCTTCTGAAAGTATTTGTTCAACATCTGTAGGAAAAAAAAGGTACAATTAAGCTATCATCCTTGAACACTTTTATTCATGAAAAAAAAGCTTCAAGACACTCTACGGTACGTTCGATTAGTAGCTGCAGATCTAGTAGAGCAAAAAAGTCAACTTCCTATCAAGAAGAAGCTAATATTAAAGTATAACCAACACCAAGATTAGCTGCTAAAAACCTCCAGTGACACACACATGGCTACCATAAATTGTACATAGAAATAAGAGTCATTAAGAAGTAAACCACTTAATGATACTCAAGACTAAAACAAGATTTAGATTAAATTCATTTTCAACTTGGATAAGTATTATAAGCAGACTAAGTAAGTGATGAACTTAGTTACCAAATCAAGAAAAGAAAAAATAAACTTTACAAAAAGAATATTCAGATAAAAAAAAAAATATGATAACAGAAGAACAAATCATCACTCACACCAATTAATGGATGATAAAAAACAAAAACTTTTGATAAAGATTCCATACATAAAAACTGAAACTTCCGTGACTACGTTTGATACCAATATTCACACGAAATAGATCGAAAAGTATTTACTCGGATAATGATTTGACCCATCAAAAAAATCCCAAATATATAAAAAAATCACACTTCACCTAATTCATGATTGGGGCTAAATCGTCTTGCTTCCGCCATAGATTTCTTTTCGAGATCTCAGAACTCCAAAGCAGACATGAACTCCGACAAGAACACAAGTTCAACAAAACAAAAGGTGAAACCTTTAAAGTAAAGTTGAAAGCTTTCTCCTTTCTTCTTTCTTCTATCTTCTTCTTCTGTCTTCTTCGTATGGTACAGAAACAGAGGAATCAAAGAGATTGAAGTAAAGAAGGAAGCATCTGAGTAGTGAGATTGAGAGAATCCGTACGGTGAGGAAATGGCCGTCGTAGTTGATTTTTATTATTTTCAAGTCAAAATTCTTCTGACGCAAGTTCCGGGACTCTGCCTTTTTCTTATCAGTTTATCATTTTTTAATCCGAATCCTTTTTTTCTTTCTATTCTCTGTATTAAATTATCAATTGGGTTGTTTTATCACGTGTTGACATTATATTTTGGTTTATAATTCCTTGTATTAAAGCTGTTAATCAACTTTATAAACTTTATATGATGCCAAAAAAAAGTTAAAATTTCCCCAAGCTGTGGATGGACATTTGGTTATTTTAAACGGTTTTAGGATTTCTTTTTATTTCTAGAAAATAAAATTGAGTTTTCGGATTGTAGCAAATATATTTCATTCGATATTAAAATAAATAATTTTAATTGATATTGGAAATATTTTTATATAATGTAATTAATAATATTAGTTTTTAATGAAATATGGGTTAATTTTGTTTGGGATGGGGTAGTTCGGTTTCTAAATTTATATTCCATTCAGATTACTTTATAATTCGGTTTGGGTTCGGATTCGGAAATTTCAGTTTGGTTTGAGAATTTTTTTCACTCCTGGGTATTTAATTTGAATAAACCATGAAAAACAGATAAGAGAATTTTCTTAAAATACTACATTTTAAAAGAAAATAATTCAAAAATGTACCACCATTAGTATAATGTTCCAAAAATATCTTCAAAAGTGGTTTTCCAAAAATATCAAAAACGCTATAAAGATTTTCAAAAGTTATAACTTTTGGGTTTGAGTTAACTATTATAAATGTATGGTTTAGATTTTAGGGTTTCGGTTTAGTTTTGAAAGTTAAAGTTTAACTTTTATCGTGATAGAAAAATAAATAAATTTTTGTTTTGTAATATTTTTGAACATCTAAAATTTTAAATGCTATTTTTGGAACATGGTGATATTTTTTAAAACAACTTCGAAATATGGTGCATTTTTAATATTACCCAACTAATAATTCATATTCAAACTATACGCGTTATCATAACAGTCTAAATTTTAACTGGTCGTTTAAACATATCCAAATTCACATATTTCTAAAATTCAATCTGAAATATGAAAATACAATCTTAATCAATCCAATGCGATATAAAATTAGTGTAGCCATTAAACAGAGTTGTGTTAACAGTTGAATCATCACTAGCTTAGTCATCGATTTATTAAAGGAATATTTGCCAAATTGCCATGCTTTGAAAATCATTTTGTCCCAATGCCCATTCTACCATATTTTAAGTCTCATTAACCTCCCTTTTAGTTGAAACTCTAATTTACCCTTTGACTTTAATTAAAAATTGTTTTCGAAATTGTTTTTCAAATTCATTAAATAATAGAAAATAACTTATTTACAAAAAATAAAAATAGATATGGGTTATATAATATGTTGAATATTGTTTTGTAGAATATAGTAAATAAGGAAATATAATATATATTTTTTTGGTTGAAAAAAACGTAATATAAATATTTTAATTAATATATATATATATCTATGTACCCTTTAAATTTAATTAAAAATAATTTTTCAATTTGTTTTCCAAATTCATTAAATAATAGAAAATAATTTCTTTATAAAAAATAAAATTAGACATGGGTTATAGAATATATTGAATATTTATTTGTAAAATATAGTAAATAAAGAAATGTAATATATATTTTTTTTTTTTGAGAAAAAACGTAATAGATTTATTTTTATTTTTAATTAATAATAAAAATTTGGTAAAATATTCTTTTTTTAAATAAGGAAACGTTATAATTATATTTTGTCTAAATAAGGAAAGAAAATATTAAGATCCTAGATTTAGGGAATTTAATAACTAATCTAGTAGAAATCACATTCTACCATACTCGGTAGATGATTGATGATGTGATAGAATTTAAATTCTAACGTGGGTAGATTATAATGAAAACAGTAGAATGCGTAATCTTCCATCGTAGAAATTAGTACACATCGTGGAATACACATTCACCACGTCGTAGAACATATAACAACTCGCAGAACACATAACCTACGCTTGGTAGATATAAGTGTAGTTAGAAAAACCAAAAGTCAACAGTTTCGTAGAGGTAGAACGTGGATTCTAGAACCGTAGAAGCAGATTATAAAATTACTTTTGAATATAATTTTTAACTTATACAAATATTTAAATATATAGAAATGACTATTGTTTAGGTGTTCGTAATTTTAAGATTTTTAAAAAAAATTAAAACCTTTGATTTTTTTTTTTTTTGTTAAGGGTACTTTAGACCAAAATTGGTCAAAAAATAAATGGGCATGGGGACAAACACATTTTCAATGTGGGGCGATTTGCCAATTCGCCTTTTATTAAAACTACATCGATTATTTTTTTATGATTTGATGTGATCCAAAACGATATTGTTTGCTTAAAGAAACAAATTCTTCACTGAGGCTTCTTTACCATGAACATATTAACTTTTTAACTAGCAAGAATTTTGATGATTTGAGTAGTTTCGATCGGTCTATATTGACTTAATCAAATTTCGAGTATTTTGACAATTGGTTAAATGATTTGACAGTTAATTTGACTTGTGTAAGTTTGGATTAGAGTCCATTTGAATTTGGATCCCCTTGATTTAACCTTACATAAATTTCAACTATTGACTAGCTCAGCCAATCCTTTACAGCAAAATTCTTATTAATCATGGAAACCAACCTGTAATTTAAATCCAAACAATGAATGTCAGAAGTACGATTAGGATTATTGAGCCAAATGTATGAGATGGAACTCAACATGGTTTAAGATTGGTTGAAATTGTGTTTTTGACAAATTCTAACCAAAATTTTCAATGGTTTTTCGAGTTTTTTCTTTGTCTTCGGAGCATTATCAAGTTGAAACATGTTTGGATGGAATCCACAGTATAAAGAGCAATAAATGGTTGTAAACGGATATGTGAAGATGCATGATAGTGCAGGAAGGTCAGAAGTTTGGAATTTGTTTGAAGAACTTTCCACCAATAGATCTATCTGAAATTTTGATGAGATAGAACATCGAGTTAGCTTTCATTTGCAAATCATTTAAAGTCATTCCAACTGTGAGATTGAAAGTTATGTGAGTTTTGGTGAAGACATTTCATATTGATGAGCAAAAGAAACATGTGCACGAAAACATGTCTCAATCCACACATAGATCGATCCATCCATCTGCCTGAAAATTTCCTAGAATTTTTCAAGCCGATGTGTGTGTGGATGAATGATGAGATATTTTCTGTTTCACTAACTTAGCTAGCAAGAAAATGCATCAAATAAAAACCTAACAAGCTAATCAACCTAATTCATAATTCAGTTGTAGCAAGCATAAGGGTCGAACACGAGGAAGACTAGGACTTAGAGTACTAAGCCTTTTATGGTTTATAGTTTAAACAAAGAGAGCTTAGTAGTGTACTACTCAGGCTTCCCGAAAATGAGATCCTCTTTATTGAGTAGATAAGAGAGTATTTATAAAGTTTTCTCTTTCTGTTTTTAGATATTCAATCTCTGAATCAGACTTAGATGTGTTTTAATCGCTATTCAAAGTTGGACCATTTTTTTTTACTCTAACACGCATCAGGTGAAAGACTTTTTACCCTTTGACTGGAATTTCAAGTAAGAGATAAAAAAACATATTTTAGGTGCGTTGAAAGAGGACACTCCTTACCATACCCGAATTTTAGATAAGAGAACTCATAATACCTATACCTTTCGTAGTACAATTCCCCCGCTATGGATTTCATACCTCCCATGAGTTCTTTTTTCTCCAGATAACGAGTTTTGCTGTCGGGGTAGTTGGACCCAGGTTTATTATTCCTATAAAGTTAGACCATTATAGGATAAGGTCCAAGTCCGCTTGGGAGTCATCGCTGAGCGATAAGATTCACCTGAAATGTTAGAAACCCTACCATACTAGATGATTAAAGATAGATAATTCGTCTAACTTAAAAATTAAAATTATTTTATCCCAACAAACATAAAAAGTTATTATTTAACAAGTATTTCAAAATGGATCATTGTTCTTCATTCGACCATCTATAACAGTTATCTCAATTTTACTAAGGTGTTTCACTAATTCTCTTTAGCAATCACCTCCCCTTAATCTCTTTCAGATTCTAAGAATTTTTTTCATTATAAAGATAGTTGGAAATACAATTTGATTAAGGTATTTTTTTGTACGGATAAGAATATGAGTCATCCCAACTATTATTTGGCTGGCTAATTTTGTTTTTCAAATATATTACCAAACATTATGCAAGATTACTTGTGACTACCCTATATTTATCCAAAATACATGAATCCAAGTTCGATCTTTATCCAATTTAGTGAGTGTTCATATTAATTTTAAATGTCTGAATTACTTTTACGATATCCAATACTTATATTATCCTATACGTTTCTATAAAGGTACACTACAGGTAAGTTTTAGCTTTCCTAACAATATATACTTAATCCGTATCCGCTATTATTTGACTATATGCCCGAATGAATTTTTAGTCTACTTATAGATGAACTTCTTAAATTTTATTGTCATGGAGAAAATCAGGGTACTCTGAATTATAGTTGTAAAAATTATTCTATGTATATGAAAAAAACTTTGTAAAACATAACAAAGGAATTTCTAGGAACAAAAAAAAAAGAAGTTTATGCGTTTGATTAGTTTTTTCCTATATGAAAATCTGATATACATGTCAAGAAGAGTAAAAACTGAACCAATTTGTATGATAGTAATACATATGATACGAGGTGCTTCAACTTTTAACAGTTATTGGAAATAATTTTAATTACGAGGATGTTGATACATGAAATTCAATTTTCTCATTTTTTCTTTCTTTTTCCTTCTTCTTCTGTTGAGGATGTTTATTTTTTTCTTCATCAATCTTCAGTTGTCTTTCTCTACATTCATCCGTACAAAAGGGTGTATCCCTGCATTTTTATGATACAAATAACACAATTTTTTAATTAAACTAAAATAAAACAACTAATTCAAAAAATTCAAAGAAAATGAAAAAGATACGCACTTATACATGTAGATACCATCAACTTTTGGATTTAATTTTCTTTTGCAGAAGCCACATTTATTTGTGAAGAAGCTAATCTTTCGTGGATCTGATGGATTACCCCAAAAAAATTTACCCAAGATTTTATCACCCATAGATTATCTGTGAAGTTTTTTCAACTCAAGTTAGATAGGAAGAAAGATGTTTCAGTCATGAGATTGTGTGTGTGTGTGTATATATATACAGCATAGAACAAAGCTTATGAAATGTATCATTCTCAAACTTATCCAATGAATAAATGTTATGTTATTCATTTGCAATTTTTTTCCTTAAAATTAAATTGATCTAAGTGAATTAAATATTTTTTTACAAACAAAAATTAGAATAAAAATTAGTTATTCTTGTAACTATTAAAGAATTTTATTAGTGTGAAATTTCAAAAATCTATCTTATTAACAATACCATATCCTTGTATCATTAGATTTTTTTTACATAAAATGATTTTTTTATGGGTAAATTAGCTAGATAACAAAGAATTTATCTATATTTAAGGGAATGACAAAAAGTATGGGGAATCCTTTGAAAAACAGTAGGGTGGTTTCTTCTTCCTTTTGTTAGTTAGCTAATGTAGCTATAATTCTTTGATAGTGAATGCAAATTCTCTTTTTTTATTAGTTTCTTGTTTGATAAAAATAATGTTAGTTAATAAATAAAATTTAAAATAATACATCAACTATAATTTTCATCATCAAACATAAATTTATAAACTCTAACCTTTATTTTAGAGTAAAATCTAGTCCATTCCATCTCTATTTTTCAATCTAAAAAAATAACTATATAATAAAGATGAGGTTCTCTCTAATGTATTTATTCATTTGACTCTAAAAATAAATATTTCAAAGTATATTTTATTTATTTTGTTACAAAATATCGTTTATTTATAAAATTTACAACACATCTCATTTTAACGTATTCTTGCAGAAAGACTTCAACAAATTATAATATTTTTAAAATTAAATATATCACTTTATAAATAACATCACTTTACAACATTTAAAAAGGAAAAGTGGTCATTTAATATCGAACTGTCCATTTATGCCAAAACAAATACAGTAGAATCATATATATAATTAGGGAGTCCTCTCTTCATCTAAGGTGTCCACATAGGCAAATCATTTTTAACAATTAATTTTAAATTTAAGTGTCATTTAATTCATGTTTATGTATATATATTCTTACTTATAGGTAAAAAAAATCTAATTAAATATAAAATACGAAAATAAGTCAATAAATAGCTAAAAGTAGTACATGTAAAATTAATTTGAGTATTTTATTGTTGTACATATAATTTCAAAAATAAATGGATTTTATAATCACAATATTCAGTTTCAAAAATTGGCAATATGTACATTAAATATACATATTAGAACAAATGAATAAAAATATAAACAACATCAAAGAATCAAATAAAACAAATCTAAATAATTTGAATGTCAAACGATTGTTAAGATGTTGTTGATCTAAAAAAAAACAATATATATTGTTTCACTACAAGGATATTGAACCATCTCACTAAAGATGATGTCGTTTATGTATATTTATTGTTACTAATAACTACTACACTTTAATTAAATTAAAAAAACGAAAATCAGTAAATATATGTAGAGTTTAAACAAGTAAGTAAAATAAATATAATGTTAAATTCTAAACAACGGGTTGCAAACACCTGTTCTTTCTTAAAAGTTTGTATATATATAATCATTTTAAAAAATTGGAAATATGTAAAATAAATATACATATAAAAACAAATGGATAAAATTATAAACGACATCAAAGAATCAAAGAAAAAAAACCTAAATAATTTCAGTGTCAAACAATTGTTAAGGAGTTGTCAATCTACAAAAAGAATATATACTATTTCACTAAAAAGCTATTGAACCATCTTAGTAAAGATGAGATAATAGGATGAAAATTTGGAATATACAATTTTTTCATTATGTTATATTTGAATTTTATGAAAGGATGAAAGACAAAATTGAAAGTGTTATAATACCATTATTTGAAAGATAAGAGGTATACACTGTAAATGGTAAAATCAAAATTTTGTCGTTAAGTTAATAAAATTATAAAACTCATGTATCACGCAAACGATGTTTTAGGATTATTTGAGTATTTTATTTTCTAAACTAAAAAATACAATAATGAATATTTATCATTTATAATAAAATTCATTAGAAAATAATCAAAACATTATGAGTTTACATGTAAGAGCAATGAGTAAAAATGTAAATAAACGACATGAGATATAATCAAACAAAAATAGATTAAATGATTCAATTATTAAGGCATCATAATTGAGCTTCCACCGATTGTTATGAGGTTGAAGTGTCATTTAATTCATGTTTATGTATATATATTCTTACTTATAGGTAAAAAAAATCTAATTAAATATAAAATACGAAAATAAGTCAATAAATAGCTAAAAGTAGTACATGTAAAATTAATTTGAGTATTTTATTGTTGTAAATATAATTTCAAAAATAAATGGATTTTATAATAACAATATTCAGTTTCAAAAATTGGAAATATGTACATTAATTATACATATTAGAACAAATGAATAAAAATATAAACAACATCAAAGAATCAAATAAAACAAATCTAAATAATTTGAATGTCAAACGATTGTTAAGATGTTGTTGATCTAAAGAGAAATAATATATATTGTTTCACTACAAGGATATTGAACCATCTCATTAAAGATGATGTCGTTTATGTATATTTATTGTTACTAATAACTACTACACTTTAATTAAATTAAAAAAACGAAAAATCAGTAAATATATGTAGAGTTTAAACAAGTAAGTAAAAAATGGGTTAAACAAGTAAAATAAATATAATGTTAAATTCTAAACAACGGGTTGCAAACATCTGTTCTTGCTTAAAAGTTTTTATATATATAATCAGTTTAAAAAATTGGAAATATGTAAAATAAATATACATATAAAAATAAATGGATAAAATTATAAACGACATCAAAGAATCAAAGAAAAAAAACCTAAATAATTTCAGTGTCAAACAATTGTTAAGGAGTTGTCAATCTACAAAAAAAAAATATACTATTTCACTAAAAAGCTATTGAACCATCTTAATAAAGATGAGATAATAGGATGAAAATTTGGAATATACAATTTTTTCATTATGTTATATTTGAATTTTATGAAAGGATGAAATACAAAATTGAAAGTGTTATAATACCATTATTTGAAAGATAAGAGGTATACACTGTAAATGGTAAAATCAAAATTTTGTCGTTAAGTTAATAAAATTATAAAACTCATGTATCACGCAAACGATGTTTTAGGATTATTTGAGTATTTTATTTTCTAAACTAAAAAATACAATAATGAATATATATCATTTATATTAAAATTCATAAGAAAATAATCAAAACATTATGAGTTTACATATAAGAACAATGAATAAAAATGTAAATAAACGACATGAGATATAATCAAACAAAAATAGATTAAATGATTCAATTATTAAGGCATCATAATTGAGCTTCCACCGATTGCTATGAGATTGAAGTGTCATTTAATTCATGTTTATGAATATATATTCTTACTTATAGGTAAAAAAATCTAATTAAATATAAAATACGAAAATATGTCAATAAATAGCTAAAAGTAGTACATGTAAAATTAATTTGAGTATTTTATTGTTGTAAATATAATTTCAAAAATAAATGGATTTTATAATAACAATATTCAGTTTCAAAAGTTGGAAATATGTACATTAAATATACATATTAGAACAAATGAATAAAAATATAAACAACATCAAAGAATCAAATAAAACAAATCTAAATAATTTTGAATGTCAAACGATTGTTAAGATGTTGTTGATCTAAAGAGAAATAATATATATTGTTTCACTACAAGGATATTGAACCATCTCAATAAAGATGATGTCGTTTATGTATATTTATTGTTACTAATAACTACTACACTTTAATTAAATTAAAAAAACGAAAATCAGTAAATATATGTAGAGTTTAAACAAGTTAGTAAAAAATGGGTTAAACAAGTAAAATAAATATAATGTTAAATTCTAAACAACGGGTTGCAAACACCTGTTCTTGCTTAAAAGTTTTTATATATATAATCAGTTTAAAAAATTGGAAATATGTAAAATAAATATACATATAAAAACAAATGGAGAAAATTATAAACGACATCAAAGAATCAAAGAAAAAAAACCTAAATAATTTCATTGTCAAACAATTGTTAAGGAGTTGTCAATCTACAAAAAGAATATATACTATTTCACTAAAAAGCTATTGAACCATCTTAGTAAAGATGAGATAATAGGATGAAAATTTGGAATATACAATTTTTTCATTATGTTATATTTGAATTTTATGGAAGGATGAAAGACAAAATTGAAAGTGTTATAATACCATTATTTGAAAGATAAGAGGTATACATTATAAATGGTAAAATCAAAATTTTGTCGTTAAGTTAATAAAATTATAAAACTCATGTATCACGCAAACGATGTTTTAGGATTATTTGAGTATTTTATTTTCTAAACTAAAAAATACAATAATAAATATATATCATTTATATTAAAATTCATAAGAAAATAATCAAAACATTATGAGTTTACATATAAGAGCAATGAATAAAAATGTAAATAAACGACATGAGATATAATCAAACAAAAATAGATTAAATGATTCAATTATTAAGGCATCATAATTGAGCTTCCACCGATTGCTATGAGGTTGAAGTGTCATTTAATTCATGTTTATGTATATATATTCTTATTTATAGGTAAAAAAAATCTAATTAAATATAAATTACGAAAATATGTCAATAAATAGCTAAAAGTAGTACATGTAAAATTAATTTGAGTATTTTATTGTTGTAAATATAATTTCAAAAATAAATGGATTTTATAATAACAATATTCAGTTTCAAAAGTTGGAAATATGTACATTAAATATACATATTAGAACAAATGAATAAAAATATAAACAACATCAAAGAATCAAATAAAACAAATCTAAATAATTTGAATGTCAAACGATTGTTAAGATGTTGTTGATCTAAAGAGAAAAAATATATATTGTTTCACTACAAGGATATTGAACCATCTCACTAAAGATGATGTCGTTTATGTATATTTATTGTTACTAATAACTACTACACTTTAATTAAATTAAAAAAACGAAAATCAGTAAATATATGTAGAGTTTAAACAAGTTAGTAAAAAATGGGTTAAACAAGTAAAATCATATATATAATTAGGGAGTCCTCTCTCCATCTAAGGTGTCCACATAGGCAAAAAAATTATTTAAGAATTAATTTTAGTTTTAAGTTCATTTAGTTCATGTTTATGTATATTTATTGTTACTTATAGCTACTAATTTTGTAATTAAATTAAAAAACGAAAATAAGTCAACAAATTACTAACATTAGAAATTAATATTTGAGTATTTATTATAAATTTATGATAAAGATAAAAGTTTATATATTCAATTTGAAGAATTGGAAATATGTAAAATGAATATACATATAAGAAAAAGTGAATAAAAGTATTATTGACATAAAAAAATCAAAGAAAAAGACTCTTGAGTGTTAGAAAATTGTTAACAGGCTATTGGTTTTTTTTTTGTCATGAACGCACTTACACCTATTCGTTAAACAAATACATGAGTATATTTGAACTAATGAGAGATAAACGTGTTAATATAAGAGGTTGTTGATCTAAAGATAAAGAATATATATTATTTCACTAAAAGGACACTGAACCATCTAATTAAAGATGAGATAATAAGATGAAAATTTAGGATATAAGATTTATTTAAAATGTTATATAATTTTATGGAAGTATGAAAGAAAAATATGAAAGTGTTATAATACTATTATTTAAATATATAAAGTATAAATTGGTGTAAGACAAAAAAAATCACGCATTGCTTGAGTTATGTTCTACTAAAAATAATTAAACAAAGTAACATAAAATTGTAAATAGTTAAATCAAATTTTTGTCGTTAAGATTAATAAATACATCATACAAACCATATTTAAGGATTATTTGAGTATTTATTTTCGAATTAAAAATTACAATAACGAAATACTTTTATTTATTAGAAAATAATAAAAATATTTCGAATTTATATATAAGAGCGCTGAATAAAAATGTTAATAAAAAATAATCAAAGAAAAATAGATTCAATGATGTTAATTATTGAAGTATCGTAATTGAGTTTTAGCAGATTGTTAAGAGACTGAAGGTTTAAAAAAAAGAGGATGTATGATTTCAGTAAAGAATATTGAAAGATTTCACTAAAATAAGAAAATAAGGTGAAACTATAGAATATAATATTTTATTCAAAATGTTATTTTCAGGTTTTGGAAGTAGAAAATAAAATAATTGAAAATGTTATCGTAATTTAAAATAAATAAAAAATCTTAAATTTGATGTATATAAAGTATCAAATTAATGGTCATATTATTCATAAATTGTACATCAAAATATATCGAAAATAATTTGTGATCTTTATGTAAAAATGTATGTAGTTCTAAAAAAGGCATTCCCCGGCGAGCTTCTGCAATTCAATATTTGAATCAATGATTTTAAAAATCTAGAGAAACAAAAACTATTTTCGAAATGTTTAAAAAAACGTAAAAAAAAAATTATGTATAAATTAAGTTTCTATAATTATATAAGTGTTTTGTGAAAAAAATGATAAAAGTAAATATATTGGTTATGTTTAGAATTTGTTTGAAGATTGGATGAATTTATTATGCAATAATAGACAAAAAAATAAGTTCTCAAAAACTAAACAATTATTTATTTAAAATCAAATACCAAATCGAAAGAATTTTAAAAAAAATTAAAAACAAATTAATAATTGAAAATATGATATTATAATGTGTAAATAAATGTAAAATATATATATTAACATAAAATACTTACGAATTCATGTTATACATGATATTGATAAAAAACATAGAAAAATAACACAAAAATATCAAAAGAAGCCAAACTCGCGCAACGCGCGAGTCCAACCCTAGTTCTATAAATTAATGAGTTACAAAATAAACAAATTTATGTTGACACGACAAAATTAGGTATAAAATTAATCAATTTTAGCAGCCATTTAAAAATGTTAACCATTGTTTACTGTAGTCGTTAAGTGTTAGGACAACATTTTAAATTAGAAAAAAATATCAAAATTTATTTTAATACCGAACCCTCCATTTTGCGTCAAAACAAATATCAACTTCTTAACGAGTGATAAAATACAGAACATTATGTTGACTCGGCAAAATTCGATATAAAATTAATCATTCACTAAAATTTGTTGTTTTTTAATAAACAATTTTTGAACGTCTATTTTATTATACTTGATAAGTAATTACAAACTCATGAGAGCCACTGTTGTATAGAAAATGGAGGTACATTATAAATACAACGTGAATATAATTGAGATTTGCCAATATGGGCAAGTTTGTCGATTATGGCGTTTGAACATCGTCCAATATGGACTATATGAACACCTGCAAAACGATTAATCTAAAAAATGATGTCATTTATTAAATTATCTAATGCTATGTCCTTTATTCTGCCATGTATGAGATCTACAATAACTTTCGAATCGCCCTCAAATATCATTTGACGATATCCTCTATGTAATAAAGATTTTTAAAGATGCAGTTTTTGCTTGAAAATGTGGTATATTTATTACATAGAAATATTAAAAGCATAAAGTTTATGAAATTATCAAGATAATATTTGTATAGTGATAATTGATAAATATGTGTAATATTATTATCCTAACTATTTATATCAACACAATATTAATGTTTTAATATATGTGAAAACTTTAAAGCATCAAACAATAAAAAATGAATGGAGTATATAACACTAGTCAATACACAACATACACAAAATATATTCCTGCACATAGTGCAAGTAAAAAATGTTCATGAACAATAGTCATATATATATGTAGTCCCACTAATGACGATTCATACAAATTTTAATACTTCAAACTAATCGATTTCTACTTACAGGGTGTGATTGGTAAGATGAGTTACCATGAGTTAAGATTGAGATATGGGTGTTACCATGAGTTAAGATTGAGATATGGGTGTAACTCATAATTAAGTCAAAAATGTTACCAATCATGAATTAAAATAGAATTTTGATTTTGAGTTTGAGTTATAGTGTGTTATTGTTGATTTACAAATTTGAGTTATACCCTTTGTAAAATTGGTAACTCAACAATTAACTCAACATCATGGGAATTCTCACGTATTAGAGATGAGTTACTATTTTTCAAAAAAACAAAATCCAACTTTCTAACCAACGTTAGTTTTGGTTTTTGGGTGGGTGTGTATCTTATTACTACAAACTTTTTAAAATAATCCAGCGACTTTTATTCAACCAAATATTTTTGTAAATTTTATAAGTTCTATGTGAATGATTCAAACAAAGTTACTCTTTAGTCCTTTATAAACAAAATCATTTATTTTCTAATTTATTATATTTAAGTTATTTTTATTTCATTTAGATCTATTTATTACTATTCAATTTGTAATAGAAAAACATACAAAAGCTTATTATTACTAGCTCTAAATATAATTTGATTTTTATAACACATATTGCAATTCATATGTAAGTTGCTTTCCTCCAACTTGGATTCCCAACCCGGAAGAATTTTTTTGATTAATAGTTAGGTTGACAAAAAAAAAATCACATACTGCAACTTATACATCAAAATGTTACCAGTCAGTTGTATCAATAAGAATGTTAACTAATTTTTTACAGCAAACTCACCACATAAATCTGCATTTTCTACCACATTTTTTTACTGCAAGTTACATCAAATTACAACACTTACTGCAACTCAACTTTGATACCACATGTTACAAGTCGGAGCCACAATGTCGGTTCTAAGGTTTGAGAGACCGGAAGTGAAAGGAAACAAGGCTGAATTTCACATTTATTATAAATAAACCATTCTTCGTACCGCAACTTCAAACATGGTCTATCGGGCATCACCGATGCGTAGTGCCGATAACAGCTCCTCGGCTTCCTTCTTCACGCACTTTAGCTCCTTCTGCACCCAGAACTCATTCATCTGCAACCTTCAAGCTCTCCGTAGCTAGATAGCACCAAATATGCACTGATTCCACCTAAAACAGGGTAAAAAGAGAGAAAAAATTGTACAAATCCAATCTTAAGACCCTAAGATGCAATTCTAAGTTAAAAGAGTTCTAAATGATGCAGGATGATGCAGAATAACGGAGAAAATGATGCAAATACATAGCTAATATATGAATATATTAGTTGCTCAGTCTGATATCACCATATGGTAATGGGAAATTTTTGGACATGATTGAGGTATTTGAAGATTTTGATCCAATGATGAAAGAACATATTCGACGAATTGCTAAACATGAAACCCATTACCATTATTTAAGTCACATAATTCAGAACGAGTTGATAGAGATACTTGGGAATGAGATCAAACAAATGATTTTAAAGAATATCAAATATGCAAAGTATTTTTGAGTTATTTTTGATACCACTCCTGATATCAGTCATCAAGAACAAATGTCTCTAGTTATCCGATGTGTGTATATTTATGAGACTTCACTAAAGATTAGGGAATTTTTTTTGACGTTCTTGGAAGTCAAAGACAAAACCGGAGAAGGGCTTTTTGGTACCCTTCAAGACGTGTTGATTGATGTTGGATTTAGTATAGATGACATTAGAGGGCAAGGTTATGATAATGGGTCAAACATGAAGGAGAAACATATATATGGGTACAAAAGAGATTGCTTAAAATTAACCCAAAGGGCGAGTTACACACCATGTGGTTGTCATAGTTTGAATCTTGTGATTTTCAAATATTGCATCCTCATCGGAACTTGCAGTATCGTTCTTTGGAATTGTTCATCGATTGTTTGTTTGCTTCCTCTACAAATAATTGTGAAGTGTTCAGGGATATTGTGAGTGGTATTACAGTCAAACCATTATCAAAATTTTGTTGAGATAGTCTCGTCAAAAGCGTTAAACCGTTACGATTTTAGGGTCCTCCGATACAAAATGCTATGTTTCATTTGGCAGAAAACAGTGAGAATACGAAAACAAAAAAAGTGATGTTGAGGCTCTTGCAATGAACGAAATCCATGGAATTGGGAGTTTTGAGTTTTTTTTTTATGAATGATAATTTGGTATGAACTTTTGTTTGTGGTGAACAAAGTAAGCAAGATTATGAGGTCAAAAGATATGCATATTGATATTGCTATAGTTCAACTGAAAGGACTTATTGTTTTTTTCAAAGAGTATAGAGAAGCAGGTTTTCAAGCAACAAAAGCAGAAGCTGAACGAATTGCTATTGACATGTAAATCGATATTGTATTCTTTGTGAAAACAAAATGTCTGAAGAAAAGAAAACGACATCATGATGAAGAGCCTAAAATAGATGGAGAAGATGTGACGTTAACACCGGAAGAAAATTATAGGATCAACTATTTCATAAAAATTGTGGATCAAGATTTGGTTTCTTTTGAGGCAAGATTCGACCAGCTCGAGAGTTATGAAAATACTTTCATATTTTTACTCGACTTAAAGAAGTTGAAGTTAGCAAACGATGATAAACTGATGGTTTTTTGTGCCAACCTTGAAAGCTTTCTCAAGCATAGTAATCATACTGATCTTGATGATAATGATTTGTTTTTGGAGCTAAAGCTTTTAAAAGAGAGTTTACCAAAAGAGATTGAGAAGGTTGTCGAGATATTGGATTATCTAAAAAAGATGCAAAGTTGTTATCCAAATACATGGAATGCATACCGCATAATGATGACGATTCCGATTTCAGTTGCCTCTGCAGAAAGAAGTTTTTCAAAGTTGAAGCTCGTAAAGTCTTATCTACAATCAACTATGTCACAAGAGAGACTAAATCGCTTGACGACGGTATCGATTGAAAGGAGTATGGCTAAAAAACTTGACTACACAAGTTTGATGAATGAATTTGCGAACAAAAATGCAAGGAGAATTATATTTCAAGAATACTGTATTTTTTTCTCAAGTTTTAAAAATATTTATACTTTCTGTTTAACGCACCATCGTTGGTTTTTTAATAATAAATTGTGAAAATCAAATCTTTTTTCTTTCGCTTCCGGTCTCTCAAACCTCGTGATCAGCATTGAGGCTACGGAAGAAGAAGATGCACTCGACGGCTTGATGGGAGGAAGAAGATGAAACACACGTCAATTTAGGTTTTCTTTTATTAAACACGTTTTAATGTCTTTTTAATTGTTTTCTGTTTGAGACAAGTGGAATAGTCTCGCTCTTAACTTAGTTACTTTGTTTAACATGAAAGAAAAGACTAATTTAAATATAGTCACTTTTGGAGGTTCGAATTGGAGATATCCCATTTGTTCTACAAAACATATACCACTATACTAAAACTACTTTAAAAAAATATATGGTCAAAAAAATTCTTATATTTTTAGGGTCTGAAGCTGTTACTTAGCTTCCTATGAGAGTCGGGTGTGTGCTTACTACTAGGGCTGGGACAGATCTGGATATCCAGACTTTTTCAGAGTATCCGGACTCTGAATATCCGACCAAAAATTAGGATATCCGGATCTGGATCCGAAAATAATAATAAAAATAATTAAAAAAAAGGTTTTAAAATTTAATAATGAAAATTTTGTATAATGTTTTAAGAAATAAATATTATATATATTACTAAAAGAACTAAAATCAAATGTTGTATACTCCCTCCGTTCCTAATTAATAGATGTTTAAGGTAATGCACGGTTATTAAGAAAACGCATTGATTTTTACGATTTACAGTTTTCAATAAAGTTTAACCAATAGTATTTCAGTATTTGTTTTGAAATTTGTAAAAGTGCATAGAAAACTGTAAAAACTCTATCTTTTTGGAACAAATTTTTTTTGTAAAAAAATCATCTTCTAGGAACAGAGGAAGTATATTAATATATAAATAACTTAATATAAGTAAAAATATATATTTTTAATATATTTAATTGGTCCGAATCCGGATCCGGATATCCGGACTTTAAAATTTTACTATCCGGATCCGGATCCTCTTTTCATGGATCCTAGATTTTATTATCTTTATCTGAATCGAGTCTCCCCGGATATCTTAATTCTCGGAGCGAATCCGAACGGATACCGGATAATAATTCCACCTTACTTACTATAAGTAAATGATATACAAGATTATTCAAGACACAATATATATATAAAAAAAAAACAGATAAAAATCTAGTTAGAATGTAAATTAGAGTAATACATACAAAAAAATAGGTCGGAGCAGGCCAAACCATATTTCAGGGATTTACTCTAATTGACCTGACCATTGTGACTTGTGATGAGTGGTATAAAAGAGAGAGAAAAAAAAGGAAGGGTAATTTGGGGATAAAGTGTGGAGGCGAATAACGAGGATTCGTCGTTATCAGAGTCGAACCACTGATGGGCCCCAATGCTCTTCTTCCGAGTAAGCTTCATCCCAACTCTGATTTTGTTTCTGCCATGGCCCCTGATTCCTTCCTACAGGTCAATCCCTTTTCGAATTTTGTTGAATTTCCTCAGTTTAATAATCTTTGAATCTTAATAGCAAATCTGGAGACTTCTTGTTTGTACTGTGGATTGGTGAATATTGACTTAATAGTCTAAGATAGTCACAGGGGAAGAAGCCATTCGTGAGTAACACAAGCTTCAAGGCAGCTAAGCTGAGCTTCAACGATGGTGAAAAACAGAATGTCATAGGTAATGTTAGTTTCCAAGGATGATACAGTTTCAAATTTATGTATTCTCTATTGGAAGAGAACAAGAGAAAAACAAACTCTCGACAACTTTACAATTAGACAATATGAACACTTATCTACAACATTAATAGACACAAGTGAAGAGTTGTGTCTCTTCAACATAATAAGTTTCTTTTTGCTACTTGTAACTCTTAAGTGAAACAACACTAAAACGTTATGATCAAACGTTCCGACCACTAACATATATGAAACTCAATTATCAACCAACATTCTCATCAGTTTTTTTAGTATACTGATTCTCAGTTACAGATGCTTTTCCTCTTCTTGTCAAGGAGGCTGACCGTGTTGCTGATATTTCTACATTGGTGAGTTCTTTTTTATCTGGTAGATAGAGAGAGCTCGTGTATCGGTTTAGTTTATGCCGAATGCTTGTGCTAAATTCTTCGTTTAGGACCAAGGCGTGTGCGCTATCTCGGTCCTACCTGATGAAGGAAACACCAACCTGAAATATACCTCGCAGTTTACTCTTTTGAGCTTTGTAAAGGCACTGCTTCCATCTAAAAATCAGATCTTCCTTGATACACAATTGAATTGTCAGAAAACTCAAAACTGCATCAATGTGTTACTGGGAGGTACAGATTCCTACCAATCATGCGTTGTTGATATAAACGTAGACAAAGGGATTGGCGAGACAGTGACACCCCATGATTGTATTGGTGTGAAATCTGAGAGTGTGGTAAGTTCCAGTAATTTAACCTTCTTGTCGGTTTATCTCCATGTTGGAAAGTCAGTCTCAAGTATTCTCTCATACAGCATACACAAAAGGTATTGCAGAGACAAGCAAGCTTGATTACAGGTACGATATATGGCATTCAACCCCTTTGTGGCATCTATGCGTAGTACTAAGAGCATCTGCTTGTGTTATCTGGTAAAGCCAGCTGAGTTATGTGCAGACAAGTCGGTCGCTGAGAGATACCACGATGCAGCAGCCAACAGATGGAGAAAGTACAAGCGTGCAGCTTCGTTTGATTCAAGGAAAATCGTCATCCTATTCTCCATCTTGTAAGACCCATGATTCTTGATTTAGGCATTCGGTCCAGCATTAAACACCAAAAAAATCTATACCAGAACTAAATTCTGTAGATAGTAGTGAGATCATGATATTATCGTATAGTTTTTTTTTTAATGAGTGTATTGTCTGAGAGATCTATCCTTTGCATGTCTTTTGGCATTTGACTCACAAGAAAAAACTTGAAATTTCCTAGGACTTAACAATATCTCTCTTTGGATTGCAGATCAAGTGTTGGGACAATGATATTGATTTACCTAACACTGAGAGTGAAGCAAAACAGTGCCGACATGTAACTGTAAACATCTCTTTTGGGCCTTGTCCCCGTTTTATTCGTCTTTATTCTTTAATTCTCGTTTGTTCAATGTTCCTTAGCTTCTTCTTTTCATAATCTGTGCATATAAGTACACTACAGTAGGCTCTTAATTTCATATTACCTCAAAATAATCCCTCGCAATGAAATTTTCAATTTCGAGATCTTTCCTCTACTGATGGTCCTTTGTGAATTTACTGAGTATCGCATCAAATTAAGAAAAGATACACTCACATGTAGAGAGTCTCAGTTACAACTCAGGATTAAGAGAGAAAATGTGTTGAAAGTGGCCACTAACATTTCACAGCTTTTTTACTTTTAGACAGATAATGGTATTGATGGAAGTACCAGTCTGTGATCTAAACCGAACGATCTATTAAGGTTCTTGTTCATTGGAAAGATTTGTCTCTTTACTCTCTTCTTATCATCAGCACGAACAACCTCCTCCTTGCTGGTCGCCTTGGGATGACTTGGTAGTCGGTTTCAGGTTTACATCAACCATATCATCAGTTTTCGTGTTAGAATATGATTCCATTCCCGGTAACGCCGCAGCGATTTTGCGAAACAAAGGCTTAATATTGAATCCTGCTTTCGCGCTCGTCTCAATGAACATAACTCCATATTCACGACCTTTGCTATCTCCTTCCTCAATCGAGACTTGTCTGAAAGACACACACAAGAAGAGAACATATATACAAAGCAATCTTATATTAGCCTTTAGCAGAAACAAAGAAGAAAAGAATGAGAATGTGTAATACCTTTTTTCGACAAGATCAGTCTTGTTTCCAACAAGAACAATGATAACATCACCGGCTCTTTCAGTGCGGACTTCTTCGATCCACTTGGAAGTGTTGAGAAATGATAGCCTATTAGCTACATCATAAACAACTACAGCAACAGAAGAATCTCTTATGTAACTTGGGATTAAACTCCTGAATCTTTCTTGTCCAGCAGTATCCCTGCCAATTACACGGAAAATGAAAATTCAGACTCATTGCAAAAATCCGAGATTACATTGTTTTTGGTTCATTTCTTACCATAGCTGCAGACGAACAGTTCGATCTTCTAGGTACATTGTTTTAGATAAGAAATCAATTCCAATAGTAGCCTGCAAAAGGATTAATAGACAAATCGTGAGATTAATGAGGCAAAATCTAAGCAGATCAATGGTGGGTGGAGTTTTTGATTAGTACCTGGTAGGTTGTGTCGAATTTATCATACATGAAACGTGTAATGATGCTGGTTTTTCCGACAGATTGATCTCCTAAGAAGACCAGTTTATATTTGGCTAATGGTGACACAGACGCCATTTCCTAATCAGATTTCAATCAAAGCTCTTTTTCTTCTTGCTTCTCGGAGATATTTGCAAAAGCATTCGATTCAGAGAGAGAGAGAAGCTGGTAAGAAAGATGGCGCCTATTTTTGGTAAGGGAAGAAACCGCCGTGCACGACGACTACTCAAAAGTCGATTTTACCCTTTCTCTAATTATATCCGTTGAAAAAAAAATACTGAAAATAGAAAAACAGAATCATCGATTTTACTATTACTGTTCTTTTACTTGATGTGATCAAATCAACCAAAGATGACTCCATGGCCCAATGGATAAGGCGCTGGTCTACGAAACCAGAGACTCTGGGTTCGATCCCCAGTGGAGTCGTTTCCTTTTTATCGTTGTAAATTCTTTCACGTACGAAAACGACATCATATTACACATTTAGAGTCTCTCCCCTTTTAGTTTGAAGAAAAAATGAGCAAGGTACACAGAGAAGAGAACAACATATGACTTCGTGTACCAGTTTTTATATTATGAATGAGAGAACATAAAACAAAGACCACACGAACACACACCAGTCTGGTAAGCAACTTTAAATACTAAAAAAACCTAAAACTTGATCAGATTTAAGAGTGCCTGAGATTTATGCGGAGTTAAAAAAAAGACTCATTTAGACCAATGAAATGCTGCTCTCACCACCGGGAGGTCTCCTCGCGCCACCATAGTAATCTCGATATTCCGATTTCCCATCTGCAAATATATTGTGTCCGCTCATTTCCCGCAATTTAGCTGAGCTATGCATCTTCTCTGAATAACCAGGAGGGATTTTATCACTTTTGAAGATACCATTGCTTGTGAGTTGTTGAACCCTCGGGTCATGTATCTTCTTTGTCGACTTCACAACATGTTCTTCACTAAACAGTCTGTTTCCGCTTTGCCCCTTTTGAAAAGAAAAATGAAATGGTTAGTTTTCTCGCTATCCCGATCCCCATATCATCCCAATGTAAAAGACACTACTACTAACATTGGAAGCTTTCACAGATGCACGCAAGTTCCTCGGTGCAGAATCCTCATTGTTCTTATTTCCTTTAATTTCTTGTTTTGTTGCAGATAAGAAGCGGCGAGGTTGGCTTTCAGGAGGAAGAGGAGATGCAAAGATATCATGACTACCAATTGCTTTAGTCTTGGTGTTCGATATCTGCTTCTTGCTCTTCAAATCTTCTTCGGTTTGTACAGGAGGAAGAGGAGATGCAAAGATGTCATGACCACTGATTGCTTTGGTCTTGGCATTCGATACCTGCTTCTTCTTGCTCTTCGAATCGTCTTCGGTTTGTACAGTCCTGCTCAACTCTTTTTGCTTTGCAGCTTCGGTCAAAGTGGTTAGTTTCTTAGGTGTCGTATGCATATTCTCTTCGCCGCTGAAAGATATCTGGTTATGCTGCAAAACCGAGTAACCATTACATATTTATCATCCACTGAATCTCTTTGAAAAAGAGTATAATGTATGAGATCAAGACAAAGTACCTGATCTTGATGGTAATGGTTTATTGTTTTGTGAATTGGTTCATCTCTACCATTATCTGAGAATAAGTCACTACCACTCATTTCTTTCAGCTTTTGCTCAGAACAATTCTTCCTGTATGAAATACTAAAAAGGAACATTCATAAGCAGATTAAACCTAAATTTCTTTCTATTTTGGCTGGTATATATATCAACTAATCAAACCCTAAAATCAGTGAAATCGTTACTTCTTATTAAGCGATTCGGCTTCATCGTTAGTGATCTGAGAGCCATCAAGGACGTCGCCGATTCCATCAGACGGCTGAAAAAAAAGAGAAAATCAGAACGGAATCAAACGAGTGATATGTATATATATGATCGGAAAACGCACCTGGTTAGAGCGATTCGCGGCGGAGGAGTAGTGAGGATGATGGATCTCAGACCAAGAGAGTAGATCGGCGGTGGAATGATGAGGATTGTTCACCGGAACGTTTCTTCTCTCCATAACTCTTTTTTGATTTCCAACTTTTATTAAAAAAATTGAAATTCTGATTCTGAAATGTAAATAGCGCTTCTATTTATTATTTTGATTTTTTTTGGTTTCTGTCAATTTTCTAATTGGAGTATGCTTATTAATACTCTCTTTAAAAATAATAATTGACAACCCAACGGATTTATTTTTAAACCGGTTTCAATTTCACAGATACATTTATTTGGTTGGATTTGGTTAGTAACGTCACAATTGGTTTCGGTACAGAGATGATAGTGTTCATAGCTCATGACAAGTCTAGTCAATGTGACTATAGAACAAGATCAAGCCGAACCTTGTCGACGATGACTCGGTTTACAAAACAAGTCTGAAGGTGAGGTTAATACGAGTTCCTTCTGCCTTTGCGCGCTTTGGCACGGAATGAATCCAGTCTCTTTGAGTGTATCCTCTCATTACCAGCAACGATCCATGTTTCAATGTTAAACTTTGTTGATCCTCTTTGCTGCTTCTCTTTAACTTCTTCCTCACCGGTCCACCATTTCCTGTTTTCTCTGCAAGTTTACACCGAACAAACATTTGTTCTTGGTTTTGAAGCAAAATTCTCAATTAAATGGTGTGACTCAGGTTCCTATACCAAGGGAAGATTCTTCATGTTTCTTTTTCTTCAACAAAAAATCCCGTTCGCATCCAAACGAGACTGAAGCAATTTCGGGAGTTGGACCATAAAGCTTTTCATCATCTGCATGCCAACTAACATAGTCACTGGCACCTTTGTACTTATTTAACAGCAAGCTATTGAATCTACTGCCAGGAAGCGCTTTGTAAATCTGACAAGACAAAAGATTAACGTTAGTTCCAACAACCACTAAGTACACAAGGGACACAGAGCACAGGGATTTCAATCTTACAGCATCCAGAATCTCCTTGAGGGGTGGAAAATCATCCCATGAATAGGCATTAGGTCTATATCCACTGTACACCAACGCAGTCAATCCGCTGCTTGCAACATAACATGTATCTCTTGGCTGCAGGTGGCAAATGATATGTTAGAGAGCCATAAACATAAATTATAAAGGATTTTGTGATTGTGGCTTCAGTTTCTCAGACACAAGTTGAATCCAAAGCATGGAGATGGCCATGACAATCTGTGTTCCTTACTTTGCACAACACTCAGTAGAAGCCACATTTAAGCTTTAGTATGAATTCTAAAAAAAAAATGATCGAGTGAGAGAGAGGAAATGGGAAAACCTGGAGGCAAGATCGACCGAAGACGCGAATGGTGGGCCTGGTCCAAGGAATATGGTTGTCGAGATATTCAAAGAAGGTCCAAGATTGTTGAAAGGGAAGAAACCTCTGAATGTAGATGAGATCACTTCCATTGCCGAGATCGATGGTTCTCCTAGTGGGAGCGTCGTGAGATGAAGGAGGCTCCACCTCCACAATCGATGTCAAACTCATCCTTCGCTACACAGCAAACGCACAACACAATACTGAGATTTACCAAACTCAGTAACCCATCATTTATAGATGCCCACTTGTCCAGAAACTCATAAACAACATATTTGGTGCTTGAAGGAGAGTTTGGCTACCAACAAGCTGAATCTTAGTGAGCTTATCTCTATAATATATGCAGTAGTTGTGTGTGCCCATACGTATAAATTAGATATTCTATTGGAGTACAATGGGTGATAAAATTACCTGATCCTTATGGCAATGGAGTCCTGTCTTGTAACTTGAATCAACCTCACCATTTTCAGAGAATATGTCACTAACAGTCATTTCTTTAAGCTTGTGCCCAGAACATTTATTCCTGGACATACAGAAGTAGATTAAACCAAAATGTATTTCCTTGCTGGCTGTATATATTAACTAAATAAACGAAGCCTTAATTCAGGTAAATAAATCCAAGAGGAACAAACATTTCAGTGATTTTCACCAGTAAAATATTCAAATTTAATTTGCACGAAAAGAGATGAAATCATGGAAATTTTACTTGTTATAAAGCGATACGGCTTCCTCATTGGTGATTTGACCACCACCAAGCCCCTTGCTGATACCATCAGCCGGCTGAAAATGAATAATCAGAACGGAATCGTCACTCCTCTGAACGTAATCAAACAAACGATGAGTTCTAGTCGGGAAACGCACCTGGTGAGGGCGATTACCGGTGGAGGAAGAGTCCGAAAGACAGGTCTCAGACGAAGAAAGAAGATCGGCGGTGGAGTTGTGCGGATTCCTCATAGGAATGTTTGTTTCCTCCATTACTCTGATTCCGATTCTAAACTGTCGCGTTTGGGAGTACGGTGGGAAGAAAAATGGTAACCGGAAAACACCATATTCAACCAACTAAACCGAAATGTTCAAACCGAAATCCTTAACTACTAAATCACAAGACACTTCAGCAATCAAAAGTTTACATCTGGCAAATGCTTTATATTTTTGTTTAAAAATAAAAAAAACCAACAAACAAATGCAACCAAATAAAACGAGAAAACTTTTTCTTATTAACTAATTTCTATTTATTTATTCTCTATCTAAATTTCAAAATTAAAATGTTAGATATCCCTAAATTTACTCACTAACCCCAAATTATTTATACATGTAATTCTTAGTAATGCATATATCACAAAAATTTAGTTTGATTTGTTGCGAAGGTATATTCGTGCTTAGCACGGGAGAAATACTAGTTCATATATAATTCGAATTTGATTCAAACTATTTTTTTTTTTTTTTTGAAAATTAGGTTCAAAGTACTTGAGAAACGATTCTGATAGGTTAGCAATCCCATTGGCTTATGTCAAGAAGAATGCCAGGATGGCTAGAAGGATGGCTAGAAGATGGGAGAAGAAACAAAGTGGCCTAAGAGTTCATCTTGTAAAGTCAGTAGGATTAAATGAGTGCTGAGTATGCCTTATTATAATTAAATAATGTCGTTTAATTATGGTTGTGTTGTCGCTTTAGTAAGTGGACTTGTATTTAAACTTTGTGAGCCCATTAGAGCATCATTAATGCAGAACTATTATGGGTGTCTTTAATTAAAATAGGTTATTATGGTATAGAAACTTGATTAAAAAGTTCTGGAGATAGAACCAAAAGAACTGGGTCTTTAGACCACGTGTCGGGTTCTGGTTAAACCGTGTTTTTTTTTGCCCCGAACCAACGAAACAATTTTCATTTGCAAAAAAAAAAAAAATTCGTCTCTCTCGATGCGATCTTGGTCTCGATGTGATAAAATTGGAGGAAACCTTAGTGGTATAATAGTTTCTCTCCATGATAGATTTGGAGGAAACTTTAGTAGTGGAATAGTTTCTCTCAATTTATTCATTAGCTAATAAGCTTATTTATACAAGGACATAACTTGTTCACCAAGTTATTTACATATATGATAATAGAAAATCTACCTATTTAGAATATACACAAATATTTACTTTCCTTTCAACTCGATCTCGTATAATCTCTGAGATCTCCTAACACCCTCCCACAAGCTCATATGTGCTAACACATATGAGATTGGACAATCACCATATCATATTCATGATCTTCATACCCACTATAGGGTCATCAATGGCGTTTATACCTCGCCATAAGGTCATCGATTCGGTGGAGAATACTGTAGTAGTTGTGCACCTCCATCGTCCCACGTCACCATGTAAACTGAACGAACCCATTCTTGGCTCATGCTCATGATTTACGGCAACGCCATCATATCATCACCTCCATCGGATCCGTATATACCCGTTGGAGTCACATCTTCGCGGTAAGATCGAATTTGTAGTTGATCAAAAACCACATGAAGACTTTATCTTGGAAATCTGTCTTTTGAATAACAAATCACCACAATAAATATGATCACGTCAATTTCTCCCTTTTTTTTTAATTTTTTTTTTTTTTTTTTTAAGAAAGAAGAACAAAGGATCAAAGAAAAATTAAAAAAAAAAAAAACGTAGAAGAAAAGAGAAGAAAACCAAAAAACGTAGAAAATTTTAGGGTTTTTTTTTTTTTTTTTTTTCCAAAGCGGAAGATAAGAAAACTTAAAACCCATAGAAATTGGATCTAGGCTCGATACCATGATAAAATTGGAGGAAACCTTAGTGGTATAATAGTTTCTCTCCATGATAGATTTGGAGGAAACTTTAGTAGTGGAATAGTTTCTCTCAATTTATTCATTAGCTAATAAGCTTATTTATACAAGGACATAACTTGTTCACCAAGTTATTTACATATATGATAATAGAAAATCTACCTATTTAGAATATACACAAATATTTACTTTCCTTTCAACTCGATCTCGTATAATCTCTGAGATCTCCTAACACGATGCGTTTTGTCATTGATTCCGGTGTGGAATCGACGGTCTTCATCGTCGCTTCTCGTCTTCCCTCTGTCTCTCTCTTGTCCTCTTCGTGTGATGAATTCCAATGGAGAAGTAGTTGTTGTCGTTGTGTCTTCTCCTCTTCCAACGGTGAATCCGGTGTGGAATCGACGGTCATCGTCTCTCCTCCTCCTCTCTATTTCTATCTCTCTGTCACCGTCTTGAAAACCCTAATTGTAGATCGCGATTCTTTTTTTGGGGATTCGAAGCGGAGACGACGATTCATCTCTCTTCAGCTTCCTGATCTCTCCAAGTTGGTGAAGTGACGGTGGATCAGAGTAGTGGCAAAGGCAAAGATTCTTTGCTCCGTCGTAATCGCCGTTCTTCGTCGCCATTGCCAACACCGACACAGTTATCTTCTTAAGTGCTTACATTGCCTACCGTATTAACCCTTGGCCGTGTAGCTGCCGTTCCGATTCTCGTCGCGAGTACATTTCGATTATAATGGTTTAATTTCCGATTCTGAATTTTGTTTGATCATCAGATCTAAACGAGAAGGCAAGTGTGATCTGTATCTGGCTCTGTAGAATGTGTTTTCATATTAGAATTTGTGTGTTTTCGTTTTGAATTCTGACATTGAACACTGATTCGTTTGAATTGAGCTTATTATTGCTATGAGTACTACACTTAAAGACACTTGTAAAGTGTGACCATTAATGATGCTCTTAAGGTAAGACACAAAAAATATTTACAACAAACATCTATTTCCTCGCCTCCTTCTTTCGCTTCTCTCAATCTCCTTCGTTCTTCTTTCTCTTCTCTATTACTCTGATTTATTTATAGTTTCTGATAGATCTTGACTCTATCATTGGTATCAGAAGCCATGGCTCCAAAGAATGATCCGACTGTGACATCGATTCCAAGCGTAAAAGAGAAAACCGCAGCTTCAGATCTGGTTTTGGAGGAACTTCAAAAACAAACCAAATCAACATCGCAGAGGCAGGACAAGTTTGACGAGGATATGAAATGGGTAAAAGAAGCTCTTAACAAACTTCTCAAGGAGAAACACGGTGAAGGAGAGATGAGTTATGTCGTGAATGTTGACCATGATCTATCGTCACAGTTACAAACACCAACGAGTCCAGTGAAGGCTATAGGAATCAGAAAAGGCGATGAGTTGCTACCACTTCCAACACTCGTGATTCCGATGAGCTCCATGGAGAATACTACACCACTGCGATTGCAAGATTCCAAGGTGATTTCACCAAACCCTAAGCTTGATTCACCGGGTAAAAAGATGGAGATACATGTGTATGAAGGACAAAATTCCGATGACTTGATTTACAGCGTAGAGAGGTGTTTCTCTATGAATCATACTCCAGAAGAAGACAAGTTGGAATAAGCTTTAGTAAGTATGGCTAGTTGTGCAGTGACTTGGTTAAGAATAACTCAAGATCGAGAGGATTTGTATGATTGAAAGGATTTTAAAGACAAGTTGAAGAAGAGGTTTAGACCTACCAGAGGAGGGACGACAGATGTTGAAACTGAGACAATGGTATCAGATCGAGATCCTACTTTCCTCATTAACTTTTGGACAGAATTGTTTAAGACTCAAGGAACCGAGCTCCATAAAAGCACAACCTATCACCCACAAACAGATGGTCAGACGAAAGTTCTCAACCGTTCTTTAGAGACTTATTTACGCTGTTTTGTAGGTGCCAAACCAACATCATGGGTTAAATGGCTTCCCTGGGCAGAGTATTGGTACAACACCTCGTACCATTCCGCGATCAAGATGACACCATTCAGAGCGGTATATGGAAGAGAAGCTCCCAAATTGTTGTGTTATGACATATGAACCAGTGGCGAATCTAGCAAGGGAAAAGGTGGGTCATTTGACATGGGGTAACTATTTTAGTTCTATTAAATACATTTAAACACCAAAAATTCTGCAGCATAATTGGTGGATATCTGCTTATTGAACTACCATAAACCAGGGACTGAGGCCTCTAGACTACACTTTTTTTCTTCCTATTATTGACCCATGTAAAAATAAATCCTAGATTCGCCAGTGATACCAATGACAAATGCTCATGTGGAGGAATTGCTCGGAGAACGAGACAGTCTGTTATCGGAGCTGCGAAGCAACATGGAAGCAGCTCAGAAAAGAATGGTTAGTCAGATTAATAAACATCGTAGAGAAGTTGATTATGTTGTGGGCGACATGGTGTATCTTAAGCTTCGACCATATAAACAAAGGTATGTGGCACAGCAAAGGAATGAGAAGCTTGCCCCTCGCTACTTTGGGCCTTATGAAGTGATCCAGAAGATATGGAAAGTAGCTTACAAGCTTAAGCTCCCAAGTCAGAGCCGCATCCATCATGTTTTCCATGTTTCACATCTCAAACCGGCCGTTCCAAGCACGCACCAACCGCAAGCGATCCTTGACATCCGCAGCTCAAAGACGGGAAAAGGACCAGAGGTGCTAGTTCACTGGAAATGATTACCCTCATTTGAAGACACTTGGGAGTTAGTTTCAGTCCTTGTCAATCGTTACCCATCTTTTCACCTTGAGGACAAGGTGAGTTCTCTAAGGGGGGCTTATGTCAAGAAGAATGTCAGAACCTCAGGAAGGATGGCTAGAAGATGGGAGAAGAAACAAAGTGGCTAAGAGTTTATCTTGTGAAGTTAGTAGGATCAAAGGAGTGTCGAGTATGCCTTATTATACTTAAATAACGTCAACCTATGTAATGTCGTTTAATTATGGTTGTGTTGTCGTTTTAGTAAGTGGACTTGTATTTAAACCTTGTGAGCCCATTAGGGTAAGACACAAAAAAATATTTACAACAAACATCTATTTTCTCGCCTCCTCTTCCGCTTCTCTCTATCTCCTTCGTTCTTCTTTCTCTCTCTATTACTCTGATTTATTTATAGTTTCTGATAGATCTTGACTCTATGAGATTCCTCATAGGAATGTTAAATGTTTGTATAAATACATCTGTACACCTGTTCCTTATGGCAATGGAGTCCTGTCTAGTTTAACTTGATCTACAATTTTAAAACGGGCAGTTTGGAAGCATAATACATCTCCAAAATTAAAACATTTCCTATGGAGGGTATTGTCTAATGCCATAGTTTCGGGGTCCACTCTTTAGTATCGTAGTCTCAGTGTAAAAAATGTTGTTCAGCTGAAGAATCTTTGGATCATATTTTCTTCAAGTGTGATTACGGATAAGCTTTGGCTCGGGTTTTCTTATTCCACATCGATCATCCTTGATACCTATGCTTTCTTTAAAGAAGAGATGCAAGTCAGTTTCGATAGGCATAAGAGTCGAGATATATCCATAGTATTTTTTAGACAATTTCCATTAATTATACCAACGAAAGACCATGGTGTGGAACCAAGTACTCACAGAATCAGAAAAAGTAGCTAGAGACTGAGATTCATGTTTACAAAATCAAATGGTTATATATATATATATTTTTTATTTTATTTTTAAATTAATTTTTTTTTTTTTTAAGTAAATAAAAATTTGATTTTGGATTTTAAAGTTAAAAATACAAATCTTGACACCTATGAGAATGAAAATTAGGGTTTCATTGTCACACTCACACCAACTCCCTCTTTTTTTGAGGTGTCAAACGACAAATCTTTAATCTTTCCGGCGATCATCATCAGCCGCCGGCGACTCTGCTTGCAGATTTCATTCATAAAGGTTTGGTGGCTAATATTATATTATTTTTATATTAACTTTTCTCTCACCAACTCCTCCAACTCTCTCGTTTACAAATTCACCCAAAACTAAAAATCTCCACTCACCAACCCCCACCTTCCTCCAATGTCGCTTCAGACCTCCTCCGCCGTCATTTCCTCTTCCTCCGCCGCCATTGCTAGACTCGAACCATACCCAGATTCCAAGAATCCAATCGGGTCAATTCGTTTCCAACCAAATCATCTCTCCTTCTCGTATGTTTCATCTCTCTCCTAACTTTGTGACTTTTGATCAACTGTTTTGATTTGTTTGGTCTTTATGCATTACTACTCTCTCTCAGAATCAGACCCATTCTTTAAAATTTGGAATTTTTAGATTTTGATGTAGTTGATTAAGGTCTTGTATTTGTAACGTTTAGGTACTGTAAGTCAGGGAAGATTTCGTCTAGAATCTGTGCCATGTCTAAACCAAATGATGCAGAGACTCAGTCACCATCATCATCATTAGTTGATACTTCACTTAGCCCGCGTGTCAAATCCTTAAAACCTTCCAAGACTATGGTTATAACCGATCTTGCTGCTACTCTTGTTCAATCCGGTGTTCCCATCATCAGATTAGCTGCAGGAGAACCCGATTTCGATACTCCCAAAATCGTGGCTGAGGTTGATAATATATGCATTTCTCACTAGTAGTTTTTTGCCATGTTCTTGTTGGTTTGTTCTGAATTATCAGTTGTTTCATATAGGCTGGTATCAACGCTATTCGAGAAGGTTTCACTAGGTATACGCTAAATGCTGGTACTACGGAACTTAGGGAAGCAATTTGTAGGAAGTTGCAAGGTAAAGTATGAACACTTTTGCTTTGTAATAAAATCATGTTGTTGAAATGGAGTCAAGACGTTTTGGTTTCGGATTTTTTTCCAGAGGAAAATGGATTGTCTTATGCGCCCGATCAGATCTTGGTTAGCAATGGAGCTAAACAAAGTCTATTACAAGCAGTTCTTGCAGTTTGTTCTCCTGGAGATGAAGTATGCATAACAAATCTTCTTTCAATATTATTTTTTCGGTTTTCGATATGATTTTGTTTATAACAGTTAAGTGTGTTTTCTAGGTTATAATTCCTGCACCGTATTGGGTTAGTTACACAGAACAGGCGAGATTGGCGGATGCAACACCCGTGATCATTCCTACCAAGATTTCTGATAATTTCTTATTGGATCCAAAGGATCTTGAGTCTAAATTGACTGAGAAATCTAGACTTCTTATTCTCTGTTCTCCTTCCAACCCTACTGGATCTGTTTACCCCAAGAGTTTGCTTGAAGAGCTTGCGCGGATCATTGCTAAACATCCAAGGCTTCTGGTATATATAGCGTAAACGCAATTCGATCTTTTTTGTTGGCTAAATTGTTTTAGCTATATAAGAACTCTGTTTTGTTATAGGTGCTATCAGATGAAATATATGAACACATAATTTATGCGCCAGCTACGCACACAAGCTTTGCTTCTTTGCCAGACATGTATGAAAGAACTTTGACAATTAACGGTTTCTCAAAGGTAAAGTTTTTTTATCATTGAGTTGGCTTCTAATGTTAACCGGTCAAATCTTTACCGATCATATGATATGTAAAAGGCTTTCGCAATGACGGGTTGGAGGCTTGGATATCTCGCTGGTCCTAAACATATAGTGGCAGCTTGCAGTAAATTACAAGGCCAGGTATCTATATATACAAACATATGTCTTTAAATCTTTATCGAAAAAAGCAGCGAACATGAGATGAAATCGGTTCTTTTTTTTTTTTCCTGAAGGTTAGTTCTGGAGCTAGTAGCATTTCTCAGAAAGCAGGTGTTGCTGCACTTGGATTAGGAAAAGCTGGGGGAGAAACAGTTGCAGCGATGGTGAAAGCATACAGAGAAAGACGAGATTTCTTGGTTAAAAGCCTTGGTGATATCGAAGGCGTCAAGATCTCTGAACCTCAGGTGCTTCTCCTTCTATCGTTGAAGCGAATGTACTAGCTTGTTTCTTCTTGTTCTTGACTGTTGGCATTGTTTACTTGCAGGGAGCTTTTTATCTCTTTATTGACTTCAGTGCTTACTATGGATCAGAAGCTGAAGGTTTCGGTTTGATCAATGACTCCTCGTCTCTGGCATTATATTTTCTTGACAAGTTTCAGGTAAACTCAGGCCTCGATTGTTTGTTAACATTTGCACTTGCTTTTACTACGTTTACTTGATCTAACCATAACCTTTAGTGTTTCACTGTTTTTGTTTGTTAGTTAATAGCGGAGTTCTTGTTAAAGTGTTTGTATGTTTTGTGTGTGTGTTTGTTTTTATTAGGTTGCAATGGTTCCTGGTGATGCTTTTGGAGACGATAGTTGTATTCGAATATCTTACGCCACATCTCTCGACGTGCTACGAGCTGCAGTTGAGAAGATTAAGAAAGCCCTTGAGCCACTTCGCGCCACTGGCTCTGTGTAACGGTTCAGACACAAAAATGTGTTTTTGATCATTTATGACGTTGTACACTATTTACTCACTTTGTCTCTATTCCAATAAAAACTGTCTTTCCTTCAAGTTCATGTAGCCATAAAGAACCTTTTTTGTTTTCGTTTCTTCTAATATATAAAATTATAAACCATTGTATTCGTTGTAAATCATTTATTGGAAATAAAGATTTGCTTGGGTTATTGTTCTCTGATTATGGATTTAGATCAGGATTATGTGAAAAACACATTATCAAGTTTAATGTCGTACTTAAAATTGTTGGGTAAAATGACAAAATCGCTTAATGATAAAGCATGAATGGAATGGAAGGCCCAAAGATCTAACATGAGCAATGAGTATGTACCAAAACAGTTCTCCATAAAAACCTTTTCTGGTTTACGAAAATCTTTCTTTGCCCTTAAAATCAAATGTTCTACTTCTCCATGAAGTTAACTTGAGAGTCAAGTTACCCTTTAACACAAACTTACTATCCATAGTTGGCTCTTCCGTAGATTGTCCTGATCTATGTTGCTTCGTCATTCTCGTAAGTCTTTCAAACCTATGAAACACACAGCGTTGAACAATCAGTTATCATACATTATTTATGAGTCTGAAATTTTAGTAATCTTTGTTTAGCTAGTAACAAAGAGAATCACTAAACCTTTAGGGGATAGTGAGAAAACATGTAAATTAACAAGTGTTCCTCTAATTTTTGAGTTTATCACATAACACAAGTAAAAAATTAATCTAACAACACAACCACTTAGTACTAAGAAATTCACATAAAATGAGAAGATCAATTTGGATTTTGATATATACGTGATCTCTCATCAAAACAAAAAGTGATGAAATTCCATATATCCACATATATGCGTGTTATAACAAGTTTGTTTGGATTATGTCTTAATTCATATGAAAAATTTAGAGTGCAGAAGAAAATTTTCCTTTCTTTGTCATTTGATTATATTGGTTGGCTAATGAACTAGCGAAAGCGGGTGAGGCTCATATTGTACATGAACTGAGTACCCCTATGCTAACGGCTCATGTCTGGCGCTTAAAATGCCTACAAAGATTAAGCATTTTATATGGCAGACTCTGACATGATCTATGGCAGTTCTATCTAGGCTTAATAATCGAGGAATTAATTGTCAGAATGTATGTTCTAGGCCTGGAGTTGAAGAGGGAACATTAATCATGCTTTGTTTAAGGGCAAAAAATCTCTTCAGACATGGGATGTGTTTATATCCCCTCATGGAAGGGTATCATCGGTATATGCAAATATCGACTTTCTTTTTTGGAGAATTAAAGAGGTTGATATACTTATTGGGGATTGTCAACATTTTTCATGGATTTTGTGGTACATCTGAAAAGATCGAAATAAATGACGTTTTCATGGGGTGGATACCGAACCAACAAATACGTTTCAGTTGGCGGAAATAGAATGTTTGGCATGAACGAATGCGCAATTGGAACCCTTGGAGGAATTGGAAGATCCACGAGAGGTTCCCCAAGTCAAGAGTCAACAGCCGATATATGTATGTTACGTATGTCAGATGGATGGTTCATGGAAGCAAGCTGGCGTAATATCAAGCATAGGATGGACTTGCATTCAAGGAGAACAAGTTGTTTTAATGGATGCGAAAGGAATGAGTCACCGCCTGTCTCCAGTACATTAAAAAATGGAGACGCTAATTTGGAGAATGACCTATATGCAAGAGCATGGAATGGATTACCACGCCTTTGAGACAGTCCGTTAAGACGTGGTGGATATTGTCAGTCATCCACAGGAGTGGTCGGCCTTTTATGTTCTTTCCAACAAGTTCAAGGAGTTGTGAGACCGTATCTCCCAATTTTCTTTATATATCTTTAATCTCACGTTTCTTTGATTCTAAAGCGGATTGTTTACCCCGTCCAGCACGTTCTAGAGCTTTTGAGTTTTTTTATGTAAACAATTATCCACCGAATTGAATTCCCAATTTCGCAAGAATAATTAATTAATGTTTAGTTGATAAAACAAAAAAGACCGATTACAAAAATCACAGAGACACTAACTCCATAAATCGTCTCTTTCATAATCAAATAGCTCATTTAACCAAGCCGATTGACCTTGAGTTATCCATAGTAATACTCAGAACAGTTAAAAACGCTCTGTGCAGAAAGAAATAGAGCTTACAACAGTATGTATAATAATTGTAATTGCATAAATACAAATGCACATTTGAATAAAAACAAGCCTAAACTAAACCAAAACAAAACCCGATTAAAACCAAAAGCAAAACTCGATTAAAACCGAAAACTAATCAACACATCATACCAACAATTCGTGGAGCACCCTTCATATTGTTATATTATGTAACTAATATAGATAGATATTGGTCTTTCCCCATGTTTTTCTATGTTTTTTCTTCACCCATAAGGTTATAATAGACACTATTATTCTAACGTCCAATATTGCAATACTTTTCAGCTTTGGATTCTCTTAATTATATTTTCTCCGTCCCATTTTAGATGATTTTTAAGATTTTTACGCACAAATTAAAAAATTATTTAATTATTTATCTTTTCAATAGAGAACACCAATTCTAAAATGATTCAACCAATAAAAAAATAATCTGCAGAATTTAAACACTAAAAAACAACAAAAACACAATAAATATTGCATCGAAAATTATAAAAATCAATTAAAATGGGACAAAAATTTTCACCTAGAAAATCATCTAAAATAGGGCATAGAGAATATATATTTTTTAATTAGGGCAAAAATGAACTCTTTATTTTAGTTAGAAATTAATTGAGAAGAAAAACTATAAACCAATGGTAAAATTTAACATTTGAAAACGGTATGGGAAATTGGGAATTATATAGTGATAATAAATGTCTGTCCAGTAGTAGTTGGTGTTATTACATCCCGACCAACAATAATTGTCCTAGAAACTTCTCACATGTTCAATTAGTGATTATTATACGAGATAATTATTCAAATAACCTTTGTAGATATAGGTTTTACTCAAACAATTTTTTATTGTTTGAGCTCAAAAATTTGGGCTAAAAAAAGATTACAAAGACTCCAAATTCGTTTATTAACGAAAATGTCATTATCCTTTGAGAAAAAAAAAATCAGATTTCAACGAAACCTCTTCTTCTTTTCCTCCGGCGACTCCGAGAGATTTCGTCTTCGGCGACGAGATTTGTTTCGTTTGACGGTAAGATTTAAAACGAATCATGAGTTTTCTTCCTCTCTATCATTCACGAGTGTTTTGGGTTCAGATTTATGAACTTCAATATGTTCTTCGTTCATAGGTTTCGAAATTCCGACGAAGGAAAGTTCCGGCGAGTGTTGGGGTTTCGTTTTCGTGCGTTGTAGAGAGGTAATCTCTTGGTTCTAACCGGTTTCGTTTGGGTGTGTTGAAGTTTTGTAAAATCATGTTCTGCTCCAGATCTGAATTTTTTTCAGATCTGGATTTTTCTCAGATCCAGATTCCGACGTAATGGTAGACTTATTTATATGGGAAAAAACATACGTTATGGTAGATTTATAATAGACGTTATGGTAAACTTATTTCTATGAGATGCAGACATTGTGGTAGACTTATTTATATGAGATGCAGACGTTGTGGTAGACTTATTTCTAAGAGATGCAGACGTTGTGGTAGACTTATTTCTATGAGATGCAGACGTTGTGGTAGACTTTTCGACTCTTGATCTGCTAATGAATGAAATTTTTTTGACGTTGTGGTAGACTTTTTGCAAAGAGATACAAACATTATGGTAAACTTTTCGACTCTGGAGCTGCTAATGAATGAAATCTTTTTTGGCTAGTTAGGATTGTGTTTCAGTCTAAGATGTTCTAATTTCCATGAATTTCTTTACACGTATCATTTGTACGTGCAATGCGTAACCGCATGAAGATTGTAAAGAACATCCAAACGCTCATGAAGATGGTCTATACACCATTGTTTCTTGTTGTATTTAGGTAGTATTTGGTTAATCTTTGTATTGTTTAACATGCCTATTCTCCTATACGGCCTTATGGTTATGTAGCATCAAGTCCTCAATCTCACCCGTATATATGGCATGTAAGTCCTTAGTGGTAGATTTATTTTTTGTGTAATGGTAGATTTATTCTATTCAATGGTAGATTTTTGACTCTGAAGCTGCTAATGAATGAGATTTGTTTGGCATAGTATGAAAGACTTCTGTGATTCCAATATGCATGCTATTCGCCTCAAACGTGCAGCTGATATCATGGATGAGTTACCACGTGATGAAATTGTTCAGTTATCAGAGTCAAACCCTTGTGATAGATCCAATGATTGTTCAGTTATCCCTCGTGATTTAGATGAGATGTATTTTCATTTGATGGTAGATTTTTTTTAGACACAGACGTTCTGATTTGTTATATACGTTATGGTAGATTTATTTTTATATATAAGATACAATTGTTATGGTAGACTTTTTGCAAAGATATTCAAACATTATGGTAGTTTAATGAATGAATTGACAACATTTATGTATGGTTAAAACATGGCTTCTGAAATGTCTATGTAACCATTACAATATCCTTAACACACGAGTACGAGTTCATACGAAAAGATAGAAAATATATAGTACATACTAAATCTACCATCACTTGTATATAAATCTACCATCACTTGCATGTTATGCCCCTAGAACTGTACCATCTTTTGAATTGTCAACCAAGAACACCCATCAATTCTTCTCAAAAATCTGACTACCACAAACAAGAATGATTTGTTTTGTTCCCAATTTACCTCCTTTTGTTCAAACCCTAAACCCTAAACCTTAAACCCTAAACACAAAGAAAGATCAATCACGGATCCGAGGTATGCGGCTGCAACCCTAGTTCTTCATCATTGTTGCAGGTTTTTTCGTGCAAATTTGTCTATTTTTTAAGGGTAAAATCGACATTTCGCGTTCCGTGCAAATAACTCTACCTCCTACCAAATAAGTCTACCACCACTATATTTTCCTAAACATGAAACAAGTCTACCACCAAGTACTACAAATCTACCGCTATCACAATAAGTCTACCAAATGTCTAATGTGAAAAAAGTCTACCGTAACTAAGTTGGATAAAAAGTATACCATCACTCGACCTAGGTAAAAACAAATCTACCACTGCAATCGCTAACAACGCATAAGTCTACCACTATTGGTCCTAAAAAAATAAGTCTACCAGTCAAAGGTTGGTTTCGTTGACCGAAAATACTGAATAAGTCTACCGCTCATTATAAATCTACCACTACTACAATAAGTCTACCACACCTATACACAAAATAAATCTACCACCGCCATAAATAAGTCTACCGCTAACTATAAATCTACCGCTACTAAAATAAGTCTACCGTCTCTATCCACAATTATAAATCTACCGCTGCTATGACTAAAAATCTACCACCAAAGAAGACAAATCTACCAGTCAAAATAAAATCTACCATCGAAGAAAAATAAATCTACCGTTCAAAATAAGTCTACGGAAATAAATCTACCATTTGACTAAAAAGCCTACCGCTCAAATTAAGTCTACCATTGGGTGAATTTAAGTCTACCGCTAAAAAAATAAGTCTACCGTTCGGAAACAAATCTATCACCGAAGTGACATAATAAGTCTACCATTCAGAAATAAGTCTACCGCTCATCAAATAAGTCTACGGACTAAAAAAAAAGTCTACCAGATCGACAATAAGTCTACCATCGCTGAGCGGTAGACTTATTATTTTTAGGCGGAAACTTTTCCCGCCTACGTGTCCCGTTTCATTAATGATATTTTTGTAAATACGTTTTTTGTTATCAAAGGAAAAAGGGTAAAACGGACTCAAAAATAGCCTCAGTAATTAAAATCTAAAAATGTTGTTTGATTCAACCCAAAATTTAAAAAGATTATTTTAGTCAACTTCCCTTATATATTCATAAAAGTAAACAAAAACAACAAAACAGAGCGAAGAAAACTAGAAAAGTAAACAGCCAAAAATGAAAACACAAACGAAAAGGGGGACAAAGAATGCGTGGCCTGAAATAAACACAAGAGGTTGAAAGGAACGACACAAAGTTTAAAAAATTGATTGTAAAATAGACTTGGCTTAATTTTGTTGTTTTATAACTATCTTAAAGAGTAGTAGTACATTATGCCATCTATCTTAGACTATACAGTGTATAGCTACTAACAAACTTGCTAGCTAACCAAGCAACATATTACCCAAGTGAAAGACATACTTATTGGTTGATGCCATTATTTGATTTTCTACAAATATTTTTCATTACTACAAGTCTACAATATCATATGATAACAGATTCGTGATAGTATAATCTCGGACATAAAAACATTCAATGATTCAACTAAAATTGAAAAGTTTGTTTCGTCATTTCTAATAGGACCGCTATCATGTTTACTCGAAATAAGTAATAAATTCAACTTGGTTTTGGCTTTTGCTTTAATTAACCACAAATCACGCTTATGGTTTGTGGTCACTGCTTCTCCTGCTGCCATATTTTTGTCACTTACATTCACTCACATGCATGTTCACCAGTATTCACGACTCTCTCTGACATTGACGTTCCTAACACTCGTGATTTGGTGATCTCAGAGTCTCAATTGTACAATATTCACCATTTAACATAGACGCACTTAGACCATACACGTTATAAGTTTTCACGTCCGTATTTTTCCACATTTTTCCTTTCCTCTCCTTTCCCACCAGCTGTCACACTAATCCTCGTTGAGAATATTTTGATTGTTTCATATTATCGGTTCCTAATAGATAAATTTAACTATCTACAATACATATAACTATGATAAATGGTTTTACGAATTGTATTATCTAGAAATCAACCCACCCTGAAGTAAAATCTTGATCAACCATTAACAATTCTGCATTATTTTAGTTTATAAACTTCCATTACATGCATCTAGAAATTCACAAAATCAAATAAAGACCATGAACGACAAATAATTGATCCATCTCGAGATTCCAGATACATCAATGTAGGTCTATTTCATTGGGACCCTTCTTCTACTAGGCTCTGGTCGCTACTTTTTACCGTTAACGGCGACGTTAAAACTACCTCACGCGCGTTGATCACTCCTGACTCCACATCGTCGCCACGTGTCAATCTAACAAACACCATAATCGCGAGTAGCCTCCACGCGTTCGTTAGTGGCGTGAAACTCCGCCGTTTAAACCGCTTCCTCACCCCTCGGGGTCCTTCGAGAGGAAAAAGACCGAAAGAGAAATTCAAGTTTTTTTAAAAAAAATATTACATTAAAGTTTTTTTTTCAAAAATATCACCTCAAAATTTTTTTTCTAAAAATATTATATTTTTTCCAAAATTTCAAAAATAACACTTTTAAAAAAATTAATTTTTAAAGTTTAGAATTTAAATTTTTTGGGTTTGAGTTAACTATTATAAAATTAGGGAATAGTTTTAGGGGTAGGGTTTGAGTTTGGAGTTTAGGGTTTAGTTTTGAATATTAAAAATAAATTTTTAAAAAGTGATATTTTTAAAATTTTGAAAAAAATATGTATTTTTGGAAATTACCCATAAAAAAAATTATGGGACCCACAATATGTGAAAAGCAACAAATCACAACAAGACTTGTCTTCACGTAGATCACGCCACGTGTATGGACTCAACTTCCAACGTGTCTCTCACATTCTCGCTTCACTCACACCGTCACACGTATGAACCAAACACGTGTGGTTAAGTGGCTCTCAGGCTCGGTCGCTACTGAACCAAACCAGACCATCTCCATTGGCTTAGTGGGAAAGGACCATTGCTTTTCACTCACAAACAGCCACGTGTCCTTCCCTCTCTCTGCTTCTCCTCTATATATCGTCACCATTGTTCGTCGATTCGAGATCACACCACAACACAACACAGAGCTTCCTTAGCCCTAAAAACAAACACCAGTGAGAGAGATAGAGAAAATGTTCATCGAGAGCTTTAAGGTGGAGAGTCCCAACGTGAAATACACAGAGAACGAGATCCATTCGGTGTACGATTACGAAACAACAGAGGTCGTTCATGAGAACCGTAACGGTACTTACCAATGGATCGTCAAGCCTAAGACTGTCAAATACGATTTCAAAACTGACACGATTGTCCCCAAATTAGGGTAAAAGTCTAAATCTTTCTTTGATTTCCCAACACGAATCCATCTAGGTCGTGGTTAGAGAATTCCGAGTTTTCACGCACATTTTCGATTTTTGGTGATTAGGGTTATGCTTGTTGGTTGGGGAGGAAACAATGGATCAACACTAACCGCTGGTGTGATCGCTAACAAAGAGTGAGTAAACACTTTGATTACATTTGTTTAATTCCGATTATATTTTGGTTGAGATTATAATTGGCAAAACATTTGTGTAGAGGAATCTCGTGGGCGACAAAAGACAAAGTGCAACAAGCCAATTACTTTGGTTCACTTACTCAAGCTTCTTCCATTCGTGTCGGATCTTACAATGGTGAAGAGATCTACGCTCCTTTCAAGAGTCTTCTCCCAATGGTGAATCCAGATGATGTTGTGTTTGGTGGTTGGGACATAAGTGACATGAACTTAGCAGATGCTATGGCTAGAGCCAAAGTCCTTGACATTGACTTGCAGAAACAACTTAGACCTTACATGGAGCACATGGTCCCACTTCCTGGTATCTATGATCCTGATTTCATCGCTGCGAATCAAGGGTCACGTGCTAACAGTGTGATCAAAGGTACCAAGAAAGAACAAGTTGATCAAATCCTCAAGGACATGAGGTAATAATAACATATATGATATATCCATAAGTATGTATGCAGAGTTTGTTAGTTTGTGTATTGATGATATGTTTGTGTTTTGGCGTGATGGAATCTTGTTTAGGGAGTTTAAGGAGAAGAACAAAGTGGATAAGTTGGTTGTGTTATGGACAGCAAACACAGAGCGTTATAGCAATGTAATTGTTGGTCTTAACGATACGATGGAGAATCTATTGGCTTCTGTTGAAAAGGACGAGGCTGAGATCTCGCCTTCTACGCTTTACGCTATTGCTTGTGTTCTTGAAGGCATCCCTTTCATTAATGGGAGTCCTCAGAACACTTTTGTTCCTGGACTTATCGAATTGGCTATCTCGAGGAACTGTTTGATTGGTGGAGATGATTTCAAGAGTGGTCAGACTAAAATGAAATCCGTTTTGGTCGATTTCCTTGTTGGAGCTGGTATCAAGGTAAAAGAAAGAAAGTTTGTTTGTTTGTTAAGTAACCCTAACTTGGTTCTTTCTTGTTAGTGAAGAAACCGGTTGATTGAATTATTTTTTTGTGGCAGCCTACTTCGATTGTGAGCTATAATCACTTGGGAAACAACGACGGCATGAACCTCTCAGCACCGCAGACTTTCCGGTCTAAGGAGATTTCAAAGAGTAATGTTGTGGACGACATGGTTGCTAGTAATGGCATCCTCTTTGAGCCCGGTGAACACCCTGATCATGTCGTGGTCATCAAGGTTTGATTTTTGAATCAGCACATTTCGAAGTCTTAAATCTTGCTATTGTCTTGAATGTTTTGAGTGTTTTGCAGTATGTACCTTATGTTGCGGATAGTAAAAGAGCAATGGATGAGTACACATCCGAAATATTTATGGGAGGGAAAAACACAATAGTGATGCATAACACTTGTGAGGATTCTCTTTTGGCTGCTCCAATAATCTTGGATCTTGTTCTTCTCGCCGAACTCAGCACTAGGATCCAGTTCAAGGCTGAAGGAGAGGTTTGCATTCTGTTATTTAGTACTCAGAGGATCCGTGAAATCGTTTGAAAACTCATGTTGGGATCTTATGTATTTCAGGGGAAGTTTCACTCTTTCCATCCAGTAGCTACCATACTCAGTTACCTCACAAAGGCACCACTTGTACCACCTGGAACACCGGTGGTGAATGCTCTGTCGAAGCAGCGGGCAATGCTGGAGAACATTCTCAGGGCCTGTGTTGGGCTTGCTCCGGAGAATAACATGATCATGGAGTACAAGTGAAGGACGAGGGTAGAGAAGCAGAAGGACCTAAGACCTTAGTATATGAAGACTCTCAATTGTTTTGGTTTTATATATAATATTGTGTATATTATATGAATGCGTGTGAGAGAGATAATATGAAGAAGCTTTAGGGTTAATTTGTGTGATAAGGATCAGGTCAGTTTATTTGGGGAGAAGATTAGCTATGCTTTTGGATCAAATGTGTAAAAGACTTGAGAGTATTAAGTTTGTGCCTCCTTGTATTATACCAAATTTCTTTATGAATATGAGTTTTCAAAATCACAATGCTCCATATTTATATATCATCATGCATTTCAATCAGAGACTGCAATAAAAACACAAAAGGGCAAAATAACCTTGAAGAAACTCATATAAAATGTCGAAAGCATAAGCGTGGTCTTGTCTAGTTTTGTGAAAAAACAGAAGAATCAACACATAGCGAGTGAGTCCATTAATGTGCGTGATCAAGAACTACCTGCAGAAACCATCATGAACTCGCCTTCGCAGACCAATGCGCCACCAACATAAGCTTTACCTTCCATTTTAGCAAGCCCGAACCGTTTCTGGAACTTGAGAAGAGTCATCCTCATGACCAGTGTATCTCCTGCAATCACTGGTTTGCGGAACCTCACTTTATCAATACCGGCAAAGAAGAAGTTATCTCGAGACCCTCCTACTTCCGGCTGCAGCATTACGATACCTCCCACTTGCGCCATTGCCTGCAACACCCGAACTCAGACTTATCAGTGAAATGATCTACAAGTTCTTTTATAACATTATATACCCACTCGACCAAAGAAACCTATATCAAATTAGCAACATCATTAACTACATTCAAGCTTAATGTTTGCACTCTCAACTTTCAGTCTTTCACCATTGCTTCTAATACGCAAACCTCGAGTTCTCATCTAACATCAACTCAGAATCCGAAACCTATACATCAAAGTTGCATCTCTCCACTTTCATCAGTGGTTGTGATACACAAACTCGGGTTTCCACTAGAGCTAGAAATGCATTTTTCTTAGCAAAGTGATCTTGAACTCCCTCAACTATAATATACTCATCACTCTACCAGACCACGGAAGGACCATTCATTTACCAACGCGATTAAAATCCCGCACTAACTAATCAGGATTCTGAATCCAAAACCAACACCAAATAACTAGCAGATCAATAACCATGTATCATTGTTAACAATCCATCTTCCTTCCTCAAACATTGGAGCATTTTTATAGGTTCACAACAGCTAACATGTCAACCAAAACCACACACAGAGAATTGGAAGATCTATGAGCTTACCTCAATCATAAGAACACCAGGCATGATAGGTCGATCAGGGAAATGTCCAGGGAAAAAATTGTCATTGATTGTGACATTCTTAATAGCTACAGCTGAAACACCAGGTGTATACTCAATCACTCTATCTACCAACAGAAACGGAAACCTAAAAAAGGATCAAAATTTCAAACATGGGTTTCAACGAAATCTTCTCAACATCTAAAAAATCAAAGCTTTATCCATTTACCTGTGAGGCAATATCTCTCTGATTTGGTTAATGTCCATTACTGTCGGAAATGCTGGATATTCTGGAGATTTAGAGAGACGAGTCACGGAGTCAGTGTGAGAATTGAAATGTCACATCAGGTAAAGAGAGGTTCTTACTGAGTTCGATTGGAGTGTCTTTTTCGGAGGAGATGGTATCGCCATTGTTGGAACAACGAAGCGCGAGGGAATTGGATCGTTTGTTGGGTAAGAGAGAAACAGAATGAGATCTGGAGGTGGAGAGATGGAGAGGGATTCTGGGTTGGTTATGATGATGGCTCAGTGAGTCAGAGCTCAAGAAGAGTACCGAGTTGGAAGTAGTAGCCATTATCGAGTAACAAGTTAGAGAAAATGTGAAATGGTTTTGCAGACGAACAAGCGGAGAGTCCAATGGTGTGGTGTACTGGTACTGATTGTGCAATCAAAATGATGTTCAGTGACAAGTGTTATGTAAAATAGAGACTTAGTAAACAAAAGGCCTATTAGCTCAGTTGGTTAGAGCGTCGTGCTAATAACGCGAAGGTCACAGGTTCGATCCCTGTATAGGCCATTTTTTTCCTTTTAATTGTTGGCTGAGTTTGGTTTGTTTTCACTTTTCAACAAACTCACTTGTGGTAACATTATCATTCATACGTGTGCATATTGTTACTAATGATTTTCTTATCAAGATCCAACTAAACAATGGTTGGATCTGATTGCTATTGCTATTGATTTTGTTTTGATGAATAATGAATAATTACATTCTTATGTTTCTATCGTCTGTTTTGGTGTTCATAAAATGATCAATTATATTTAATGCTTGAAAGATACGTTACTTCTTGGAAGTTGTTCGTATATGCAACATTTGTACTACTACCAGGACATACTTATAATTAGAATAACAATCTTCGATGGTTGATCACCCGCAAGTTAGATGGGTAGAATTCAAGAAAATTTGTAAAAATCGTTTTGAGAAAGCCTATACAGTTAGCCGTATTGGAAGACTGTTTAATTTTTGCTGTAAATGAACATGGTAACCAATTTGAGGCGTGTATCGGTTTGTAATCCAGTTTATGCAAGATTAATAAGACTGCAAGATCGATGAAAACAAAAGAAAGTATCTTTCTCCCAAGACGATTTTTCAAACAATGAAATATGTCATAAATAATTACTACATAATCGATGAAAATAAATATGCACAAATGTTTGGAGGCATATAAGCCTGTTAATTGGACACTTAGTCTCGTTTTTAAGCCTAGAATGGTAAGAAAGATGGTACGTGTCCTACGCAGAAGCTCCACTGTCTCAACAAACGAAAGCAAAACATATTGCAAAAGTAGTTTTAGAAGAAGTTGTGTTGTGTTGAGCGAAATCGTAACATACGGTAAACTTCGATAATGATTGAATCATGTGCGAGAATAAAATTTTAAAGAGTATTTTGATCTAATAAGATATGTATTGGGTTTTATATAATAAGTTTGAGCTTAAGTACTCTCATTAGGTTAATTGTATCTTATAGCTTAGTATATATATGTATCTTGTCGTCATATTAATACAAGAGAGAATTTTCCAGAATTGTCGTGTCTTCTTTTTGGATTTGTGCAATTATGACATGGCATCAGAGTGGTAAAATCTTGGGTCTGTGGTAATTGTGTTTATAACGGAGACGTGTTCGTGTTCGTGATTTAGTTTTCTCTTGTTCGTGACGTGTTCGTGTTCGTGAACGGAGCCGTAGAAGTTTCTCTTTGTTTTGATCATGGCTGGTGGTGATGATAAGAAAGATGAGTTGCGGAAGGCACTTCAGGTGTGAAAAAGGAAGCAGCGGAAAGCGCTTCTCGAAAAACGATTAATCCATATGATTTGTCGTCAGGTGATAATCCAGGAGCCCTAATCTCTCATGTCTTGTTGAAACATGATAATTATGATGATTGGGCAAGGGAGTTACGAACTGCTCTTCGTGCTAGGAAGAAGTTTGGTTTTGTTGAAGGGACGATTCAACGTCCAGCTGAAGATTCACCGATTATTGAAGATTGGTGGACGAATCAATCATTGATTGTGTCGTGGATTCGAAACACTGTTGATCCAAGTCTGCGTCGTGATATCTCTCACTTTGAGGTAGCTAAAGAACTATGGGATGATATTAAGGAACAATTTTATGTTGTTAATGGGCCTCGAATCCAACAATTGAAAGGAGAACTTATCACGTGCAAGCAAGGTACTATGAATGTCTCAGGTTACTATGGTCGCTTGAAACGTTTATGGGAGAATCTTGCAGACTATGAGCAGAGTGGAGCATGTACATGTGGAGGTTGTAGTTGTGGTTCAAAGGCAAGAGAAACTCGTAAACGTGAAGATGACAAGGTTCATCAATTTTTGTGGGGTTTGGATGAGCAGCGTTTTGGTGCTCTAAAAACTGCGTTGTTGTCTAGAGAACCTTTGCCTACGGTGAACCAAGCTTTCTCAACTGTTCAGAGAGAGGAAACAATGAAAATGACAACACGTGAGACAGAGCATACCGGAGATGTTGCGAGTTTTGTTGTTGGTACTTCGCAATTACGGCCTCGAGAAGATGGGATGTCACGTGATCTGGTTTGCACACATTATGGTCGGATTGGTCATAAGAAGGATATGTGTTACCAGTTGATTGGATTTCCTGAGAATTGGGGAGAACGAGGACTAATGAATTCGGAAAGTCGAACTGGTTCAGGTTCTGGTCGAGGTTTTGATAGTCGTGGTGGTTTTCGTGGCGGTCGTGGTCGTGGTCGTAGTTATGCTACACCACGAGCAAATGTTGCTTATGAAAATGGAGAAAACAAAGTTAATTTCTCTGGTGGTTTTAGTGATGAACAATTGAAGACGTTGCAGATGATGTTTACCGCATGGAAAATTGGTACGACAGAAACTGTGACAGGTTAAGATATTTCTGTTTTTTGGATTCTTGATACAGGAGCTAGTAACCATATGACTTCTAAGTTAGAAGTTCTTACAGATGTTCTAGATATCTCACCTCGTTTTGTGGTCTTTGCTGATGGTAGAAAATGTTTCGCTACCAAAATTGACATTGTTGTACTTGGTCGATGTCTTCGACTACTTCGAGTCTTATATGTTCCAAGTCTTGATGTTGATCTGATTTCTGTGTCTCAGATGAATGATCAGAATAAGTGTTTTGCTCAGTTTTATTCTCGATTCTGTGCAATCCAGGACCATTCGCTGAAGACGATTGGAGCGGGCCAAAGAGTTGATGGATTGTACTACTTTTGAGCTGTAGAGAGTGATGTTGTTGCTGCTGCTGCTCGTGTTCGGGGATCGGTGGCGTTTGATGTGTGGCACAAGCGTTTGGGACACCCTTCTTCTAAGATTGTTAAGTTGCTTCCGCATGTTACGTTTGATAGTCATTTTAGTAATAAAGCGTGTGAAATCTGTCTCTGCGCCAAACAAACAAGGGATTCTTTCCAGTTAAGTATTAATAAAACGACTCAAGTTTTTGAGATGATTCATTGTGATGTGTGGAGACCATATAGAACTCCGTCTTCTAATGGTTCTCGGTATTTTTTTACAATTGTCGATGATTTTTCCCGTGGAATTTGGTTGTATTTGATGAAAGCAAAGAGTGAAGTAGCACAACATCAGCGTCAGTTTGTTGCAATGGTAGAAAGACAATTTGATGTGTCTGTTAAAACTGTTCGGAGTGACAATGGTACCGAGTTCATGTGTCTGAAGCAATTTTTTCAGAGTAATGGCATATTCCATGAGACATCATGTGTGGACACGCCACAACAAAATGGTCGGGTAGAGCGTAAGCACCGCCATATACTTAATGTGGCACATGCTTTACTCTTTCAAGCGAAATTGCCTCTTGAGTTTTGGGGTGAGACTATTCTTACAGCAGCTTACTTGATTAATCGTACACCATCTATGCTTCTTCGCGGTAAGACACCTTATGATGTGTTACACGGCAAGAAGCCTTCTCTCGAAAATCTTAGGATGTTTGGTTGTTTGTGTTATGTTCATAATAAGGATCATCAAGGCGATAAATTTGCAAGTCGGAGTCATCGTTGTTTGTTTGTGGGGTATCTGTATGGTAGAAAAGGATGGCGAGTCTTTGACTTAGACCGAAATATAATTTTTGTCTCTCGCGATGTTGTTTTCGAAGAAGATGAATTCCCGTATACGTCACCATCGTCTTTACCTATGGGTGATGTCCCGCATCGTGATAATGAATGGTTGTCGAATGATCATAGTGTGTCACAGTCTGAGGCTGTCTCACACACAGTCCTTGTAGTAGTTACAGGGTCTGAGACTGTCTCAGACAGAATACTTATAGTAGTTCCAGAGACTGAAGTTGTCTCAGATATAACCCCTGAAGCAGATACAACACATGTGACACAGTCTGGGATTGGGATTGGTGAGAGAGATGCAGAGGCGCAAGTCATTGACAATGTTGTGTTATTGCCTTCTCCATCGCAAGAGGTTGTTGGACATGATCCTCTTGGTCGTGGTCATCAGGCAAAGAAACCATCTGTGAGGCTTGATGGTTTTGTGACACATTGTGTGAAAGATGATATTTTACGTGGGGATTCAAACGAGTCTCCTACCATATCGCAATATCCGTTAAAAGATTTTGTGGCCTACGCTAATTTTTCTCCGGCACATAGAGTATATCTCACGTCTATATCTAGTGGAAGTATACCATGTTCATATGCTGAAGCAGTTTTTGATGAAAGATGGTGCGTAGCTATGCATGAAGAAATATATGCGCAAGAAAAGAATAAAACATGGGCTTTGACATCGCTTCCGAGTGGTAAGAAAGCTATAGGTTGCAAGTGAGTGTTTACTATTAAGTATCAAGCTGATGGATCAGTGGAACGGTATAAAGCTCGACTTGTTGCTCTTGGTAATAGACAGGTTGAAGGTTTGGATTATACTGATACATTTGCTCCAGTTCCCAAGATGGGTACAGTGCGCACGCTCCTAAAAGTTGTTGCAGCTAAAAATTGGGAGTTACATCAAATGGATGTTCATTATGCATTTCTTCATGGTGATCTTGAGGAGGAAGTGTATATGCGTCTTCCACCCGGTTTTCGTACTAGTTCTCGACACACTGTGTGTCGCCTAAAGAAGTCTTTGTACGGTTTAAAACAAGCTCCTCGTTGTTGGTTTGCCAAGCTTGGAGCTGCTTTACTACGATACGGATTTCGCCAATCCAAGTCTGATTATTCATTATATACATTTCAGCGGGGTTGTGTGTACTTGACAATTTTGGTTTATGTAGATGATCTTATCATCTCAGGGAATGATGGTTATGGTATTCGGCAGTTCAAGACGTACTTGTCTACTTGTTTTCATATGAAGGATCTTGGACCTTTGAAGTATTTTTTGGGGATTGAGGTTGCTCGTAGTTCGAAGGGTATTTACTTGAGCCAACGGAAGTATGCCCTTGACATTATTTCGGAAGCTGGTTTGCTTGGTGCTAGACCAGTTGCATTTCCTATTGATCAGAACCATCGACTAGCCTTAGCAAATGGTGCTTTACTTACGAATCCTGGGTGTTATCGTCGTCTGGTTGGTCGTTTGGTTTATCTTGCGGTTACTCGTCCAGATCTCACATATGCGGTTCATATTCTGTCTCAATTTCTTCAAGCTCTCCGTAGTGAACATTGGGATGTTGCGGTTCGTGTGGTGTGATATCTTAAAGTGAATCCAGGTCAAGGTATTCTTTTAAGCGCTGATAGCGATTTACATTTATATGGTTGGTGTGACTCCGACTGGGCTGGTTGTCCAGTGACGCGTAAATCCCTTACTGGTTGGTTTGTTCAGCTCGGCAACTCTCCTATTTCATAGAAAACAAAGAAACAACAGACAGTCTCACTTTCTTCTGCTGAAGCAGAATATAGGGCTATGTGAATGCTCACGGCCGAACTTTTGAGCATCAAGACTTTGTTGGTAGATCTTGGTGTGTCTTACACGTCCTATGAGTATTTTCTGTGACAGCCAAGCTGCTATTCACATGAGTTCTAATCCGGTGTTTCACGAGCGAACTAAGCATATAGAGGTTGATTGTCATTTTGTTCGGGATGAAATTGTTAAAGGTATTATTGCTACACAACATGTGTGTACACATTCTCAACTTGCAGATATCTTCACAAAAGCACTGGGACAAAAAGAGTTCAATGGTTTTCTCGACAAGTTGGGCGTTCTTGATTTATACACTCCAACTTGAGGGGGGGGGGGGGGAGGGGGGGGGGGGGGGGTAATAAGATATGTATTGGGCTTTGTATAATAAGTTTGGGCTTAAGTACTCTCATTAGGTTAATTGTATCTCATAGCTTAGTATATATATGTATTTTGCCGTCATGTTAATGCAAGAGAGAATTTTCCAGAATTGTCGTGTCTTCTTCTTAGATTTGTGCAATTCTGACAAGATCCTTATCAATGCTTTAAGTTGCACGAAATCTCTGGTAACCTAAGACAATTAAAGATTCCTTTTATTAATGCTAAAATATAAGAAGGACAAATAACATTTGGTGTTTTGATTTTGTGTAATGATGTTTTTTCTTTTCTCTTCCCTTTGTTTGATTTCTCCAAAAACTTTTATAAACAGGCCAAATATTTGTGTGAGATTTCACTGACACTATTTTTTGCATAATAATGCATGTTACTGTTTCTACTCAATATAATTAACAAACACGCAACTGTGACAAAAAAACAAAACAAAAAAATTACAAACACGAATAAAGTACGCAAGTATATTAATTTTGTTTTTCCTCATTTGACTAAATTTAAAAATTAATCAAAATACTAGCTGGATCCAAAAAGTTAGGCCAGGGTTCATGAACTTTTTAGCATTAATTTTAGATTCTCTCGATCATGCGTTTTGGTGATAGAGTTGACATTTTAAGATGTCAACTAATATATATTAACATAGCAAATAAATTTTTATATAAGTTATAGTTTCCGCGGTTATAAATTGTGATGATTATAAATCTTAAACAAGTAAAATATTATCAAGTGGTCCGTGACCTATTGATTTTGAAAATAATTATTCAAGTTTAAAGCCTCTAATTCAACTCTACTTTTAAGGGGTAATTTACGTTTTAAATATAGTATTATAAACGGTTAGCTCTAGACATGAGAAAAAATTATGAATTGCTCACGGCTGAAAATGTAGTATTTTTGATATATAAAATTAAAATATTAGATTGGAAGCAGATTGGAATCCGCGTAAAAGTTTAATGCTGTAAATATTTAGATTATAAATTTAATAATTCGTATAGTTAGATTATACATCAAGATCCGCGTGAATATCTTAAATCTAATTAAAAATTATGATTTTAATAATTAAATATCTAATGATAAATTATATATAATTTCATTATCCAGTTCAAAATATTTATCTTCTCATACTAATTTTCTAAAAATGTTTGATGATTCTTTGTTTTGAATTCAATGACAAAAATTTAGATGCACTAATTTAAATATGAAAAAACAATTTTACTGGAAAAAAACTATGACACTAATTTAAATATGAAAAGACAATTTTATTGAAAAAGAAACTATGACCAACGGTAAAAATCTCTCTGACCGTTTTCTCTCTCGTTTTCTCTTTACGGTTACGTTTATCTTTGACTGCAACTTTTCATCAATATCACCGGTCGACGTCCGCTCCGGCATCGGTCATACTCCTTTCTTTCTTTACAGATTTAGGTTTCTCCAAATAAAACTTGAGTTTGACATTTTGGTGATAATAATCATGCGTTTTAGATGATAGAGTTGACATTTTAAGATGTCAACTAATATATATTAACATAGCAAATAAATTTTTATATAAGTTATAGTTTCCGCGGTTATAAATTGTGATGATTATAAATCTTAAACAAGTAAAATATTATCAAGTGGTCCGTGACCTATTGATTTTGAAAATAATTATTCAAGTTTAAAGCCTCTAATTCAACTCTACTTTTAAGGGGTAATTTACGTTTTAAATATAGTATTATAAACGGTTAGCTCTAGACATGAGAAAAAATTATGAATTGCTCACGGCTGAAAATGTAGTATTTTTGATATATAAAATTAAAATATTAGATTGGAAGCAGATTGGAATCCGCGTAAAAGTTTAATGCTGTAAATATTTAGATTATAAATTTAATAATTCGTATAGTTAGATTATACATCAAGATCCGCGTGAATATCTTAAATCTAATTAAAAATTATGATTTTAATAATTAAATATCTAATGATAAATTATATATAATTTCATTATCCAGTTCAAAATATTTATCTTCTCATACTAATTTTCTAAAAATGTTTGATGATTCTTTGTTTTGAATTCAATGACAAAAATTTAGATGCACTAATTTAAATATGAAAAAACAATTTTACTGGAAAAAAACTATGACACTAATTTAAATATGAAAAGACAATTTTATTGAAAAAGAAACTATGACCAACGGTAAAAATCTCTCTGACCGTTTTCTCTCTCGTTTTCTCTTTACGGTTACGTTTATCTTTGACTGCAACTTTTCATCAATATCACCGGTCGACGTCCGCTCCGGCATCGGTCATACTCCTTTCTTTCTTTACAGATTTAGGTTTCTCCAAATAAAAACTTGAGTTTGACATTTTGGTGATAATAATCATGCGTTTTAGATGATAGAGTTGACATTTTAAGATGTCAACTAATATATATTAACATAGCAAATAAATTTTTATATAAGTTATAGTTTCCGCGGTTATAAATTGTGATGATTATAAATCTTAAACAAGTAAAATATTATCAAGTGGTCCGTGACCTATTGATTTTGAAAATAATTATTCAAGTTTAAAGCCTCTAATTCAACTCTACTTTTAAGGGGTAATTTACGTTTTAAATATAGTATTATAAACGGTTAGCTCTAGACATGAGAAAAAATTATGAATTGCTCACGGCTGAAAATGTAGTATTTTTGATATATAAAATTAAAATATTAGATTGGAAGCAGATTGGAATCCGCGTAAAAGTTTAATGCTGTAAATATTTAGATTATAAATTTAATAATTCGTATAGTTAGATTATACATCAAGATCCGCGTGAATATCTTAAATCTAATTAAAAATTATGATTTTAATAATTAAATATCTAATGATAAATTATATATAATTTCATTATCCAGTTCAAAATATTTATCTTCTCATACTAATTTTCTAAAAATGTTTGATGATTCTTTGTTTTGAATTCAATGACAAAAATTTAGATGCACTAATTTAAATATGAAAAAACAATTTTACTGGAAAAAAACTATGACACTAATTTAAATATGAAAAGACAATTTTATTGAAAAAGAAACTATGACCAACGGTAAAAATCTCTCTGACCGTTTTCTCTCTCGTTTTCTCTTTACGGTTACGTTTATCTTTGACTGCAACTTTTCATCAATATCACCGGTCGACGTCCGCTCCGGCATCGGTCATACTCCTTTCTTTCTTTACAGATTTAGGTTTCTCCAAATAAAACTTGAGTTTGACATTTTGGTGATAATAATCATGCGTTTTAGATGATAGAGTTGACATTTTAAGATGTCAACTAATATATATTAACATAGCAAATAAATTTTTATATAAGTTATAGTTTCCGCGGTTATAAATTGTGATGATTATAAATCTTAAACAAGTAAAATATTATCAAGTGGTCCGTGACCTATTGATTTTGAAAATAATTATTCAAGTTTAAAGCCTCTAATTCAACTCTACTTTTAAGGGGTAATTTACGTTTTAAATATAGTATTATAAACGGTTAGCTCTAGACATGAGAAAAAATTATGAATTGCTCACGGCTGAAAATGTAGTATTTTTGATATATAAAATTAAAATATTAGATTGGAAGCAGATTGGAATCCGCGTAAAAGTTTAATGCTGTAAATATTTAGATTATAAATTTAATAATTCGTATAGTTAGATTATACATCAAGATCCGCGTGAATATCTTAAATCTAATTAAAAATTATGATTTTAATAATTAAATATCTAATGATAAATTATATATAATTTCATTATCCAGTTCAAAATATTTATCTTCTCATACTAATTTTCTAAAAATGTTTGATGATTCTTTGTTTTGAATTCAATGACAAAAATTTAGATGCACTAATTTAAATATGAAAAAACAATTTTACTGGAAAAAAACTATGACACTAATTTAAATATGAAAAGACAATTTTATTGAAAAAGAAACTATGACCAACGGTAAAAATCTCTCTGACCGTTTTCTCTCTCGTTTTCTCTTTACGGTTACGTTTATCTTTGACTGCAACTTTTCATCAATATCACCGGTCGACGTCCGCTCCGGCATCGGTCATACTCCTTTCTTTCTTTACAGATTTAGGTTTCTCCAAATAAAAACTTGAGTTTGACATTTTGGTGATAATAATCATGCGTTTTAGATGATAGAGTTGACATTTTAAGATGTCAACTAATATATATTAACATAGCAAATAAATTTTTATATAAGTTATAGTTTCCGCGGTTATAAATTGTGATGATTATAAATCTTAAACAAGTAAAATATTATCAAGTGGTCCGTGACCTATTGATTTTGAAAATAATTATTCAAGTTTAAAGCCTCTAATTCAACTCTACTTTTAAGGGGTAATTTACGTTTTAAATATAGTATTATAAACGGTTAGCTCTAGACATGAGAAAAAATTATGAATTGCTCACGGCTGAAAATGTAGTATTTTTGATATATAAAATTAAAATATTAGATTGGAAGCAGATTGGAATCCGCGTAAAAGTTTAATGCTGTAAATATTTAGATTATAAATTTAATAATTCGTATAGTTAGATTATACATCAAGATCCGCGTGAATATCTTAAATCTAATTAAAAATTATGATTTTAATAATTAAATATCTAATGATAAATTATATATAATTTCATTATCCAGTTCAAAATATTTATCTTCTCATACTAATTTTCTAAAAATGTTTGATGATTCTTTGTTTTGAATTCAATGACAAAAATTTAGATGCACTAATTTAAATATGAAAAAACAATTTTACTGGAAAAAAACTATGACACTAATTTAAATATGAAAAGACAATTTTATTGAAAAAGAAACTATGACCAACGGTAAAAATCTCTCTGACCGTTTTCTCTCTCGTTTTCTCTTTACGGTTACGTTTATCTTTGACTGCAACTTTTCATCAATATCACCGGTCGACGTCCGCTCCGGCATCGGTCATACTCCTTTCTTTCTTTACAGATTTAGGTTTCTCCAAATAAAAACTTGAGTTTGACATTTTGGTGATAATAATCATGCGTTTTAGATGATAGAGTTGACATTTTAAGATGTCAACTAATATATATTAACATAGCAAATAAATTTTTATATAAGTTATAGTTTCCGCGGTTATAAATTGTGATGATTATAAATCTTAAACAAGTAAAATATTATCAAGTGGTCCGTGACCTATTGATTTTGAAAATAATTATTCAAGTTTAAAGCCTCTAATTCAACTCTACTTTTAAGGGGTAATTTACGTTTTAAATATAGTATTATAAACGGTTAGCTCTAGACATGAGAAAAAATTATGAATTGCTCACGGCTGAAAATGTAGTATTTTTGATATATAAAATTAAAATATTAGATTGGAAGCAGATTGGAATCCGCGTAAAAGTTTAATGCTGTAAATATTTAGATTATAAATTTAATAATTCGTATAGTTAGATTATACATCAAGATCCGCGTGAATATCTTAAATCTAATTAAAAATTATGATTTTAATAATTAAATATCTAATGATAAATTATATATAATTTCATTATCCAGTTCAAAATATTTATCTTCTCATACTAATTTTCTAAAAATGTTTGATGATTCTTTGTTTTGAATTCAATGACAAAAATTTAGATGCACTAATTTAAATATGAAAAAACAATTTTACTGGAAAAAAACTATGACACTAATTTAAATATGAAAAGACAATTTTATTGAAAAAGAAACTATGACCAACGGTAAAAATCTCTCTGACCGTTTTCTCTCTCGTTTTCTCTTTACGGTTACGTTTATCTTTGACTGCAACTTTTCATCAATATCACCGGTCGACGTCCGCTCCGGCATCGGTCATACTCCTTTCTTTCTTTACAGATTTAGGTTTCTCCAAATAAAAACTTGAGTTTGACATTTTGGTGATAATAATCATGCGTTTTAGATGATAGAGTTGACATTTTAAGATGTCAACTAATATATATTAACATAGCAAATAAATTTTTATATAAGTTATAGTTTCCGCGGTTATAAATTGTGATGATTATAAATCTTAAACAAGTAAAATATTATCAAGTGGTCCGTGACCTATTGATTTTGAAAATAATTATTCAAGTTTAAAGCCTCTAATTCAACTCTACTTTTAAGGGGTAATTTACGTTTTAAATATAGTATTATAAACGGTTAGCTCTAGACATGAGAAAAAATTATGAATTGCTCACGGCTGAAAATGTAGTATTTTTGATATATAAAATTAAAATATTAGATTGGAAGCAGATTGGAATCCGCGTAAAAGTTTAATGCTGTAAATATTTAGATTATAAATTTAATAATTCGTATAGTTAGATTATACATCAAGATCCGCGTGAATATCTTAAATCTAATTAAAAATTATGATTTTAATAATTAAATATCTAATGATAAATTATATATAATTTCATTATCCAGTTCAAAATATTTATCTTCTCATACTAATTTTCTAAAAATGTTTGATGATTCTTTGTTTTGAATTCAATGACAAAAATTTAGATGCACTAATTTAAATATGAAAAAACAATTTTACTGGAAAAAAACTATGACACTAATTTAAATATGAAAAGACAATTTTATTGAAAAAGAAACTATGACCAACGGTAAAAATCTCTCTGACCGTTTTCTCTCTCGTTTTCTCTTTACGGTTACGTTTATCTTTGACTGCAACTTTTCATCAATATCACCGGTCGACGTCCGCTCCGGCATCGGTCATACTCCTTTCTTTCTTTACAGATTTAGGTTTCTCCAAATAAAAACTTGAGTTTGACATTTTGGTGATAATAATCATGCGTTTTAGATGATAGAGTTGACATTTTAAGATGTCAACTAATATATATTAACATAGCAAATAAATTTTTATATAAGTTATAGTTTCCGCGGTTATAAATTGTGATGATTATAAATCTTAAACAAGTAAAATATTATCAAGTGGTCCGTGACCTATTGATTTTGAAAATAATTATTCAAGTTTAAAGCCTCTAATTCAACTCTACTTTTAAGGGGTAATTTACGTTTTAAATATAGTATTATAAACGGTTAGCTCTAGACATGAGAAAAAATTATGAATTGCTCACGGCTGAAAATGTAGTATTTTTGATATATAAAATTAAAATATTAGATTGGAAGCAGATTGGAATCCGCGTAAAAGTTTAATGCTGTAAATATTTAGATTATAAATTTAATAATTCGTATAGTTAGATTATACATCAAGATCCGCGTGAATATCTTAAATCTAATTAAAAATTATGATTTTAATAATTAAATATCTAATGATAAATTATATATAATTTCATTATCCAGTTCAAAATATTTATCTTCTCATACTAATTTTCTAAAAATGTTTGATGATTCTTTGTTTTGAATTCAATGACAAAAATTTAGATGCACTAATTTAAATATGAAAAAACAATTTTACTGGAAAAAAACTATGACACTAATTTAAATATGAAAAGACAATTTTATTGAAAAAGAAACTATGACCAACGGTAAAAATCTCTCTGACCGTTTTCTCTCTCGTTTTCTCTTTACGGTTACGTTTATCTTTGACTGCAACTTTTCATCAATATCACCGGTCGACGTCCGCTCCGGCATCGGTCATACTCCTTTCTTTCTTTACAGATTTAGGTTTCTCCAAATAAAACTTGAGTTTGACATTTTGGTGATAATAATCATGCGTTTTAGATGATAGAGTTGACATTTTAAGATGTCAACTAATATATATTAACATAGCAAATAAATTTTTATATAAGTTATAGTTTCCGCGGTTATAAATTGTGATGATTATAAATCTTAAACAAGTAAAATATTATCAAGTGGTCCGTGACCTATTGATTTTGAAAATAATTATTCAAGTTTAAAGCCTCTAATTCAACTCTACTTTTAAGGGGTAATTTACGTTTTAAATATAGTATTATAAACGGTTAGCTCTAGACATGAGAAAAAATTATGAATTGCTCACGGCTGAAAATGTAGTATTTTTGATATATAAAATTAAAATATTAGATTGGAAGCAGATTGGAATCCGCGTAAAAGTTTAATGCTGTAAATATTTAGATTTTAAATTTAATAATTCGTATAGTTAGATTATACATCAAGATCCGCGTGAATATCTTAAATCTAATTAAAAATTATGATTTTAATAATTAAATATCTAATGATAAATTATATATAATTTCATTATCCAGTTCAAAATATTTATCTTCTCATACTAATTTTCTAAAAATGTTTGATGATTCTTTGTTTTGAATTCAATGACAAAAATTTAGATGCACTAATTTAAATATGAAAAAACAATTTTACTGGAAAAAAACTATGACACTAATTTAAATATGAAAAGACAATTTTATTGAAAAAGAAACTATGACCAACGGTAAAAATCTCTCTGACCGTTTTCTCTCTCGTTTTCTCTTTACGGTTACGTTTATCTTTGACTGCAACTTTTCATCAATATCACCGGTCGACGTCCGCTCCGGCATCGGTCATACTCCTTTCTTTCTTTACAGATTTAGGTTTCTCCAAATAAAAACTTGAGTTTGACATTTTGGTGATAATAATCATGCGTTTTAGATGATAGAGTTGACATTTTAAGATGTCAACTAATATATATTAACATAGCAAATAAATTTTTATATAAGTTATAGTTTCCGCGGTTATAAATTGTGATGATTATAAATCTTAAACAAGTAAAATATTATCAAGTGGTCCGTGACCTATTGATTTTGAAAATAATTATTCAAGTTTAAAGCCTCTAATTCAACTCTACTTTTAAGGGGTAATTTACGTTTTAAATATAGTATTATAAACGGTTAGCTCTAGACATGAGAAAAAATTATGAATTGCTCACGGCTGAAAATGTAGTATTTTTGATATATAAAATTAAAATATTAGATTGGAAGCAGATTGGAATCCGCGTAAAAGTTTAATGCTGTAAATATTTAGATTATAAATTTAATAATTCGTATAGTTAGATTATACATCAAGATCCGCGTGAATATCTTAAATCTAATTAAAAATTATGATTTTAATAATTAAATATCTAATGATAAATTATATATAATTTCATTATCCAGTTCAAAATATTTATCTTCTCATACTAATTTTCTAAAAATGTTTGATGATTCTTTGTTTTGAATTCAATGACAAAAATTTAGATGCACTAATTTAAATATGAAAAAACAATTTTACTGGAAAAAAACTATGACACTAATTTAAATATGAAAAGACAATTTTATTGAAAAAGAAACTATGACCAACGGTAAAAATCTCTCTGACCGTTTTCTCTCTCGTTTTCTCTTTACGGTTACGTTTATCTTTGACTGCAACTTTTCATCAATATCACCGGTCGACGTCCGCTCCGGCATCGGTCATACTCCTTTCTTTCTTTACAGATTTAGGTTTCTCCAAATAAAACTTGAGTTTGACATTTTGGTGATAATAATCATGCGTTTTAGATGATAGAGTTGACATTTTAAGATGTCAACTAATATATATTAACATAGCAAATAAATTTTTATATAAGTTATAGTTTCCGCGGTTATAAATTGTGATGATTATAAATCTTAAACAAGTAAAATATTATCAAGTGGTCCGTGACCTATTGATTTTGAAAATAATTATTCAAGTTTAAAGCCTCTAATTCAACTCTACTTTTAAGGGGTAATTTACGTTTTAAATATAGTATTATAAACGGTTAGCTCTAGACATGAGAAAAAATTATGAATTGCTCACGGCTGAAAATGTAGTATTTTTGATATATAAAATTAAAATATTAGATTGGAAGCAGATTGGAATCCGCGTAAAAGTTTAATGCTGTAAATATTTAGATTATAAATTTAATAATTCGTATAGTTAGATTATACATCAAGATCCGCGTGAATATCTTAAATCTAATTAAAAATTATGATTTTAATAATTAAATATCTAATGATAAATTATATATAATTTCATTATCCAGTTCAAAATATTTATCTTCTCATACTAATTTTCTAAAAATGTTTGATGATTCTTTGTTTTGAATTCAATGACAAAAATTTAGATGCACTAATTTAAATATGAAAAAACAATTTTACTGGAAAAAAACTATGACACTAATTTAAATATGAAAAGACAATTTTATTGAAAAAGAAACTATGACCAACGGTAAAAATCTCTCTGACCGTTTTCTCTCTCGTTTTCTCTTTACGGTTACGTTTATCTTTGACTGCAACTTTTCATCAATATCACCGGTCGACGTCCGCTCCGGCATCGGTCATACTCCTTTCTTTCTTTACAGATTTAGGTTTCTCCAAATAAAAACTTGAGTTTGACATTTTGGTGATAATAATCATGCGTTTTAGATGATAGAGTTGACATTTTAAGATGTCAACTAATATATATTAACATAGCAAATAAATTTTTATATAAGTTATAGTTTCCGCGGTTATAAATTGTGATGATTATAAATCTTAAACAAGTAAAATATTATCAAGTGGTCCGTGACCTATTGATTTTGAAAATAATTATTCAAGTTTAAAGCCTCTAATTCAACTCTACTTTTAAGGGGTAATTTACGTTTTAAATATAGTATTATAAACGGTTAGCTCTAGACATGAGAAAAAATTATGAATTGCTCACGGCTGAAAATGTAGTATTTTTGATATATAAAATTAAAATATTAGATTGGAAGCAGATTGGAATCCGCGTAAAAGTTTAATGCTGTAAATATTTAGATTATAAATTTAATAATTCGTATAGTTAGATTATACATCAAGATCCGCGTGAATATCTTAAATCTAATTAAAAATTATGATTTTAATAATTAAATATCTAATGATAAATTATATATAATTTCATTATCCAGTTCAAAATATTTATCTTCTCATACTAATTTTCTAAAAATGTTTGATGATTCTTTGTTTTGAATTCAATGACAAAAATTTAGATGCACTAATTTAAATATGAAAAAACAATTTTACTGGAAAAAAACTATGACACTAATTTAAATATGAAAAGACAATTTTATTGAAAAAGAAACTATGACCAACGGTAAAAATCTCTCTGACCGTTTTCTCTCTCGTTTTCTCTTTACGGTTACGTTTATCTTTGACTGCAACTTTTCATCAATATCACCGGTCGACGTCCGCTCCGGCATCGGTCATACTCCTTTCTTTCTTTACAGATTTAGGTTTCTCCAAATAAAAACTTGAGAGACTCGACGTAGACACTTTTCTTTTTTGTTGATCTCTTTTGTGGATAAGTGTTGTTTTGTTAACAAATGTCTTTGGGTGGTACGAGAACAAGACGATGGTTTTTTTCTCGGGTAACAGCGGCGGCGATCATCCATTCTTCTCACCGGATGCGACGATTATTTTAAGATCTAACTATCACTGGATGTGAAGATCTCGTTAATATTGATTACTTCAAGAACGGTTGGGTTGTTAATTGTCTCAAACCTCTGGTTCATCACTTAGATCTTCGGATCAGACGGCCACGATATATGATTGGACATATGAACATCATAGATCAAGCGGTATATCTTATTTTTGAAGGATTAATAAATATTTATCTCGTTTTAATTACGTGGTTTCATTTTCAAATTGAGTTGGTTCATTGTAACTGTGTATTCTCTCATCGTAGAGCTTCTATTCTCCGGCGATGATATTGTCTCCGATGTAACAGTTTGAAATCGTCGATCGAATGCATATTTTTTATGTATTGGCTGTGATGGAAATTCCAGATTTCGACAATGGCATTTGGAATAGCTTTTCCACTTTTCTTGCTACTAATGGATCGCATAATCTAATACCAATGATGAAAGAGGAGCACAGTGAAAGTACAATAGTTATTCCACCGATAGAATTTGTTGAGGCGATAACTATCGAGAAAAAATTAAGGGAATGGTTTTCACCCTATCAACAATGGGCATTGGATACAATCAATGATATCATCTCCCGGTGTGGGGGATGGATGGTTGGCATGAGATGGAACATATGGATCGCAACCATTGATCTCTCAAAAAATTATTGGAGTCTTGTAAAAAAGACGATATCCAATTAGGAAGATCATTGTAGATCAAGAACAACAACGAACAAGGAAAATAACAGATTTACTATTTTGTTACCGCGTAAAGCTTACCTATTAAAGGAAGTAGTGTGTAATTTCGCTTATTTGTTTATATGTTGTGTGCTTAAATTTGTATAATTTTTTGGTTGTATATGAATGTCTCATTGAACTATGTAATCCCTATTTTACATTAGTAAAGGAAGACGTTAAAAAAATTATTATATAAAATCTATACATCATCTAAAATGAGTTATACATTCTAATCTACATTACACTATTAACTAAAATATAAGGTCTACTACATTTTTTTAATTAATATTTAGGTATGTTCATCTTTTGAAAAATGCACTAGTTCAACGTCCATATATACTTTTATAGACCTCAAAATAATTTGCTTTAGTGATATTTACTTTTAGGTATGTTCATAAAATGCTATCGTATATAAGCTCAGGCTCTCTAATAACTTTTAATAGCAGTTATGAAAACATAGCTATTATAATGTGCTATCAATAAAACTTTTTCTTGTAGTGCTATTTAGAACTCGCATATATCTAAACATCTTGCTTCAAAAATGTCAATTTAAAGATTCACTAATCCTAAGAGTCATCTTATACTCCTTAATCCTAATATCTTTTTTCCGTCAACATTGGACCACAACTAACCGGTGCATTAACCTAATCTCTACATAGGGATCGGGACTCGATCTTTGGTATGCTGGTGCAGTGGTGCCTATTCTAAGTGGACTTACTACTTGCCACTAAACTAAGGTCAGTTCGTCTTAAATCCTATTATCTTTATTTGGCTTTCTTGACTGTCTCCAACTTCACTTCTGGTTGTCAAATATTCATCCCATTTGGTTATTCAATTTCCAAATTCATTCTTTTTTCTTATATAGAACTTCAAATTCCTAAATGTTAATTGACTTTATATGGTATATTCAGCCGGATTTATGACTGGACCACATAGTAAAACCCTCTTAATTCGTGCAATTAATATCTTAGTTATGTGCCACACCAACATTCACATGGATGAAGGATGATATCATGAGTATTATAACCCATTCCTTTTTGGCTAGCAGGTACCTTGAATCTTTATCAAAAAGAAAAAATTACAATAATATAAATAAGATGCCATATTTCCAAATGTTCATGTGAATTGCTACTATAACATATATATATTTTTTGTCGGTTCTTTCACTTGATGGTTAAATGGTTTGCAGGGAAGTTGGCCTTTCAAAGAATATTAGAATCAACATTTCAACATTTTTGTTTTGTTTTGTTGTTCTGGCTCTTGCAACTTTTGTAAATTAGGGTATGTGATAAGTTTTGAAACAAAAAAACGAGAAATAGTAAATGTGAAAAGCACGTAGCTATAATAACTCCCCAACCACCCATGTGTGTTAACTTCATCACTTTATCTTCAACCTTATCATCAATCAGAACACTTTTTCTGAAAGTTTCTACTCTCTCTATATTTAAAAGAATAATGTTTTGAGGTTTGTTTTTGTTTTTGAAAGATTGATTTTCTACATTATAATTAATATTTTTTCAGTTTTACCAAGTCAATTAATATTTTTTTGTGGTTAATACATCACGGAGGCATTGCTTTTTATTATTGGGAAACAAAAAAGTAAGCAAAAGAAAATTGTAAACACAAATAATTATTGTGTCTTAATATGTGTGAAAAACTTAAAAATCATTCTTTTAAATACAAAGAAAGTATTAAGTAATAACATCTTAAATTTATAAGTACTTTTATATATGTTTGATCCGAAAAATCTAGTTACCACATAAAACATAAAATTGTGGGAATTAGTGTCTTACTAGTATTTGACCCGTACTACGTACGGGGTAGGAATCACTTGAATGTTTTTTTTAACTAAAAGCTGTTGAAAGTTAACGTATACGATTCAGTGATTGAATCTTTCTTTTCTAACTCAAGGGTGAATCTAGTTTTATGCTTGGTAAAAGACCATATTATAAGGAGTGGAAAAAGCATTATTCGGAAAATCAATACAACCCAAGAAAATTTTCAGGACTGATTGATACAAATATTGTGTTTATTGATACAAATATTGTGGTCTTATTAATGCTTTTAGTGATGATAGAAAACCGACGGTCTTTTTTAATTGTAAAGGATATGAATAGTTTTTTTTCAAAAATGGTAGTTATGGATGAGAAAATTTAGGTTTCTTTCTAGATTTATTTTAAAAAAAAAACCGTTGTGTTAACTTTTTTTCTATTTTTAATTTATAGTTTTGAATGATTTTTCACTTGTCACTCTCTTATTGCACAAGTGACTTGTGATTTAGTAGTAAAGGATTTGATGGTAAGCTCGCCTCTCCGATTATCTTTGCCTTCTATTATTTCCTTGTGTGAAGAGACAAAAACTCTCCATCATATAAAAAGGTTCAAAACCATCTTTATAATTCTCTAATATTAAGTCATATATTTACGTGTTAAACCTTCAAAGTAAAACATGTCTTAATACATCCAACAAACCAAATATTTTATTTCTAGAACGGCTAGATCCAAAGCACACACATGTAAAAACATGACACTTTCCTATTGGCTTAGCTCCATTCATCAAATAAAATAAACATTTTGTCGTTGACGATTAAAACAGAATTATACACACATATATATATTTGTGAGAAATATTTCTTAAATAAATAATTTCAAGAATGATTCAATGGACGTAGCAGCTTTAAAAGGCCGAGATGTTCAGAACAAGCGACAAAAAAAAAGCGAGTTCACCTTCAAATTTGAGTTTCGACCCTAAAGTTTTTGTTTGATCAATCTCACCCTTTTCTTCTTCATCTCCATTTCTTTCCTATTATGGAAACTGCTTCTCTTTCGAAATTCTCTGAATCAAACATGAGCTTCGGTTTTAACCAAACCAAGCCTCTAGGTCTAAACCAGCTCACACCATACCAAATTAACCAGATTCAGAACCAGCTTAACCATAAAGGCAACACAATCTCTAACCTCTCTCCAAATCCAATCCTAATGAAGAAGTTCTCATCTTCTTCCTCCAAAGCCAAGAAGCTTTACAAAGGCGTAAGACAAAGGCATTGGGGAAAATGGGTCGCTGAGATCCGTTTACCCAAGAACCGAACCCGTCTCTGGCTCGGAACATTCGAAACCGCCGAGGAAGCTGCCTTGGCTTATGACCAAGCTGCTTTTCAGCTCCGTGGAGATCTCAAGAGGCTTAACTTCCCAAACATCAGACACGAAGATATCAATCCCCTACCTTCCTCTGTCAATGCTAAGCTCCAAGCTATTTGCAAAAGTATGAGAAAGACAGAGGAGACAGAGCTTGTCCTGCCAAAAACAGAGCATTCGGACTCCGATAATTCGCCTAGAACCGAGGAGAACTCGTTCTCGGTTGGATATTCGTCATCTGAACAAGGTATAACTTTCATTGACTTCTCGGATTCTGAGTTTGAAGAGATTGGGAGCTTCAAGCTTGTGCAGTTTCCTTCAATGGAGATCGATTGGGATGCGATTAGCAAACTGTCGGATTCTTGAAGTTTTCTACTTTATGTTACTGTTCTGATCTCTAATGGTTAAGTAATGATCTCTGCAACTGAAATTTTTTAACAGTTGCATATGAATTGTAGTAGGTTTGAAATTTCCTTATGTTGGTTGTTTTAGGGTTTTTAGTATCTAGCTAATATCCATGTTTGGTTTGGCTTGGTAAGTTTTATGGTCCTTGCCTTTCACCAATTGGAGAAACTTTATGTATTCAAAAACTACCATTATCTATTATGTTATCATCTTTACATTTCCTTATCAGAGTGAGAATCATTTGTAAAATTAACACTTGATTTCTTAAGTTTTTTTTTTTGTTAAAGGATTTCTTAACGTTTAGACCCCAAAAAAGTTAACTCTTGATTTCTTTATTTTTACATGTACACATTCTACTCCTTTTTCATGATTCCATTTGTTATATTTTACATTCACATCGTTTATTTTATTATATAAAGGAGAGGTCGTCCAAATTGTAACTCACGAGATGATGACATGTGTCAATGCTAATTTGGATCGTGACATGTGTTAAAACTTAAAATTAATTAAAAAATTAAAATTTAAAATGGAAAACAAACAAAATCATTATCATCAACAAATAATAAAAATAAAACTTTCTAAATGTCCAAAACTAATTATGTAAAAAGGAAAATTTTATTATATCTAAAGTTAGTAAACAATTTTTTTTAAAAATATTGCAATTTAATTATCAAAAAAGCAAGAGGAAAAAAATTGAAATAATGTGAACTGAAAAGAACAAAAAATAGAATAACATAGATATTTCAATTAAAAACAAGAAAGAGACAATAATATAAACTAAAAAAGAACAAAAATACAAAAATAAATATTTCAATTAAAAACAAGAAAGAGACAAATGGTAAAACAAATGTTATTTAAAATTAAAAACAAAAATATAGAAAATATATTTAGGGAGTACTAATTTATGAGAAAAAATGATGACATCAATGGTATCTTATTATATAAAGAAAGATGCGTTACATGCGTACAATGAAAACTTGACACGTAAGTATTAATGAGTTCTATGATTAAGGATCCATGTTTAAATATTATCAAATATTTTAATAATTTAACGGGTTCCTAATTAAAATTTAAATATTTGTATGAGTAACTTATAATATAATTACCCGCGTATTAACGTGATATATAATGGAAAATATCACACACATCATATTTCCATTCTCTGAAACAATACTTGTTGGTTGTTTCTATCAAGAGTCATTCTTAAGGTTGCATAGACCAGAAGCGAAGCTTTTTAAAAGAGCTTCGATTTATATATAACCTAAATTTCTTAAATAACAACATCATCAAAAATAAGAACTAAAGTTTTTGAAAATCAAAATATTAATTCTAAAATATATACTCCCTCTGATTCTAAAACATCATTTTTTGTGGAACAAAGGAAATATTTTTTTCCTTTCTTTCCTACAAAATGACTTAACAAAGATTCAAAGTCAAACACTTTTAACGTAGGCAAGCCACTAAATATTTTTTTGTGACGTAACAAAGATAAAATTTTAGAGTAAAAACACAAAAAATTGCAATCACAATCTAAATTCTAAAACTAATCGAACATGAATACAAGTTGTACTATTTTTTAGCTAATCCATCCGAATCTCAATCAAATCTCTCTAAAATTTATAAATAACAAAAACATAATATAAAAAAGATTATTAGTGAATTGCAATGGTTGATTGCAAACAATGAAGAAAAACAAAAAATGTGTAAGTTTGTATGATTGTAAAGTGGCCGAAGATGTAGGGTCTCTTTAATTACCCTAATCTTTTTTTTTGTAATTTTCATTAATAATTTGTCTGTAACTTTCTTTCGGCTTATCAAATAAAAATACTATGTTTATTAGGATGGACATAGTGTATTATTACTATATTTATACAAAATGGAAGGCCTTGAAATTTGCAATCAAAATGGGGTTAGAGGCAAAAGTTTCTTTTCATCCAACATAGGCACGGGCTATAGGCACGGGCCTGTTTTTATCATAATCAATTCAATCTATTTATGTCAAAATACACTTTCAAAATCTCCATTCAAATTTGAAGGTGATTGTATGGAGTCTCTGGTAGTCTGTGCCTGTTTTTATCATAATCAATTCAATCTATTTATGCCAAAATACACTTTCAAAATCTTTAAATTTGAAGGTGATTGTACGGAGTCTCTGGTGGACAATGGAAAAATACAGGATACAAAGTTTGACCGATGGAAACAAAACGTTTTATTCCAAAAATACATGACGGAAACTCTAAAACCATAAAAACTAGACCATAAAATAATATGGTTTTATGGTTCTTGTCTTTCATCAAATGTCCCTTTAGTCTTCCACTATTTTTATTAGACATATTTTTTTATTTTTAATTTACTTTTTTTTTTAAATAAATTATTCAAAATATGTTTAACATGTTATTTTGAACAAAAAATGGAGCCGAAAAACATGTCATATAGAGTTGTCAAAAAGAAAGGCAAAAGAGAATGCACATATCCTATAGAATCATATATACCAACTTATCAGTAACCGTTTTTCTTCCAATTATGTGAAATTATGAATTGGATCATTCTACATTACTAGGGTTAGACTCGCGCGTTGCGCGAGTTTGGCTTCTTTTGATATTTTGTGTTATTTTTCTATGTTTTTTATCAATATCATGTATAACATGAATTAATAAGTATTTTATGTTAATATATATATTTTACATTTTTTTACACATTATAATATCATATTTTCAATTATTAATTTGTCATTATAAAATTTTGTCATTATAATAGTTGTTTAGTTTTTGAGAACTTATTATTTTATCTATTATTGCATAATAAATTCATCCAATCTTCAAACAAAGTCTAAATATAACCAATATATTTACTTTTGTCATTTTTTCACAAAACACTAATATAATTATAGATAGTTAATTTATACATAATTTTTTTTTACGTTTTCTTAAACATTTCAAAAATAGTTTTTGTTTCTATACATTTTTAAAATCATTGATTCAAATATTGAATTACATAAGCTCGTCGGAGAATGCCTTTTTGTAGAACTACGTACATTTTTCATAAAGATCACAAATTATTTTCTTATTTTAGTGAAATCGTTCAATATCCTTTAGTGAAATCATACATCCTCTATTTTTTAACAATCGGCTAAAACTCAATTACAATACTTTAAGAATTAACATCATTGAATCTATTTTTTCTTTGATTGTTTTTTATTAACATTTCTATTCAGCGCTCTTATATATAAATTCGTAATATTTTGATTATTTTCTAATGACCATATAAATAAAAGTAATTCATTATTGTAATTTTTAATTCGAAAATAAATACTCAAATAATCCTAAAATATGGTTCGTATGATGCATTTATTAAACTTAACGACAAAAAATTGATTTAACTATTTACAATTTTATGTTACTTTGTTTAGTTATTTGTAGTAGAACATAACTCAAGCAATGCGTGACTTTTTTTTTCTTACACCAATTTATACCTTATATCTTTAAAATAATAGTATTATAACACTTTCATATTTTTCGTTCATACTTCCATAAAATTATACAACATTATAAATAAAATTGTATATCCTAAATTTTCAGCTTATTATCTCATCTTTAATTAGATGGTTCAGTATCCTTTTAGTGAAATAATATATATTCTTTATCTTTATATCAACAACCTTTTATATTAACACGTTCATCCTTCATTGGTTCAAATATGCTCATGTATTTCTCTAACGAATAGGTGTAAGTGCGTTCATGACAAAAAAAAACCAATAGCCTCTTAACAATTTTCTGACACTCAAGATTCTTTTTCTTTGATTCTTTGATGTCGCTAATATCTTTATTCACTTTTTCTTATATATATATTCATTTTACATATTTCTAATTTTTGAAATTGAATATATAAACTTTTATCGTTATCATAAATTAATAGTAAATACTCAAATATTAATTTCTAATGTTAGTAGTTTGTTGACTTATTTTCGTTTTTTAATTTAATTAAAAAATTAGTAGCTATAAGTAACAATAAATATACATAAACATGAATTAAATGAACTCAAAACTAAAATTAATTGTTAAAAACAAAATTTTGCCTATGTGGACACTTTAGATGGAGAGAGGACTCCCTAATTATATATATGATTTTTAGGTGCTTTCTTTCGCCTTTTGGTGGGAAAAAAAAAGAAAAGATAATTGAAAAATAATTTATTAATTATGGAATTAAATATGGGCTTGTTTGGTGCTCGGCATTAGCAAGCATCAACGAAAGACTTTTGGGCCAAATTAACCTGATTAAATATTTAAAAACCAGGAAAGAGTGTTGTTTGTAATATCTCCCAAAATTCTAAGCAATGTTTTCATAATAATTATATATAAATCCTAAACAAATGGACTCTCGCATTATATTGAGCTTATTTTTGAGATGACTGAATACATTACGCATTTGACTGACGTTTTTTCTAAAACGATTAAATATATTTTTCAAAAATCATGTACGTTGCTAGTTTAATGGGGAGATAAGATAGGGTGAGCAACGGGTCACGAACGACAGTCAAATACCAACGTTACCAAAATGAGAGGAAGTTGTGGAATGCGCCTTTTGACATGTACGAAACCATACCATTAGAAAAGGGTCCCTACTTGAGTATTTGTGGCAAGAGGCCAAGAGAGAAAAGGAGTGATCGAAGACCGTTGCATAATAGTTCTGTAATGTCACGAATGAGCACACTGTAAAGTTTAGATTTGGCTTCCAAGTTAGAATTCCACTGCATCCAAGTTAAGTACATGCTTCGAAAAGGAGTTTTACTATATAGTTCGCAATCAGTGTCGGCCCTGAATAATCATGGGTCCGAGCAAAAATTTTTTTTGGCCCATTACTTGAAAACAAAGAAAAAATCTTACCCTCAAGCATGACTCAAACTTGTGACCTGCAGTGTGTAGAGAAAGAACATTGCCAACAGAGCTCCTAACACTTATACGAAAAATATTGGACCTTAAATGTTTTAAACTCTCCGCCGGCCTCGAGCAAGTGCTTCCTTGGCTTCCCTACAGGACTGGCACTGTCAGCAATGATACGCTGAAGATTTAAGCCAACTCAAGATGACATTAAAGGAGTTAATGTTGTATCCACAGATGAAATTTAATACTCATCCCAACCCATGATTAGTAGTTGAGTCTATTCTAGTTCCTTTTTTTTTTCCAACAATCCAGCCATACTGTTCTATTTCTTGGACAATTTGTTAATTTCAACAATTTTCGTCACATTTCCAAGATGAAATCGAGTTTCTAAATTGGGATTTCAAAAAAAAATCAAACATTTCTTTCGTGTTTAGGAAACACGTTTTTATGAAATTTCCAAGAATTTTGGTTTCTGAAACATTTCCAAAACTGGAAACATATTTTGAATTGAATTTCCATGCTACCTATCTCATAATTGTCAACTTTTAGATAGTTGAAGGTAAAACAACCGAGTTTAGGATTAATGCAAGACACGTAGAAAGAGCATAACTCCAACACGAAGCTTACTAGGATTCAAGTCCCACGCATTAGATTAAAAAATATTTCCATCTCCAACTGTTTCTGTTGGAATCCGTTTAAGACTTTTAATTTCATAAAGCCATAAGTTAAGTACTTTTTGTTTGTTTGAAATATTTATTTGTTTGTGGGGTTGGCGACTAATCATTCTACTGTCCCCACTGGCGTTTTCTATGTTCCAAAGAGATGAAGATTCGTTTAGTCACTTATTGTGTTACGTGATTTTTCAGATATTTCTTTTCATAAATGAAATAAAGGTTTGATTCTTGCTGGAATAGGATTAACCATGTCACCATGAGATCAAAGACCTTAATATCTTTAAATTTTGTGTTCTCCTATCTTTCTTAATAGAGTCCCTATTTCACTTGCTATACTCAAATCAAACAAAAAAGTTTAGCCACAAAATGTATGCGACCTCATGACTCATTGAATTCAACAATAATTAAGTTTGACGGCATCTGATCTAGATCCAAACCTGAAGGGAAGCAAACCAAGTCCATGCTTGCAGCCTTGAATACTTTTGGCTGATTGATACTCTAAAAAATTCAGTAGTTCAGTTTGTTAATGCTTGAGCATGAGGTGTAGGTGGTAGTTTTCGAACCTCTTTCACTTTTTATTAACTTTTTAATTTTATTTTAAATAATTGTTAACTAATATAAAGACCCATAATGTCTTTTTTTTTTCTTTTAACCCAAAAAGTCTTAGGAATAGCTCTGATTAGACGCACAAACCAAAAATACATTCGAGTGAAAACTAATGAACCAGAACTTGGGGGCCATAAATCTTTGAAGAGGTTGAACACAATGCCAAATTGCGATGAAGATATGGTGTTAGGTCAAGTCCGGAGAATCATTGGTGATATCCCGAGCTTAACGCATACAGTAAACGAGTCTTCCTGTATGTCTTCGATGATTACACTACGTCACAATTTTATTAAAGAACTTCTTACTTAAAATGCTTAAATTGTGTGGTTCATTTGAGAAAATAAATACACTTGATCTTAATGTAAATGCAAACGCAAACAAACAATCAAGGTTATAACTGTTGTTGGTATACAATATATAGAATATGTTTGGTCACAGAAAATGTAAGTCCAATATACATATCTCTATATGTATGTGCATTTTAATTTCGATAGTTAGATGGTCTGTCGTTTTTCCACGTATATATAAACTATCCTTTCATTGTGTTTTTGTTTGATATATCGTGTAGAAAAGTTATTATATCCATTAAGTTTTGAAGGAAAAGAAGTCATTATTCAAAGATTGACGACTTTTGGAGACTGTCAAGAGTTACCGTAAGACATTCTCCTCTTAAACCAGTCATATATAAATAGATAACACCACTAGCTATTTTGTATGAAGAATTAAATATATATAGTGGGCTTCTTTTCTTATTTAAAAATAAATTTGTGTATTAATTTATTTTGGCAGATTTACTAGCCATCGAATACGGATTCATAGAATCAATGAAGTCGACTCTTCACATCGAATACGGATTTTCTCTTAAGAACACGAATCTCTCCCTAGCAAAGGGTTTTGCTACTTTTAAAAATTGATGCATTATATTTAGAAAATTCATCCAAAAGAGTAAACGAAAATTATAATAGAAAACTGTTTCAGCTATAACGAATAATAAATTATATACATATAAAGAGCTATAACGAAGAATATATTAGTTGAACGTGCGAGTTAACAGTTGTTCCAACTGAGTTAAAAAATAATATGTATGATAAGGGAAGCTACTCGAGTGAACATGATATGTCCCGAGTTCATGCAATACCATATAATAGAGATATTATTATTCTCATATTTAGTGGGTGTTATTGGATTGAAGAATTTAGTTGATTTTGAGAGAATTAGACATTCTAAAGAATTCTAGTGTTATTCAATTTATAAGAATCTCAATTCTTTTAAATTCTAGTGTTATTCAATTGATTAGAATCTTAATTCTTTTCAATTCTAGTGTTATTCAATTTTGCTGTAGCTTTTATTCTTATAGTTTTCAAAGGAATTTAATAGAATTCTATTGGAAAAATGTGAAGAACCAATTCCTTCAATTTTTGCTAAGAATTTGATAGAAAACTATTAATTCTTTTACAATACATTAAAATCAATTCTATCAAAATCACTCAACAAATACCACCCCCTTACTTTCTCTAGATAAAAATAGATATCACCTAGATTCGTTCTATTAACCCGCAAATTTGTACATATTTCACTGCAATCGAGAGAAATATAGAGTTTATGCTTAATTAACTTCACCGGAGATCAACCCCTCTCGTTTTATATCCAAACGGAAGACCGTGAACCGACAAAAGGCTAAAACAAACTTGCCTATACCAGTTACATTTGCCATTGCATTAATTAGTTGAACCTTCAAGGCATGTGAGCTCTAACTTGAGCACACGAAGCTTGAAACATTCTATTCGCTTGGAACTTTCTTCCACATTTGATTGATTCCAACTCCCAAAACAAGATAAGATATATGCGAAAATCAAGATGATACTTGTTTGTAAAGATAACATCTTCTTAAGAAAAGAAAACCTAAGATATTATCGTTTAGATTTGGTTTCCGCGCCCCTTAATTAAAAACTTAGAACAACTTGATGAATGTGAGATAAATTGACAACAATATTCCTACTTTATCTCTGCTTTGCAATTAATATTCCCCAAATTAAAGGTATCTAGCTTTCTATTTCTTCTTTCTTCCTTTTCGTTTCTCTTTATAGCCAAGAGGACGAAAATGATTGAACTGGGATTTATTTAATTTCGTCCTATATACATTTTCGTTTATCATATATTTAAAATATAAAAACGCAAAAATATGGCATTTTTATTTATGAAAGTCCCAAACATTTCGAAGTTGTATCAACAATAATGTAGCATAACATTTTTAAATTGAGCTAACCTTAAAATCTATAATTCATATACTAAAGAATACTGAAAATACCCACTTGTGTTTGCACCACAGTGTCATTTCTTGTTAAAAAAAAATTCCTGGCGACAAAGATTCCCACCATATAAAGGAGATTGGTGTCTCATCAAGTGTCTCCCAAAAAGTTATTGTAATTATTTATATAAAAATTATAAAATTTCGAAGCTCAACATTCCACTCTATAAATAATAAATTTAATTGAATAAAAAGCGTGGCTCAAATCTACGTCAAATAAATAAACGGTGTATATAGATTCAAAGTTGATGGTATACAGTTAAAAACAAATTATGGAAACTAATACTGAAGAAAGAAATTTCAAAATATAGTAAATATTTGTAACATATAATCCATATGTGTCGTAAAATTAAGATAATGGAATCCTATTTAGTTAAATGGTTAACATAAATTTAGCTAATAAACTAAGAAAATAATTTTCAAGTAACTAAAATAATAATATTTGTTTTTTGGTCAAAACTAAATAATAAAAAAAAAATTTAATAGTGGGAAAAAATGAAATTTTTTTAATGGTCACCCTCCAAACTATTTAGGGGACATAAAGAAAGTAAACAAGAAAATAGAAAGAATATAAACTGTAAAAATAAAATAAAAAGTAAATAAAAATAAAAATTTCAAGTAAAAAAAGAAAGGCTAATGATAAACCAAAAAAAAGAAAAATATGAAAATCTCAATTTAAATTGATCTTTAATGCAAATTAAGATATAAATTGATCTTTAATAATTTAAGACATGTGTTTAGATAATGTTTCAAAATATTTTAGTAATTAAAACTCAAATATTTATCAACTAGTTATATTAATAAATTTTCTATGGGTTACTAATTACTTGCGCACCAACACGAGTGCTACTCTAATTAGTTGAACCTTCGAGGCAAGGTATATATATAAGGTATGCATTTCAATTAAAAGAAATGTGGATTACTGCAGATTATTAAATGTATGGTACATTATCAAAGATTTCCATACCTTTAAGCTATTCACGGTAGTTATATTTAAGGTTAAAATTATTCATCATGCATGTAGAACCGTCGATCGTAGATCTTTATACAATTTATAGAATTGTCCATATGAAATCATTTGTAAAATGGTTGCTTGTATTTTTAAATAGTGCATGATATTAGATTTGTTCGTCGATGCTGGTAGAACTAGAAATGTTTATATAGAATCGTTTGTGGAATCGTCCACTATATTTTTAAGTGGCGTGGGAGATTCAGTTTCCGAGATTGTAGAACAACACAAGGAAAACAGAAAAAAATAATAGAGTTAAGTCTGCGCCACATTTATTGTAGCTACCATCTAACTTTTATTCTTTTCATTATGCATCACTTATTCTGTTCGTTCTGTCCATTTTGCATTAACCATATTTATTTCGTTTTTTCCGTTCAATCTCTGCTTCTTTTGTATAACTTATTTCATTTCGCTGTCAACACTGAAAACACTTCAATAAAAAAAAATGGTTTCCTGTGTGACACTCATTCATATAGATCGAACCACACCACGAAATGTAACATGGAAAAACCAATCGTAACCGTTGAAATAATTCACGTGGCATGAGATGATCTTTGTTTCGATCCCATATATGCTGAGAGTTTGGAGATAGGATTGATTCCCTTAGCAATTTTCTATGTATAATTACGTTCATGTTCCCAAGGAACAAGAGATCCATAATCTGATTTAGCATGTCAGAAAATTGGATAAAAATTCACTAAAATATTTAAAAGAAATTGCACTGTCCTCGAATTTATTGGTGCGTAGTGTTTCATGTTTGGATCTTTACTTAAATACATAATGATTTCCGTATCTAAAGCTGAGGAGACAACGGGTGCTGGTAAAACCATAGGATTAGGTATGTCTCATGTGCTCCTTCCCAATTCCAAGCCACACCAAAAAAACTTACCTAAAACGATAATAACCGACAACTTTATTGCTTCTAAGCATTTAATTACTCTAATATTTATATAGCTCACTACCAAAAAAAAAAATTTATATAGCTAATTAATGTTATTATTTGAGGTTTTCTTCTGTTTCAAACGATAATGCCATGATAAGAATTGAGTAATGGAACTTTTGGATGAAATGGACTACCTTATAGTCTGTGTAGAGATAGGTCACGTGGTGGGTGGAGACAATTTCGATTCGTTTCACGTTAAGTGTCGGTTCCAAAATCTGGCTTACAACTAAACCTACAAGATTACGAATTTACGATATATGCTTACAATGATGCTGACACCTTTTTTTTCTTGCTTCAGAGATTGTTGCAACAATTTATGTGGTGTAATTTGTAAAACATAGCCATTTAAGTAGATGTGCACGAAATTATAATAAGAACCAGTTAAAACCAAATTTAATAGGCCCTGTCAATTCTAAAAGAAAAGTAGGTTTCGCCTTTTAGGTAAGTTTTAAAGTGGGTGTGCACGAAACTATATGATAATTGCTGGCTGCAAACTTGCAACCAAATGTTCTGGTTGTTGTTCATTTGATAATTGCTGGCTGGTCGCAACGTTTAGTCGCAACACTGAATTTCTTTGTTAAATATTATAGAATAGGATAAATTGTATTGAGTTTGCTTTGATAAGAGAACATAAGACATATATATAGTGTTTAGCTTAACATATTGCTAACACCATATAATGTAAACTTTCCTAATACATAATAGAAATATGCTAATAATATAGAGATCTGGAATATTCTTCGGTTTGGGCTTCTTGGGCTTCACTCAAGATACTTGGTCCGCAAGCTACACGTCTTCCTCCCCAAGATATTCCAATACTCCCCCGCACGACAAACGTGGTACGCGAAATCATCAAGTAAAGCACGTATGTCGTGAACAACTTGTCGAGGACGGACAAAGTCTTCAAACTCCTCCGAGTATAAACTTCAATCTTCAAAATAGGGATGAAACTTCAGCTCGTCTTTGGTCTTGATAAAGGGAATATATCCCATGGGTGCAACTTGCAACTCCACAAACAATTGTCCTTGTCTCCAACAGTCCATACATTGGACTAAAAAAATGACCTAAAGAACATGAACGTTCAACTAGAACTCCCTAAAAACACAACCAAACTCCCCCGTAATAGGAGACACCAAAACTCAAAATCATGAGATATCATAAACTTTAGAAATAAATCTCAAAATATAAAATAACCACCCATGAAAAACAATTAAGGAAACTCAAACCTTTAAAACCAAATCATAATGATCTCTTGACATCTTTTGCTTGAAACCAAGTAAAATCTTAAAATAATACTCTTGAAAATAGGAACATGAAAACGTAGAAAACCATGTAAAAACTCTAATAAAACAAAAATCACGTCTTTAAGAAAATATGCACTAACGAGACACATCATCATCATCATCTTCATCGTCACCATCACCATCACCATCACCATCATTGTTCTTACCTTCTTCCATGAACTTTTCTGAAGATGAGATCGAAGGTCTAATGCGGAAACTTTTAATTTTGATCCACAAGGATCGACCGCTTTTAATTTTAATATATAAAGGGTTAGGGTCAATCCACCCATTGATCAATTGGTTTTGAGTTGAAAGCCCATAAGAAACTCAAACTTAATATGGTATCAGAGCCATCCGATCGTTGGGCCACCCCGTAGATTTTTGTTTTCACAATTGCCCACGCTTTAGATGGTCATGCTTGAGCGTGAGAGGGTATTAAATAATGTTGTCTCACATCGGTAGTTGAAGAAATAATATAATAATATATAAAAGGTTAGAGCCCATCCACTCATTGACCAATTGATTTTAAATTGGAAACCCATAAAAAACCTAAACTTAATATTCTTCAACGACCAAAATTTTTATATGGAGAATGCAATGTTTGACTATACAATTCTTGCAATGTTGCAGTTATATAAATATTTTGGACTGCATGACAGGTTAAAATTGTTTGACCGAATAATTGTTAATATTGTAAAAACTTGTATTCTGCTGTTTGTTCACATGAATTTTTCGGGTTGGTAGACTTTTCATAGTGTATATATGATAGTTTATTAATATTCTTTTAAAATATTTTTTCTTTTGATAATTATTCTTCTAAAATAATTGTGAATGTTCATCGAGCTTAGTGTTCGAAACATTACTAAGATATATAGCTTAACTATTCACAGTTCTCTTTTATTACTGTAACATAAAATTGATGTAATGCACCAACTCTCAGATAATTTTAGGTTTAATTCATAAGACCAAACTGACTATATAACCGATTAAAATATTTTATGATTTTGGCATGATAAGACAAGCTAACAAAACGTTAGAGCGATATAAGTTGTAAATATTTGCATTAGAATAAATGGAATATCCACACATGTGAACATGTGGAATAGCTCTTTAATTTCTCTTCTATTTTATATTTTTATGCAACATGCAAACTTTTTCGATGAAATCGTTGGTATTATATTCACTGCACAGTTTGACATAAAATTAGTATATATGTTTACATCGATGAATGAATTATTAACTTTAAAATCTTCAGGCTTTGAATCGTTGCAAGAGATACAATGGACCGGTTGTGAATACACCATTTTATTTATGGGGTAAACTGAACCGTTCAAGACCAGATTTCATTCTCTTTAATTGATTCACATAGTACAAAATAATTTGTTTTTTCGTCTTAAAAGAAAGTAGTGATCGTAAGTGTCGACATCACTAATGAGTAAAAAAAGATATCTGAAAGAGTCAGAACCTCATCACGAACTCAAGACTAGGGGCATCTCCAATAATGCCTCATTTTGAGAGAAAACATAAAAAAATGAGGAAAAATCTTCTCCAATGGTACATCAAAATGAGGGAGAAAATGAGTTTATGAATAGTGTTCTCTCAAATTTGACTTGCTTATGAGGGATGGAGATGGTCTTACTATTCAGTATTCACAATACTCATTTTAATGTAAAGCTTTTTTATTTGTATTTTAATCCTTTAATTTTTCTTATTGCACTTTTATCAATAAAGCTTTACAAATTAGTTTATAAAGCTTTTAGAAAATCTTATAAATAAATTAACAAAGTTAATTCAAATTTTTTTAAAGCAATAATGACATATTAAAATAAATACATTAGCAAAACTCTCATACATTAACAATAATAAGATTACTGTTATAAATAAATGTATAAATCAGCTTAGAAGCCTTTCAAATACTTTATAAAATTTGGAATATTCTTTTTTGAGGGAAAAAATGAGGGTAACCATTGGAGCAAAACTCTCCTCACTTTAGTATTACCTCATTTTGAAAGAGAAAATGAGAGAAACCATTCTAAGATCCGTTTACCTCAAATCTCAATTCATCAATTTTGTTTTTTCGCTAAAATCTCCAATGAGCAACCCACAAATAACTGTTAAAGCGAATTTGCTTATGTTTCTTTTCTTTTCTGAACTAACTATGTGGTAGACGTTGACTGGACAATAGATAGTTGTTAACTACTTAGCCATGTGGCATTTAATAAACTGCACCAGTTGTTAAAACAAGTGAAAACCTAATAAGAACAAAAACGTGTTCGATTTTAGTTTGGCGATTCTTTTGTCTCATATTACAAAATTGCATGTGAAAATCAAATAAAAAAAGAAAGGAGACTTATTAAAAGTTAGATTTTTGGTTGACTTAAACAATTTTTTTAGATTTTAATTACTCAGGCTATTTTTGTGTCCGTTTTACTTTTTTTTAATAACAAAAAACGTATTTACGAAAATGCCATTAATGAAACAGGACACGTAGGCGGAAATTTTTTCCCGCCTAAAAATAAAAAGTCTACCGCTCAGCGATGGTAGATTTATATAACGTCCCCGATCGGCGATAAGCTCGCGGAGATCGGACCATGGTCGGAAATGGGGCAAGGCTTCGGGGGAAAATCTGAAGGAAGTTCGGCCAATGGTCCACGAAAAGGCTAAGTCTAGTTTTTGAGAAGACTTAGTCGGAATACGGAAGAAATGAGCTGGAATATCGAGCTGGGTCAGCTGGAATATCGAGCTGGGTCAGCTGGAGTAGTTGCCGGGAAGCTGGACTAGCTGCCGGGAAGCTCAACTCAGCTGGACCAGCTGCCGGGAAGCTCAACTTAGCTGAAAGGAGTGTTCGACAGCTGAGTTAGCTAACTGGTTGATTGTGCGGTTATGGGCAGTTGAGCGGTTATAGGCAGTTGAGCGGTTAAGGCCGAAAGGTTTCAGAGATCCACTCGCACCCATTCACTGGTTTGGCCGAACGGGTGCCTTAGGGTAACTCGCGACCATTCCATAATCGCCTATAAAAGAAGGCCTTGGAGTCGGTTTTTGAGTATCACGCTTACAAGGGAAAATTCCCAGAAAACTAAGGAAAGAACTCGAAAGAGAGAAACACCGAGAAAAACACCGAGAGAATCATCAAGGCAGACGGTTTACCGAGAAAGCTTACAAAGACTAAGGATCGGCGGTCATTCGGGAGAGATCTCACCGGGATACCTAGTCGCTAGAAGAGGAGACGCGGTAAAGCGCCCTTTCGGTACGCGTTGCTAAGGTTGGTGCGGATCTTTGGCTTGATGTTCGGAGTCGAGACCACCGGTGATTCGGGAAAGTCTCGCTTGGGCAAATGCTCTCTTAGGATAGACTCGATGATACCTTAGATCGGCTTAGTCTTGGTCGGATTCGGACTTAGGCTTGAGGATGATCCGTGGTAAGACGAGTCGCTTGGGGATCTTAACGGATTCAATGACTAGACCCAACCAGATGCGGTGAACCTCGGCACCAAGTCTCGGATTCGTCTAAGTCATTAGACCGCATGATATAGGCATCTCGGCACATGCATTGCTCCGATTGCTTAAGCGAGCGATGAGTTACTTATGTTCTTTTGATTTCAGGAAACGATGGTGATCGTGGGAAGGATCATACTTAGTCGCGTGAAGACTCGTGGCCGGATCGATGGGTGGTGTTATCGGATAGAATATGATCGATTACTTGTAATAGCATAATGCAAACTTAACTTGTATCGAATCCTTGGTTATTTCTTAATAAAGATACCGGTTTTTATCCTAGCTTTGACTCTATCTATTGTCGCATTTTTACAAAGGGATCATAGAACGAACCTCGAAAATATATTGTTTAAGGAATGGGCCCTAAAATGAACTAAGTGGCTCAGAATCACATAGTGATTCGAGTGGGAACGTCCGTCGCGGACTTAGTGTCCGAGTCGGGGTGTTTCAATTTATAATCGATCTGGTAGACTTATTTTTGAGTCCGCAGACTTATTTGGTGAGCGGTAGATTTATATTTGAATGGTAGACTTATTGTGTCACTTTCGGTGGTAGATTTGTTTCCGAATGGTAGACTTATTTTTTGAGGGGTAGACTTAAATTCATCCAATGGTAGACTTTTTTTGAGCGGTAGACTGATTAGTCGAATGGTAGATTTATCTTCGTAGACTTATTTAGAACGGTAGATTTATTTTTCTTTGATGGTAGATTTTATTTTGACTAGTAGATTTGTCTTTTTTGTTGGTAGATTTTTAGTCATCGCAGTGGTAGATTTACAATTGTGGATACTAACGGTAGACTTATTTGAGTAGCGGTAGAGTTATAGTTATCAGTAGACTTATTTATGACAGTGGTTGATTTATATGGTGTATACTTGTGGTAGACTTATTGTAGTAGTGGTAGAGTTATAATGAGCGGTAGACTTATTGGTTGGTAGCGATTGCAGTGGTAGATTTTTTTTACCTAGATCGACTGATGGTAGACTTGTTATCCAACCTAGTTACGGTAAATTTGTTATATTCGGTGGTAGACTTTTTTCACATTCGACATTTGGTAAACTTATTGTGATTGTGGTAGACTTGTAGTCCTTCGTGGTAGACTTGTTTCATATTTAGGAAACTATAGTGGTGATAGACTTATTTGGTAGGTTGTAGAGTTATTTGCAGGAAACGGGAAATGTCGATTTTACCCTTAAAAGCAACAAATTTGCATGAAAAACATGCAACAATGGTGAAGAACTAGGGTTGCCGCCGCATAGCTCAGTTCCGTGATTGATCTTTCTTTGTGTTCTCT